>JAANYP010005549.1:81394-441394 GCA_020465985.1 Centrapalus pauciflorus
CCCCCCCCCCCCGGGTCGCATCATGACCACCATACTGCCCATGAAATGTGATTTGGTCGGTCGGGGGGTCGGTGCTCGGGTCTTATGCGTCCAATACACTTCTAATTTAAGTGTTTAAAGGGTTTGAGGGCCTTTGATCCATTCCGGAACTTGTGAGGCCTCATTTGGACTTTATACTTTCGGTTTGATGTCCCATTATCCTTGGGACACTCTCGGAGTCGATTATTATGTTCGGGGGCTTACGGGTACGCGTTATGAATTCTTTAGGTAATTCGAGCCGAAAGGAGATTGATTGCAACCATTAGCCATTCTCCGGGCTATTGTGACCTTGCTGGAAGGGCTTGAAAGTCTTGTAACCGATCACTGTGAGTTCTAGCATTAGTTTTACATTATGTGCTTTGTTTATTGTCGGTTCCCTTGTCAAATATAATGTTGTACCTATTGTTGACGTTTGATATTAATTGCTCGTTGCTTTAACACTTACATGTTGACTTGTTGGCTATATGAGAGGTGTGTAGGGCCTCATTAGTTGTGTATATCTTTCCTTTGACCTCGCCTGGATATCCATGGAAATGTTGGGTGTAACATCCTCGGATTTATTTCGATGTATTTTGGTTATTAAGAGGAAAAATTATATATTTAAGTTGAATTTGGGCGATTATTATGTATTTTGGATATTTAGCAAGTTTGTTGCTATTTTTAAGAAAATTTAACTCAGAATCATTGTTATGGAATATTAAGGAATTAAAAGTTATTTATGATAATTCTAAGATTAAATCAGTATTTTATGGAACCGGTTAGGTCGAGTGGTGAAATGTGCAAAAATGACGAAAGTTGTATAAAAAGGGCAGTAGGCTTCATTTTTCTATTTTACACTATCTCACTACTTTATCTCTCTAGAATTTCCTCTCTACATCTCTCTAAGTTATCTCACAAACCGACCGTCAGATTATCGAGAATTATACGTCAACGGAAAGGTATCGAGGAGTACAACAACAATCTACAAACGGATTTCTGATTTCATACGAATTAAGGTAAGAATCGATCCTTTTAAGTTTATAGTTTTGGTTTTGAAGTAAATTAGAATTCGAATCTGTCATTTTATGTAAATTGGAGCTTGTTTTGCTTGAAATGTTGCAAGATTATGATAGTATATGCATAATAGAATCGAATCTAGGTATCATACATGATATATGCATGATTTTTGACTTAGAAATGAAAGATTTAAGTTGAAATGATGAACAGACTCGAATTTGCCAAGAACAGAGTCGAAATGTAAGAACAAACTCGAGTTTGGTACTAGATTCGAAAGTGTACTATCAGATTCTAAGGGGGGGTTCGAATCTAACCACAGATTCGAAGCCTAGTTCGAATCTACCCTAGATTCGAAGGGGTGATTCGAATCTGATGCTAGGAATTCGAATCTGATGCATAGGTCTCGAATCTAACCCATTAAATTCGAGTTTAATGCCTAAAATTGAGAATGCTACTCTCTAAATTCGAGTATTATGAATGAAAACTCATAAACAACACACAAAATGTCATGAGTTATACTTAGGACAAGATGTAAACTTGAAATGGGTTCAAACTTAGTTATGGTATGAATTTGGACATGTACCCGAAATGGGGAAAAATATTGCAAAACTTACGAAACTTGGTTTTATGACTATAAACGGTTATTGATACGAAGTATTGTTGTAAATTAACAATAACAGGTCCCTTGTGGTGTTGTTTAACCCACAGTGGGGTACTTGGTGGATCCGGTTGAAAGCCCGAAGAGAAATAATAATTGGATAAAAGTTTAATTACGCACCCACTGTGAGTACATATGATTTTGCATGTTTATATATGCTTTATGATTGCTTTTGCTTACTGAGACATGTTGTTTCATTATTCGTTTGGAATTCTACTAACTTGCGTAAATTTTGGATGCACATTCTTATTTGATGCATGTCCGTTCGTTTGTTGTGCATCTATGATGGACCTGCGGGTCGCATCTGTTACTCTGATGTTACTGCTCTATAAGACGCTGGAGCTGATCCCTCCAGGTCCGTAGGTAGTATGGCATCCCCGATGTTATGTTGGTCTCAGTAGTGTATTTTGAAAGACGAGTTGCGGGCTCGTAGAGCGACGGCTCTTGTGTGGTCGTACTTTGTGTACGTGGAGAGTGCACGACGTGCGTCGTCGGTGCTACTCTTGTAGGCATCATAAGGATTTATAAAATGCGTAATCTGTGTATTCACTAAGCATTCGCTTACCCTCAATTGACTTTATTTTACAGGAAAGGGAAAGTCTGCGGCCGGACCTTCTAGTAAGGTCGTTTGGAAGATTTGGGAGACTCATCACTATTCCATCGGTAATTTATGTTATGAAACAATGTTGTAATATTCGGGATGATTGTAATAATTGTATGGGTGTGTAGACTTAGACTTGGTACCTTATAGCACCGTAGGGTGTTTGACACTATTGCACTACTTTAATTATGTTTTAATGCTTCCGCACTTAATTTAGGTTATCAAATCATTATGTTATTGCATGTTGATGATTAATCCTGGGTGTATTGTAATTGGTGGTTGTTGTGGCAAGGGTGCCACACGAGATGGTATCAGAGCAGTTGTTTGAGATTCAAGTGTCCGTGAGGTCTTGATCTCAAACATTAGGTAATGATATGTAGTGGTTTAAGTAATGATCTGAACTAAGATAGGTTATGATCTAGTAATTATAAGTGATTGACTATCATACGGGACAAATAAGTGGTGTCTTTAAACTAATGACATGTTATTAAACAAGTTATATGTTTATATTTTCAGAACATGTCTGGAGGAATGACACCTGAGGAAGCAAGAGAGATGATGCTAGCCATGATGGCCGAGCAGAATAAGATGATACAAGACCAGTTTCGGGCTCGAGATGAGGCCGATGCTAAAAGAAGAGAGGATAAAAGAAAGAACAAGGAGAAGGAAGGAGGAAATAACGAGGAACAAGATGACAACACTGGGTCATCTAACAAACCCCGAGGTTGTCGTTTCAAGGACTTTAAAGGAAATGGGGCCATGGAGTTTAATGGACTGGGAGATGCTGTTGCCGCACTGGAATGGATAACAGCTACTGAAAGAACATTCCGAATCAGCGATTGTGCTGAGAAGGATATGGTTCGTTATGCAACTGCTATGTTCACGAATGATGCAATCATGTGGTGGAACGCAATGGTGAATGCGTTGACGTTAGAGAAGGTTTCTGATATGATTTGGGCTGAGTTCAAGGACCTGTTCACTCAGCAGTACAGTCCGGTTGATGAGCGCCGGAGGTTGGAAGCAAAGTTTATGGCACTGGTACAGGGGACTAAGACGGTGTCCCAATATGCTGTAGAATTCACGAGGCTGAGTTTGTTTGCGCCTCATCAGGTGGATACTGAGGAAAGGAAAGTGACCAGGTTCGAGGCTGGTCTTGACATTGAGATAAGAAGGGTTATGAGCAACGTCCGCTACCCTACATTTGCTGGCTTACTTGAGGCTGCCAGAAATGTAGAGCAGATTCTGATAATGTCGGGCTATACTACTGGGTCTGCTGCTGTTTCCACCAACCCAACACAGCCGTCACCGCCGAAGCGCCAGCGCGAGGGAGGATATTCTGGTTCTTCCCGGTCTTCACAGTACTCACCTCAGCAGTCGTATCGTCGACCATCTGGTTTTTCCGATCGTGGTCGTGCTCGTGCCTACTCCATCAACACCGAGCCGCGATATTGTAATAGGTGTCACTTGGAACACTTCGGCAAGTGCACCAATGGACGTGCTTGTTTTTGTTGTGGCGAGTTGGGCCATTATCAGAGTGATTGCCCCAGGAAGGGAGATGCTTGCCATAAGTGTGGTGTATTGGGACACTACAGTAGGAATTGCAGAAAGTACGATCCAGCTGCTGCTGCTCCATCTACAACACGGTCTTCGGGAGGTTCAAGCGGTGGATCAGTTAACCGAGGTCGGGGTCAGTCTCAAAGGGCACCTGCTCGTGCTTTCCAGATAACAGCAGAGGAGGCTAGAGAAAATCCGGAGGTCGTCACGGGTACGTTTATAGTTAACTCTTTACCTGCAAGAGTGTTATTTGACTCGGGTGCCAATAGATCGTTTGTGTCTACTATGTTTGCTCAACAATTGTCTATGCCTCTATCAAAGTTATCTGCTGTACTAGATATTGAAACTGCTAGTAACACCTTAGTAAAAGTAGATCATGTCTACCGTAACTGCACATTAGTAATTGAAGATGTAGTCTTCAATTTGGACTTGATCCCTATAGAATTCAGTGAATTCGATGTGATAATCGGGATGGATTGGTTGATAGAGAATGAAGCCCAGATAGTGTGTAAGAGCCGAATGATTAAGATAACTACTCCGGAGGGGCGTGAGATTTGCATCTACGGGGATAGGAGAAGTGGGGATCTGTGCCTATTGACCATTGCAAAAGCCCGAAAGCTTGTTGCAAAGGGATGTGATGCCTACTTAGCATATGCTATTGATGCTAAGGCTGAAAAGAGAACGTTGGCCGATGTGCCTGTTGTTTCCCAGTTTCCGGATGTGTTTCCGGAAGACTTGTCTGGCGTGCCGCCTGAGAGACAAGTTGAGTTTCGAATTGACCTGATCCCGGGAGCTGCGCCGGTAGCTCGTTCTCCTTATCGCCTCGCCCCAACTGAAATGAAGGAAATGATGACACAGCTGCAAGAATTGTTGGATAAGGGCTTCATTCGGCCGAGTTCATCGCCATGGGGAGCCCCGATACTGTTTGTAAAGAAGAAAGATGGCACGACGAGGATGTGCATAGATTATCGGGAACTGAACAAGTTGACGATTAAAAACAAGTATCCTCTGCCGAGGATAGACGACTTGTTTGATCAGTTACATGGGGCTAGTGTATTTTCTAAGATTGATCTGAGATCGGGATATCATCAACTGAAAGTAAGAGAAGAAGATGTCCCGAAGACAGCATTCAGGACTCGGTATGGACATTACGAGTTTCTGGTAATGCCTTTTGGATTAACTAACGCCCCGGCAGTGTTTATGGATTTAATGAATAGGGTTTGCAGACCGATGTTGGATAAATCGGTAATTGTGTTTATCGATGATATTCTAGTATATTCTAAGTCTGAAGCAGAACATGCTGAACATCTGAGAGAACTGTTGGAGTTGTTAAG
This sequence comes from Centrapalus pauciflorus, assembly GCA_020465985.1. Classification (NCBI taxonomy): domain Eukaryota; kingdom Viridiplantae; phylum Streptophyta; class Magnoliopsida; order Asterales; family Asteraceae; genus Centrapalus; species Centrapalus pauciflorus. The sequence continues at coordinate 86,577 of JAANYP010005549.1, forward strand.
AAAAGAAAGGTTGTACGCCAAGTTCTCAAAGTGCGAGTTTTGGCTACAACAGATAAAGTTTCTAGGACATGTAATTTCTGGAGCTGGGATTTCGGTAGATCCAGCTAAGGTTGAAGCAATAAAGAACTGGGAGCCGCCTCAAACAGCTACCGAAGTTAGAAGTTTTCTGGGGTTGGCAGGATACTATCGGAGATTTATCAAAGATTTTTCGAAGATTGCAGTTCCTTTGACTGCTTTAACGAAGAAGAATGCGCCTTTTGTTTGGGAGACCGTGCAGCAAGAGGCGTTTGATGTTTTGAAGAAAACTTTGAGTGAGGCTCCGATACTTGCTTTACCGGAAGGTAATGATGACTTTGTAGTTTATACCGATGCTTCGAGGTTAGGGTTAGGTGTTGTACTGATGCAGCGTGGAAAGGTAATCGCTTATGCCTCGAGACAGCTTAAGCAACACGAAAAGAACTATTCAACTCATGACTTGGAGTTGACCGCGGTAACTTTTGCATTGAAATTATGGAGGCACTACCTGTACGGTACTAAGTGTCAACTTTACACGGACCATAAGAGCTTGAAGTATATTTTTAGCCAGAAGGAACTTAATATGAGACAACGTAGGTCTATGGAGCTTATTAAAGACTACGATTGTGAGATACTTTATCACCCCGGAAAGGCTAATGTAGTAGCCGATGCCTTGAGCCGGAAAGCTTATGCTAAGGATTTTTGTTATATGATGACGTCTACGATGCTGACCTCCACAATAATTGATGATGTCAAGGTTGCTCAGGAAGAAGCCTTGAAAGACGAAAATGTTGGTGCCGAAGATATAAGAGTACAAATAAGGAATATGGAAACGAGCGAGTCGGGTTTAAAAGGTGTATACGGGAGGATTTGGGTGCCGAAATATGGTGGAATGAGACAAGTAATCATCGAAGAAGCACACCAGTCTAGGTTTTCTGTACATCCTGGAAGTACAAAGATGTACAATGATTTAAAGGCCGATTTTTGGTGGCCGGGATTGAAGAAGGACATAGGGCAATATGTAGAAAGATGCCGAACTTGTCGGTTGGTAAAGGCCGAACATCAACAACCGTACGGCAGTATGCAACCGCTTCCTATTCCGGAATGGAAGTGGGAGCATATTACTATGGATTTTGTTACAAAGCTGCCGAAGACTAAGCGACAGCATGATGCAGTTTGGGTAATCGTGGATCGGTTAACTAAGTCGGCTCATTTCATACCGATTCGTGAAAATTATTCATTGGAGAAATTGGCTCAAATTTACATGAACGAGATAGTTTCTAGGCATGGAGTGCCTAAGTCCATAGTGTCGGATAGAGATAGCCGATTTACTTCAAACTTTTGGTCGGCACTACAAGAAGGATTAGGGACGAGAATAGCAATGAGTACGGCCTATCGTCCGCAAACCGATGGCCAAAGTGAACGAACAATTCTCACGTTGGAAGATATGATGAGATCATGTATACTGGATCTCGGTGGCAATTGAGATGATCATTTGCCATTGATAGAGTTTTCGTACAATAATAGCTATCATGCGACAATAAAGAAGGCACCGTTCGAGGCGTTGTATGGAAGGAAATGTAGGACTCCTACATGTTGGAGAGAAACGGGCGAAACACCAATCGCTGGGCCGGCGTTACTTCAAGAAACAAATGAAAAGATACAATTGATCAGGCAGAACATGAAGGCGGCCCAGGATCGTCAGAAAAATTACTATGATCGGAGGCACAAACCGATCAATTTTGAAGTGAACGACTGGGTCTACTTGAAAGTATCACCCATGAGGGGTGTTACTCGTTTTGTTAAAAGGGGCAAGTTGGCTCCAAGATTCGTCGGACCCTTTAAGATTGTTGAAAAAGTTGGAAATCAGTCTTATCGGTTAGAATTGCCTGAAGAGATGTCAGACATACATCCAGTATTTCACGTCGGGAACCTACGGAAGTCATTTAACACTGGAAATGAGGATTGGGCAGATCACACTGAACTGCAAGTTGATGAAAGGCTCCGATATGTTGAAGAGCCGGAATGTGTGTTAGATACGAAAGTAAAGAAGCTAAGGAGCAAGGAGATCGAAATGGTGCTGGTACGTTGGAAGCATCATAAAGGAGCAAATCACACTTGGGAGACGAAGGCGGAAATGTTAAGGAAATATCCCCAACTGTTTGAATCCAAGTAACTTCGAGGACGAAGTTGAGCGTGGTGGAGCCCATGCTGTAACATCCTCGGATTTATTTTGATGTATTTTGGTTAATTAAGAGGAAAAATTATATATTTAAGTTGAATTTGAGCGATTATTATGTATTTTGGATATTTAGCAAGTTTGTTGCTATTTTTAAGAAAATTTAACTCAGAATCATTGTTATGGAATATTAAGGAATTAAAAGTTATTTATGATAATTCTAAGATTAAATCAGTATTTTATGGAACCGGTTAGGTCGAGTGGTGAAATGTGCAAAAATGACGAAAGTTGTATAAAAAGGGCAATAGGCTTCATTTTTCTATTTTACACTATCTCACTACTTTATCTCTCTAGAATTTCCTCTCTACATCTCTCTAAGTTATCTCACAAACCGACCGTCAGATTACCGAGAATTATACGTCAACGGAAAGGTATCGAGGAGTACAACAGCAATCTACAAACAGATTACAGATTTCGTGCGAATTTAGGTAAGAATCGACCTTTCTAAGATTATGGTTTCGGTTTTGAAGAACTAAAATTTCGAATCTGTCATTTTATGTAAATTGGAGCCTGTTTTGCTTGAAATATTGCAAGATTATGTTAGTATATGCATAATATAATCGAATCTAGGTATTATACATGATATATCAGTGATTTTAAGCCTTAGAAATGAAGGATTTAAGTTGAAATGATGAACAGACTCGAATATGTCAAGAACAGAGTCGAAATGTAAGAACAAACTCGAGTTTGGTACTAGATTCGAATGTGTACTATCAGATTCTAAGGGGGGGGGGTTCGAATCTAACCCTAGATTCGAAGGTGAGTTCGAATCTGACCCTAAGGGTTCGAATCTGATGCATATGATTCGAATCTGATGCATGGTTTCGAATCTAACCCATTAAATTCGAGTTTAATGCCTAAAATTGAGAATACTACTCTCTAAACTTGTATATTTTGAATGAAACTTATAAACAACACATAAAATGTCATAAGTTATACTTAGGACAAGATATAAACTTGAAATGGGTTCAAACTTAGTTATGGTATTAATTTGGACATGTACCCGAAATGGGGAAAAATATTGCAAACCTTACGAAAATTGGTTTCATGATTTAAACGATTATTGATACGAAGTAATGTTGTAATTAATATAACAGGTCCCTTGTGGTGTTGTTTAACCCACAGTGGGGTACTTGGTGGATCCGGTTGAAAGCCCGAAGAGAAATAAAATTTGGTTAAAAGTTTAATTACGCACCCACTGTGAGTACATATGATTTCGCATGTTTATATCTGCTTTATGATTTGCTTTTGCTTACTGAGACATGTTGTTTCATTATTCGTTTGGAATTCTACTAACTTGCGTAAATTTTGGATGCACATTCTTATTTGATGCATGTCCGTTCGTTTGTTGTGCATCTATGATGGACCTGCGGGTCGCATCTGTTACTCTGATGTTACTGCTCTATAAGACGCTGGAGCTGATCCCTCCAGGTCCGTAGGTAGTATGTCATCCCCGATGTTATGTTGGTCTCAGTAGTGTATTTTGAAAGACGAGTTGCGGGCTCATAGAGCGACGGCTCTTGTGTGGTCGTACTTTGTGTACGTGGAGAGTGCACGACGTGCGTCGTCGGTGCTACTCTTGTAGGCATCATAAGGATTTATAAAATGCGTAATCTGTGTATTCACTAAGCATTCGCTTACCCTCAATTGACTTTATTTTACAGGAAAGGGAAAGTCTGCGGCCGGACCTTCTAGTTAGGTCGTTTGGAAGATTTGGGAGACTCATCACTATTCCATCGGTAATTTATGTTATGAAACAATGTTGTAATATTCGGGATGATTGTAATAATTGTATGGGTGTGTAGACTTAGACTTGGTACCTTATAGCACCGTAGGGTGTTTGACACTATTGCACTACTTTAATTATGTTTTAATGCTTCCGCACTTAATTTAGGTTATCAGATCATTATGTTATTGCATGTTGATGATTAATCCTGGGTGTATTGTAATTGGTGGTTGTTGTGGCAAGGATGTCACAAAAAGTTATTAACTGAACCTCAGTCTACATACATACATACATACATACATACATACATACATAAAAAAATATGACTTACATGATGCATTTGCAGTTTTTGGTAAAAATGAAGCGACAAACCTTCGTGGCTAGGCATGGAGACTATACCGGTTTTATTTGATACTAGTTCACTAATTTATTCATCTTTTGTTCTTCAAAATGAATTACAATGTCAAAAAAATCTCCATTTTCATCATTGTCCGGTGGGAGGACCAATATACTACCTAGGGCAAAGCATAATGATTCATCATGTGACCATGTGACAATTCTAAGGCCAATGAAGGCAATATGTTATACAATGAAAGTGTTCATGACAGAAAATAAAGAACACGACAAATGATGTTCAAAAGAATAGTGATTTATAAAGATACACATTGAATTTATAAAAAATATTAGGATTACAAAGTTTATTAGTTTATAAATCTTTTACTTGAATATAACATATTGGCTTGAAATCGAGAAAACAATTACCAAATTCGTATGTTACTAGACTTCTAATCACTAACTTGACTTGAATCAATGGTTAATTGTTCATATGGTTACTTGAATCAATGGTCACTTGCTCTTATTAATTGACTAAATGATGTTTGTTCATATGGTTACTTGAATCAATTGTTCATATGGTTACTCGAATCAGTGATACTTGATTTAAATTAATAATTACTTGATTTGATTACTTGAATCAATTGTTACTTATTCATATGGTTACTTGAATCATTGGTTCTTGTATATAAAAACTTGTTCTTTTATAATACTTGTTACTTCGATGGCCAAATGTGACAGTTTCTTTGATATGTGTCATTTTTAAGTCGAATCTTAATTTGTTACTTGAATATGTATTTAATGGTAATGGAGGAGAGTACACGAGTGAAGTGGTCAAGTGATGCAATAAAGTTTTTCTTTCAAGTGTGTGTTGAGGAAATGACCAAATGTGATAGTTTATTTGATATGTGTCACTTCAAAGTCGAATCTTAATTTGTTACTTGAATATGTATTTAATGGTAATGGAGGAAAGTACTCGAGTGAAGTGGTCAAGCGATGCAATAAAGTTTTTCTTGGAAGTGTGTAGAAAAAGATAAAGTCGGACCAAATGGGGGTAGCCTTTAGAGAGAATCATGGCCTAATATTTCCAAAAAAAAAAAAAAAACGAAAGAAGTGCATAACATGTCACTTGTACAAAAACAATTGAAAAATCAATATAATCACCTAAAGGCGGTCTATCGTGCATGGTTATACTTAAAGAACAAGACATGCAACTTTATAACCCCGTAACTAACACATTCAACCTTTCAAAACACGGTTTCCAATCTCGAAGAGAATGGCCCCCATATCCACTTGAGGTTCAAAGAGATATAGTTCTTGTATGTTTTAAGTGACGAGTTTTTTTAGGATGATAAAACAAATGATGAACATTAAGATGTACAAGAAGAAGGTCAAAATGAGGCTCCGAAATGTCAAACACATGGGAGTACTACCGATCAACACTATATCAATAACTTATGTGAAGAAATTGTGAACCGACTAATGCAAAATAAAGATTGATATTTGACGTTATTTAAAATTAATAAAAAATACAGAATCAAATAATTTATAAATTAAACAAACTTGTTGAATTCTCTTATCAGAATGACCTCTTATCAATCAGAATTGAAATCAGACATCAGACAGATTATCTCTTATGCAATCAAGCAGAATCTTACCTTTTAATAATTGTTGGGTTTATAGCACACTTTGCAAAACAATTTTGTGCAACGGAAGCATAAAGCTACTATAAACACTCGTCGGTCCGTCTAATGATCATTAAAATTATGAACGTAAAATAAAACATACAATGATGTAATGTGATCAACAATGCACTAAAAGGATGCCTTTGGTTCTACCGGTGATGTCATTGATGAACTCAACGATAGATATCGACACATGTGAGCTTCCGATTAACGATCCGATGATAAATGAGCAAATTAATGTGTGAGTGACATGAAGACCGAATTCTATAGTCATAGGAGACTCTATGGCCGGCCATAAATAGAGGGAATGAGGGAAGAGAGCTTGATTAGTGTCAAATTATATCTCTTTAATATTTTTGATTTCATCCCTATAGTGAATGGTTACTGGGCATGGATGAAATCAACATATAGTAATCATGATTATGTTTCTCGACTCAGATGATCTCATACTGAACTAATAACAACCATAATTGAACACATTAGTCCTGTCTGAATATGACCATGCATTTCCTTCAGCATCGTTGAGAGACCCAGAAATATCTCCTTCAGAAAAGGATGTGCAATTCTCATATTGACTATTTAGGATTCCAGCCACGGATCCCACTAAATCTGACCCCAAATCTTTATGGTTGCTCAGTTACAAAACAACGTTTGATTAGACCAAAAGTCAATGTTTTTCACTTCAGATTACGTAAACATCTGAAATTCTTTCTAAATTTTAAGAGGAAGTAATCTGAAGTCAAATTAAAAGTATCTTAATTTCAAATTTTGAGACAACATCTTAATTTCTGACGTGGGTTTTAAACTACCAACATTTAGCATCTAAAAAAAAACAACACCTAAAAGACTTTTCTTTATAGATAAACATATTTACTTTTCGAGGAAAAAACACAATCGATTTGTTTCCATATGCTCAAATAGATAACCTTTTCAAAATTATATAACAAATAGTCTTTTATTACAACTTACATACCTTCGGATGGTTTTTTTTTTCTTCCTACGAACAATTACAAATATATAAAAAAGACCTTAAATATTTAACAATTAACAATTATCAATGAGGTTTAACCAATTTGGTACGATGGTGATATGTAAGTAGGAGGTCACGAGTTCAACTCCCGTCAGAGACAAAGTTGAAATTAGTTCTGAAGTCCCATCGGAAGTATGTTACTTTGTCATAAAAAAATAACAAATTTAAGAGATAAAAAGCACCAAAGTTATGTTTGTTGATCTTTGGCAGAAGAAACAGAAAGTATTTGCCCTTTGAAAGAAGTAACCATTTAATAGATCCGACCCGGTTGGTGTTCATAGGGAGTGAGAGTGCCACATGGCAAACCTATTCGGTGACAGAGCTCACTGCCACTGCTTGCTGCTGCACCACTACCCATAAAACGTCCTCTTTCTTTCGCATCCCCCATTCATTGATTCCTTTCCAATCACATATTCTTTCCATTCAATCTTTTCTAGGGTTTCAGATTCTCTTTTTTCAATCCATCCCATTTCTCACAAACACCTGTTTTTTCCTTTCTTGATCTATCGAATCTGCATCTCAGATTCCGATCCTCCCTTTTGCTTCGATAATTCATACAACATGTTGCTAGATCCGTTGTTGTTTTGTGGTTTCTGGAGCAAATCACTCTGAAAAGTAAGGTTTTTTCTTTTTCTTTCTTAGATTCATATCACTTGATTTCTTTTTATTGTAGCTTAGATTCAAGGGTTTACGATTCAGTTTGTGGATTTCGTTAACGAAATGTGTTACATTTTTAATAACAATTCCTAGTGTTTGGGAATCTGTATCGAGTTTATAGATTATGGGTATTTCGTTAGTCGTTACTTTCACATTAAGCTGTATTAAGCATGTTCTATCGTTGATTATCGTAACTGATTGTCTGAGGATGTGAGTATGGGATAAAATTATGATAGAAATTAACATATTCACGTTATCTTTTGGTATATCGAGTGATGTTTAAATCTATAAGCTTGTTGTATCTTTTGATTTGTATTACTTCATTTGATTTGATTGTGGTTGGGTATATAGTACTAGACTGTGTCCCCGATGATTATCACTGCCCTGAGATCTCTTTTTTTGTGATTGTGTGAAAGTCGTGTCATTTTGGGTTTTGCCTGATGAAATTAAATCCATCTTACACATAATGCTTGAGACTGTGTGTCTGTGTGTCTGTGTGCGATACACTTCAATTTTATTTATTGTGTGCTGTAGCTTCTGAGATGCTGTTATAGATGATCTTTAACCCTATATTAAATTTCTATATCAAATGGTTGATCTTTGCACATTGCGATTGTTTATAGCAAGCTTAAACTGGCTTTGGAGTGACATTGATGTTTATGGAATTCAATATTCATTACAAATTTGAAACTAGTTTTGAACACATTACGAAAAAAGTGACCTTATTTCTATGTGACCTATTAGAAGGTGACTATCATCTTGATTTGTAGAAAAATGGAATGCATGGTAAAATAATTACATTACTTGAACTGTTGGAAACTTCTTGTGAACTTATTGGTGCACACAAAGGCGTTTTTAATTTCTGAAATATGACGGATATGTGACGCTTCCAGTTTTTTCTAAAAGGTTATCATTGGCTGATAAGGACAAACCAGCTTGTGGACTCTTTAAATGGTATGCAGCAGTCATATCAGGACAGTGATTTTGCAAGCTGGGTATATTCAAAAATTCACGGAGGGTTCAGTGAAGTTTGCAAATTTCAGAAGAAGTCTGACGACTATACCTACAGCAACATTCTCCTTTGATCGCATATTCCCCTCCATTAGGAAAATGATGGTGGATGGCACTGCAGCGGCTAACCGTGGTCTGACTACCAACTCTTCACTAGAGAAGGATGACGATGGTGGTTATGCAAGTGGAGGATGGAAGAGGTGATTGTCCTTTAGATTATTTTCTACTCTGGTTATTTTTTTATTGTTTCTTTTATAGCAATTGGATTGTATGGTTTTGTTTTTTGAACATTAGAGCAGTTATGTGGACATGTGAACGTCAACGTGTGCTGAGATGGAATTAGGAGGGTGGGATAACATTTATTTCACAATTGTACGTCTTCATTAGTTTGGACTTAACATGTTTTACTTCTTCCTAATGTGTTCCCATACCACTACCGTGCCACAAATGGTTATTAATTTGTACCTTTAATGGAGACGGCAATGGAATAGACCAATCTAATGGCTAAATTTGTAATCTTACACTCCAATATTTCCCAATGCTAATGAATATTGATTGATACATAATCAGTCAAATGCATTTTCCATTCCTAGCAACCAACTTCTCTGTAGACCACAATTAAGTGTGTATTCCTGGTGGTGCATTGGTACGAGTTAGGCTTCGAGCTTCCACCTGATATTTACTTTAGACTTCTTTCGTAAGTATTAGTGTAGGCTTTGCAGTGGATGATAAGGGGAAATAATGAAATATATTCTGCTAACTTGTTCTTAAGTTGGCTAGCCTAATAGTCCTCCTTTCTCTAATGTTTATTATTATTTTTTATGGGAAACCTACCTTTTATCCTAAACTACCACCATGTAAAAGCAAGACTTGAACCTACAACCACACTTGGTTGGGAAAACACCTTGGGTGCCGCTAGGCCAAAGGCAGTAATTTTAATTGGGAGAATATCATATATAGTATTTTATACTATTATGTTTATCCAAATAACGCTTTAAGTGGTTTGTCCCTTGTGCATTGAATGATGATAAGTTGCGTATATATGAAAGTTTCAAGTTTTAAAGGGGGACATATAATTCTTTCTAAATATAATAAATAAACGCTGCTTGCTGTTAGTTTCTACTCCAAGTTTTTACATTATATGGCTGTGTGTGTGTGTTTGTGTTTTGTTTACTTGTGATTAAAGATTTTTGCTTACATGTTCACATCCTGGCTTCGTAATTGACAGTGAAGATGGAAAATTGAGCTGTGGTTATTCAAGTTTCAGAGGTAAAAGGGCTAGCATGGAGGATTTCTATGACGTCAAGACTTGCAAGATTAATGGGCAGACGGTCTGCCTATTTGGGATATTTGATGGTTATATTCTTTCTCAGCAATCTTACAAAAGCATCCTTCTTTAGGAGAAACTTTTCTTTTAGTAATTTTCTTTTGGTTTTATCTATTCAAAAAATTAAAAAAAGATGGAAGCTCCATACCAAAATGACTAACCTACATTTGACAAATTCGATTTGTTGTTCTATTGAAGCACTACAATAATCAATGTTTTCCACCATAAGCAATGAAAAGTAAAGTATTATCAAGATATGGAGAGGTTGGTAACTAATGAGTGATATGTAAGGGAACTTAAATTGCATTTTCACGTTCAAAAAAGCAAATCTTTGGACATAGGGATGGATCGTCTTCCTTAACGAAGAATTTTGTTTTTCAGTGAAAATATGGGCATGAAAATTGAAAATCAGCATCATAAAATAGGGATGTTTAACACATCATTGACACACAAGCTAATAAAATATAGCAACAATTTGCACAACACAATACGACGAGGACTAAAATTGTGCATGTGAGCCTGCTGCTCACTATAATTCTTCCCACAATTTTACTTCTTTCTTAACATTTTTCCTTATGCATGCACATTGCATGGATGCATTATGAGTTTATGACCATCATGCATGTATTGCCAGTCGTTCACATGTAATACGTCATTGAATCGTTCCTAAGTGATTTATTAACACTCAGGTTTTATGTAAAATTGAAGGATATCATTTTAAAACGGACATAGGAATTTGTGGAACTCTTAGGTGTCGTTTGGTATGGAGGATTTTAACAACTCATTTAGGCTTTGGATTTAAAATCTGCCCATGCCATGTTTGGATAAAAACTAAAAAGAAAAGATTTAGCTTCATTTGGCATTTCATATTACCCGTCTCCTCATTTCATAATCCACCCATCCCTCTAATTATTTTAAAATCCATTATTTTAAATTCATGTAATTCAAACGGCACCTTATTATTGTAAAATTGAAGGATATCTTTGTTAAACCAACTTGGGAACTTTGGAAGCAGATGAAGAAACTTGCTGACATGCATTTTCTAGAATATTCATTTCCTTTAAACTTTCTAGTTAAGATTGGTTATTAAATTTTTTTCCCAGCAAGTAATAACCAAGGGCGATCTTCATTTATAGTAGCTTAAACCAGTGTGTTTACTACTTTACTTTTGCCCAGTTAAAAGAAATCAATATTAGTAGATTTAGTTGCACTATCTATATGACGGTTTTTGTTTGCAAACATAATGTTTTGGATCCATCAGTTTACTCAAATGGTACCCTAGTTTTTTCTATTTCTTACCCGAAAATGGTTATTATTCTGTAGGCCATGGTGGTTCACGTGCAGCTGAGTATTTGAAGGAAAACCTTTTCAATAACCTCATGAATCATCCGGAATTTTTGACAAACACGAAACTGGCCATAAGTGAGTTCCTATGATAACTTACTATATATAAAATGAGAAAAGAAATTAGCTAGAGGGAATTAACAGTTATGTCCAAAGCTTATCTTCTCTTGAAAGAGTTTGCATCCTGGATCAGCCTTTTATTATTTAAACATGATTTTTCATAAACTTGACTGCATTAACAGGTGAGACTTATCAACAGACTGATTCAGACTTCTTGGAGTCTGGAAAAGATGCATTCCGTGATGATGGTTCTACTGCCTCAACAGCAGTTTTGGTAGGTAATCATCTGTATGTTGCTAATGTTGGAGATTCTCGTACTGTCATATCGAAGGCGGGCAAAGGTAATTTTTTTTTCATATCGTCTTTTTTTATGAGATTGATAACATGTGTACGGTTGATGTTTATAGATGTTGAAAATTTATGCCATTTACATTGCATGACATTTGGGGTCTGCTTGATATATTTTTTTTATAAGTGCTGAATGATGAAGAGGTCTGAATGAGATAGTGTCTCTCTGGAATGATGCTGAATGTAAATTGACTATTTTTGAAAAATATTCTCGATGAAAGTTGAAGTCAGTGGGGTTTGAACCTGGGACTCTTCCTTAGGAGGGTCGTATCTTCAAGTCAAGCACCACTCAACCACCTCCAAGGAAGTTTTTGAAGCATTTAACTAGACTATTTCATAAAACCGAATAACGAATTCCAAAGAATTGCAAATAGAACTAAAATAAATCAAACCTTTGTCCTTAAGTTGCTCATTTTTTTGGGGGCTAAGATAGTAGAATGAGTACTCTGTAGTTAATTGTTAATATATATCACCTGGTCTTATTTTCATAATCGATTAAGTGGTACAATTTTCATCATACAATTACATTGATATTTCATATTTCACTTATGTTAACTAAGCATATTCATATTATTATTCAATTGACAGCTATCCCTCTCTCTGATGATCACAAACCAAACAGAAGTGATGAAAGGAAGAGAATCGAAAATGCTGGTGGGGTTGTGATGTGGGCAGGTAAGGATTCTAATGCTGTTGGGTTCTCACGTAGACACGTAATATGTTTCATGCAACTTGTTTAGATGGTTGCTTGAACATGCCATTGATCTCTTGCATTTTAAAGTCCACAAATATGGATTCCTTAAAATTTTATTCTTTCATTTGTTCTTCGTGCTGGAGAAGACTGGGAGAACTAACGATTAAAAAGCAGTTATCATGATTTTGAAGATACTGGTTTTCTAGATCCTGTGGTGTTTCTTTTCTTCCAATAATTGAGATGAAGTGAATGGCAGGGTCATTAGTTTTTATTATCAGTGATCACCTATTGATGGTTAATTTATAGATTTCAAAATTTCAATTTCATGTTCTTTCCAGGCACTTGGAGGGTTGGAGGTGTTTTAGCAATGTCCCGTGCTTTTGGAAACCGTATGCTGAAGCAATATGTTGTGGCAGAACCTGAAATTCAGGTATTTTAAATCTTTTTTAGTATTTTGTATTAAGTTACTCCATTTGAATGTAAATAATGACCAAATTGTGGCTTCCCGTTGAATATGTGCTTTCACACATGTCCATTACTCATTAGGACCAGACCATAATTTTCTTTTCTGGTGATGCATATTGGAATAGCAATTGTATATCGTCAGAAATTTCTTAGCATTGAAGCAGTTAGTTTAAAAGGTTGCTGGCTATCCTTTTTCCTGATTTGTTGGGACTTAAGAGACATTCCAGTAGAGATCTTTGCTCTTTCAGTTTTTAGGTTTTTTGTTTCTTGATAGAATCCCAGTTAGGCTTGAGTAAATGTAGAAGTATGGATCAATAAAAATAGCTCCGTTTTATTTCTTCCTCCTATCCAGACATCCTTGTTAAATTTCAAGATGGTATCAGAGAATAAAATCTAACGACTTATTTCAGAAACTTCTCAAGCCAAATCTTTTGTCAAGGACCAACATCCAATCAATTTTGGTAATTTCCAATTCACCTTGGTCAGTGAGACTAAGATCCCTATTTTGATTAATGGGCAGACTTGATCAACTTCCTTGCTGTCCATCTCCAGCTCTGACCACAATCCGTTTCCAAGTACTGGTCATAATTTAAATGTCCAGTTCCGGGCTGCCGTCTTACAATTATCTTGTGGATCTTTGTTGAATCTAGATTCTAGCCAGAAGAAACATACTTTTCTGGGATATCCCAATGAGTAATGCAACATATACTTTTAGAAAGTTTTCATGTTTAACTTATTTTTTGTTGAATCTAGATTCTAGCCAGAAGAAACATACTTTTTTTGGGATATTCCATGAGTAATGCAACATGTACGTTTAGAAAGTTTTCATGTTTAACTTATTTGCCCGTTACCTTGTGGATCTTTGTTACAAATTTATTTCAGTCATTTTGAAGGGTATATTAGATGTTTGACAAATGATCAACTGATATCCTTAAAACTGTATTTTAACTTTCTAACCTTCTCATCTTTTAGTCCTAATGATTATGGTTTGATTGAAAACATCATTAGAGAAGATTACTGTAAAGGAATGTAATACCTAAAATTTCAATTGGTCATCTACCAAGTGTTAAGGGTGTGCAAAATAGCCGAACCCGAATAACCCACCCGAACCGAATCTTTAACGGGTTATTTGGGTCGGGTTATTCGGTTTTCGGTTTTCTTAATCGGGTTAAATGGTACCTGAATAACAATTTCGGTTCGGGTATCGGGTACCCAAATAACCCGAACAACCCGTTTAATTTTTAAACTCCCAACTTTAATTAGAATTAGAATTGTTTATATATAAAAATCTAAAGATTTAAATACCCAAACCATTTAACCCGTTTAAACTAACTTGTAAAGCATTTCATTTTTTATATCAAAACCGAATAACTCGTTTAACCCGATATCCATTTAACCCTTTTAAACTAATTTGTAAAGCATTTCGTTTTTTAACCGAATAACCCGTTTAACCCTAACCGATTAACCCCATACCCATTTAACCCGAAACCGATTAACCCGTCCACTTATTTGGTTCGGGTTCTACCAAACAACCCACACTCTCAAACCCGAATAACCCGATACCCATTTATATATAAAAATCTGAAGATTTAAATACCCAATTTTAATAGCCAAATCATTTAACCCGTGTACCCAAATTACCCAACCATTTAACCCGTTTAAACAAATTTGTAAAGCATTTTATTTTTTATATCAAAACTGAATAACCCGTTTAACACAAACCGATTAACTCGATACCCATTTAACCCGTTTACTAATTTGTAGAATAACCCGTTTAACCCAAACCGATTAACCCGATACCCATTTAACCCGAAACTGATTAACCTGTCCACTTATTTGGTTCGGGTTCAACCAAACAACCCACACTCTCGAACCCGAATAAACCGATACCCATTGAAAACATCATTAGAGAAGATTATTGTAAAGGAATGAAATACCTAAAATTGTTAGGATAGTGACTTGAATTAGTTGGGTGTTTTTCTGTTTTTCTGTTTTGGTTGAAAGCTGTTAGGAAGATATAGAATTAGTATAAATAGGACATATGGGTTAATGAGAACAATAACTCAAATTGTAGTCATTCAACCCAAATTTGTTAGAGTGAAATTGAAAATTTTCTTGGTTCACATTCTGGGGTTTTCTGACTTTTTCGGAGTTCTTGTATTGTTCATAGCACTGATTCTGAAATTCCTAACAAGTGGTATCAGAGCTTGGTTGTGAGCGTTGTTCTTTCTGAAATTTGCAATTGGATGTCAGTGATAGGAGTTAGAAATCATTCATTTGGAGGCAACCTCGTTTGGCGATAATTCTTGGGTTTGACGCTGTTGCAATTGACAATCGTTTCTTGCCAATTGTTAACAATCATTGTCACTGTTGTTGGCGATCAGTTCTGCAATCAATCTTTGGAAGTTGCTTCTAGTTCTTGATGATCGATTGTGAAGCTGTAAGTGTCCTTCTTGGCTGATAGTTTCAGCGCTTAGAATTTGTTATCAGAAGGATTTTTTTTTGTGCAATCGATATTGGTTTTGTCTCAAGAATTGTTAATTGATTTTGGTGTTGGGGTTGGCATTTCCAGATGCAGTGTTCAATTCGGAAATTGACTTTGATTTGTTGAATTTGGTAAGGTTTGGTGGTTTTTTGTTGGTCAATCTTGGAGTTTTTCGGTTGAATCTTGGAGTTTCTTGGCCAATCTTGGAGTCAGATTCAAGGTGGAGCTCTTGAATCAGGCTGTTGAAGTTGCCAATTCAAGTTTTTAGGGCAGTCGATTTTGTTTTGGGGTTCTTTCAGGTGTTAGTAGCTCTGTTGTTTAGGTTCTGTTTGGTAATTGAATTTCGGTTGAATTTTGGGATTCAAGAAAGTCGAATTCTTGAACGTTTGTCACTGATTTTGAAATATGAATTCGCAAGTCGTAAGAAATTGATTTGGATGTTTGGGTTTAGTCTTGAATCAAGTTCGGATTTCGGTGATTTGTATTTATCTTGGGTTTTTGTTTTTCTTGATTAGTTTTGAAGACGAAATGGTCGTTTTGGGTTTTTCTTGAATGACGATTCAAGAATTTAGGTGTCAACTCATTGCGTTTGTTCGGTTTAGTATCGGAATTGGAGCTGCGTTTTTTTTTGGGGATTCGTGTTGATTGAATTTCGAGTTGTTTGATTTTGAAGGCATTTAGATGGCGATACAAGTTCCGTTTGAATTTTTGATTTGTTTTTTGATGACGTTGGTTTTTTGGATTGTTTCGTCATGTCGGGGAATTGTATCGATTAGTTTAGTGATCGACGTTTGGGTTATGGCGTTCCGGTTTGTTCAAACCGTGATTTGGGATTTCGGTTGTCGATCGTTTGTTTGCTGATTTGGAGTATTATTCTCGACTTTGGAGTTTGAATTTCGATTGTGCTGCTGCTGCTGTTGGTTTGATTGTGCTGCTGCTGCTGCTGTTGGTTTCTGGTTTAGCTTAGTTTTGAGGTGGAATTCTTCTTTTGTCATTTGGTTGCTCGTTTGTTTCCGGCCGGATTAGTGTGGGGGCATTTTGGGAGGAGTTTCACAATTGTTTTGGCTGCGACATTGGTTAACCGGTTGATTTTTGGATTGTTTTTGTTCTCCGGTTTGTTGGTATTTGGTGCACATTGATATTTGGTCGCAAATGTGTTTTTGGGTCTTCGTTGTTTTCGGATTGAAGACTTTGGATTCGAATTTGAATTTGAAGTTTTGGTAGTGTGTTTCCAAGAAGGTGGAGTAACACAAATTAGCTTCTGGGATTTGTTTTTGTTTTGTTTTGTAATTTGATATTCAAGTCAAGGTGGAGATTTGTTAGGATAGTGACTTGAATTAGTTGGGTGTTTTTCTGTTTTTCTGTTTTGGTTGAAAGCTGTTAGGAAGATATAGAATTAGTATAAATAGGACATATGGGTTAATGAGAACAATAACTCAAATTGTAGTCATTCAACCCAAATTTGTTAGAGTGAAATTGAAAATTTTCTTGGTTCACATTCTGGGGTTTTCTGACTTTTTCGGAGTTCTTGTATTGTTCATAGCACTGATTCTGAAATTCCTAACAAAAATATCAAAACGAAATAATCCGTTTAACCCAAACCGATTAATCCGATACCCATTTAACCCGAAACCGATTAACCCATCCACTTATTTGGTTCGGGTATGGCCAAACAACCCACTCTTAAACTTGAATAACCCGATACCCATTGAAAACATCATTAGAGAAGATTACTATAAAGGAATGAAATACCTAAAATTTCAATTGGTACCAAGTGTTAGAATCTAAGGGTGTGCAAAATAACCGAAACGAATAACCCACCCAAACCGAATCTTAAACGGGTTATTTGGGTCGGGTTATTTGGTTTTCAGTTTTCTTAATCGGGTTAAATGGTACCCGAATAACAATTTCGGTTCAGGTATCGGGTACCCGAATAACCCGTTTAATTTTTAAACTCCCAATTTTAATTAGAATTAGAATCGTTTATATATAAAAATCTAAAGATTTAAATACCCAATTTTAATAGCCAAACCATTTAACCCGTGTACCCAAATAACCCAACCATTTAACCCGTTTAAACTAATTTGTAAAGTATTTCAATTATTATATCAAAACCGAATAACCCGTTTAACCCAAACCGAATAACCCGTTTAACCCAAACCGATTAACCCGATACCCATTTAACCCGTTTAAACTAATTTGTAAAGCATTTCGTTTTTTGTATCAAAACCGATTAACCCGAAACCGATTAACCCGTCCACTTATTTGGTTCGGGTTCGACCAAACAACCCACACTCTCAAACCCGAATAACCCGATACCCATTTATATATAAAAATCTAACAATTTAAATACCCAATTTTAATAGCCAAACCATTTAACCCGCCCGTGTACCCAAATTACCCAACCATTTAACCCGTTTAAACAAATTTGTAAAGCATTTTATTTTTTATATCAAAACCGAATAACCCGTTTAACCCAAACCGATTAACCCGATACCCATTTAACCCGTTTAAACTAAATTGTAAAGCATTTCATTTTTTATATCAAAACTGAATAACCCGTTTAACCCAAACCGATCAACCCGATACCCATTTAACCCGAAACCGATTAACCCGTCCACTTATTTGGTTCGGGTTCGGCTAAACAACCCACACTTTCAAACCCGAATAACCCGATACCCATTGAAAACATCATCAGAGAAGATTACTGTAAAGGAATGAAATACCTAAAATATCAAAACCGAATAATCCGTTTAACCGAAACCGATTAATCCGATACCCATTTAACCGAAACCGATTAAGCCATCCACTTATTTGGTTCGGGTATGGCCAAACAACCCACTCTCAAACCCGAATAACCCGATACCCATTAAGAACATCATTAGAGAAGATTACTGTAAAGGAATGAAATACCTAAAATATCAAAACCGAATAACCCGTTTAACCGAAACCGATTAATCTGATACCCATTTAACCGAAACCGAATAACCCATCCACTTATTTGGTTCGGGTATGGCCAAACAACCCACTCTCAAACCCGAATAACCCGATACCCATTGAAAACATAATTAGAGAAGATTACTGTAAAGGAATGAAATACCTAAAATTTCAATTGCTCATCTACCAAGTGTTAGAATCTAAGGGTGTGCAAAATAACCGAACCCGAATAACACACCCGAACCGAATCTTAAACGGGTTATTTGGGTCGGGTTAATCGGTTTTCGGTTTTCTTAATCGGGTTAAATGGTACCCGAATAACAATTTCGGTTCGGGTATCGAGTACCCGAATAACCCCTTTAATTTTTAAACTCCCAATTTTAATTAGAATTAGAATTGTTTATGTATAAAAATCTAAAGATTTAAATACCCAATTTTAATAGCCAAATCATTTAATCCGTATACCCAAAGTACCCAACCATTTAACCCGTTTAAACTAATTTGTAATGCATTTCAATTATTATATCAAAACCGAATAACCCGTTTAACCCAAACCGATTAACCCGATACCCATTTAACTCGTTTAAACTAATTTGTAAAGCATTTCGTTTTTTAATATCAAAACCGAATAACCCGTTTAATCCAAACCGATTAACCCGTCCACTTATTTGGTTCGGTTTCGGCCAAACAACCCACACTCTCAAACCCGAATAATCCGATACCCATTTATATATAAAAATCTAAAGATTTAAATACCCAATTTTAATACCCAAACCATTTAACCCGTTTAAACAAATTTGTAAAGCATTTTATTTTTATATCAAAACCGAATAACCCGTTTAACCCAAACCGATTAACCCGATACCCATTTAACCCGTTTAAACTAATTTGTAAAGCATTTCATTTTTTATATCAAAACTGAAGAACCCGTTTAACCCAAACCGATTAACCCGATACCCATTTAACCTGAAACCGATTAACCCGTCCACTTATTTGGTTCGGGTTCGGCCAAACAACCCACACTCTCAAACCCGAATAACCCGATACCCATTGAAACATCATCAGAGAAGATTACTGTAAAGGAATGAAATACCTAAAATATCAAAACCGAATAACCCGTTTAACCGAAACCGATTAATCCGATACCCATTTAACCGAAGCCGATTAACCCATCCACTTATTTGGTTCGGGTATGGCCAAACAACCCACTCTCAAACCCGAATAACCCGATACCCATTGAAAACATCATTAGAGAAGATTACTGTGAAGGAATGAAATACCTAAAATTTCAATTGGTCATCTACCAAGTGTTAGAATCTAAGGGTGTGCAAAATAACCGAACCCGAATAACCCACACGAACCGAATCTTAAACGGGTTATTTGGGTCGGGTTATTCGGTTTTCTTAATCGGGTTAAATGGTACCCGAATAACAATTTCGGTTCGGGTATCGGGTACCCAAATAACCCGAATAACCTGTTTAATTTTTAAACTCCCAATTTTAATTAGAATTGTTTATATATAAATATCTAAAGATTTAAATACCCAATTTTGATAGCCAAATCATTTAATCCGTATACCCAAATTACCCAACCATTTAACCCGTTTAAACTAATTTGTAATGCATTTCAATTATTATATGAAAACCGAATAACCCGTTTAACCCAAACCGATTAACTCGATACCCATTTAACCCGTTTAAACTAATTTGTAAAGCATTTCGTTTTTTTATATCAAAACTGAATAACCCGTTTAATCCAAACCGATTAACCCGTCCACTTATTTGGTTCGGGTTCGGCCAAACAACCCACGCTCTCAAACCCGAATAACCCGATACCCATTTATATATAAAAATCTAAAGATTTAAATACCCAATTTTAATACCCAAACCATAAAACCCGTGTACCCAAATTACCCAACCATTTAACCCGTTTAAACAAATTTGTAAAGCATTTTATTTTTTATATCAAAGCCGAATAACCCGTTTAACTCAAACCGATTAACCCGATACCCATTTAACCCGTTTAAACTAATTTGTAAAGCATTTTATTTTTTATATCAAAACTGAATAACCCGTTTAACCCAAACCGATTAACCCGAAACCGATTAACCCATCCACTTATTTGGTTCGGGTTCGACTAAACAACCCACACTTTCAAACCCGAATAACCCGATACCAATTGAAAACAACATTAGAGAAGATTAATGTAAAGGAATGAAATACCTTAAATATCACAACCGAATAACCCGTTTAACCGAAACCGATTAATCGGATACACATTTAACCGAAACCGATTAACCTATCAACTTATTTGGTTCGGGTATGGCCAACAACCCACTCTCAAACCCGAATAACCCGATACGCATTGAAAACATCATATGAGAAGATTACTGTAAAGGAATGAAGTACCTAAAATTTCAATTGGTCATCTACCAAGTGTTAGAATCTAAGGGTGTGGAAAATAACCGAACCCGAATAACCCACATGAACCGAATCTTAAACGGGTTATTTGGGTCGGGTTATTCGGTTTTCTTAATCGGGTTAATTGGTACCCGAATAACAATTTCGGTTCGGGTATCGGGTACCCAAATAACCCGAATAACCCGTTTAATTTTTAAACTCCCAATTTTAATTAGAATTGTTTATATATAAAAATCTAAAGATTTAAATACCCAATTTTAATAGCCAAATCATTTAATCCGTATACCCAAATTACCCAACCATTTAACTCGTTTAAACTAATTTGTAATGCATTTCAATTATTATATCAAAACCGAATAACCCGTTTAACCCAAACCGATTAACCCGATACCCATTTAACCCGTTTAAACTAATTTGTAAAGCATTTCGTTTTTTTATATCAAAACCGAATAACCCGTTTAATCCAAACCGATTAACACGTCCACTTATTTGGTTCGGGTTCGGCAAACCGATTAACACGATACCCATTTAACCCGAAGCCGATTAACCTGCCCACTTATTTGGTTCGGGTTCGGCCAAACAACCCACACTCTCAAACCCGAATAACCCGATACCAATTGAAAACATCATTAGAGAAGATTAACGTAAAGGAATGAAATACCTAAAATATCAAAACCGAATAACCCGTTTAACCGAAACCGATTAGTCCGATACCCATTTAACCGAAACCGATTAACCTATCCACTCATTTGGTTCGGGTATGGCCAAACAACCCACTCTCAAACCCGAATAACCCGATACCCATTGAAAACATCATTAGAGAAGATTACTGTAAAGGAATGAAATTCCTAAAATTTCAATTGGTCATCTACCAAGTGTTAGAATCTAAGGGTGTGCAAAATAACCGAACCCGAATAACCCACCCGAACCGAATCTTAAACGGGTTATTTGGGTCGGGTTAATCGGTTTTCGGTTTTCTTAATCGGGTTAAATGGTACCCGACTAACAATTTCGGTTCGGGTATCGTGTACCCAAATAACCCGAATAACCCGTTTAATTTTTAAACTCCCAATTTTAATTAGAATTAGAATTGTTTATGTATAAAAATCTAAAGATTTAAATACCCAATTTTAATAGCCAAATCATTTAATCCGTATACCCAAATTACCCAACCATTTAACCCGTTTAAACTAATTTGTAATGCATTTCAATTATTATATCAAAACCGAATAACCCGTTTAACCCAAACCGATTAACCCGATACCCATTTAACCCGTTTAAACTAATTTGTAAAGCATTTCGTGTTTTTATATCAAAACCGAATAACCCGTTTAATCCAAACCGATTAACCCGTCCACTTATTTGGTTCGGGTTCGGCCAAACAACCCACACTCTCAAACCCGAATAACCCGATACCCATTTATATATAAAAATCTGAAGATTTAAATACCCAATTTTAATACCCAAACCATTTAACCCGTGTACCCAAATTACCCAACCATTTAACCCGTTTAAACAAATTTGTAAAGCATTTTATTTTTTATATCAAAACCGAATAACCCGTTTAACCCAAACCGATTAACCCGATACCCATTTAACCCGTTTAAACTAATTTGTAAAGCATTTCATTTTTTATATCAAAACTGAAGAACCCGTTTAACCCAAACCGATTAACCCGATACCCATTTAACCTGAAACCGATTAACCCGTCCACTTATTTGGTTCGGGTTCGGCCAAACAACCCACACACTCAAACCCGAATAACCCGATACCCATTGAAACATCATCAGAGAAGATTACTGTAAAGGAATGAAATACCTAAAATATCAAAACCGAATAACCCGTTTAACCGAAACCGATACCCATTTAACCGAAGCCGATTAACCCATCCACTTATTTGGTTCGGGTATGGCCAAACAACCCACACTCAAACCCGAATAACCCGATATCCATTGAGAACATCATTAGAGAAGATTACTGTGAAGGAATGAAATACCTAAAATTTTAATTGGTCATCTACCAAGTGTTAGAATCTAAGGGTGTGCAAAATAACCGAACCCGAATAACCCACCCGAACCGAATCTTAAACGGGTTATTTGGGTCGGGTTATTCGGTTTTCGGTTTACTTAATCGGGTTAAATGGTACCCGAATAACAATTTTGGTTCGGGTATCGGGTTCCCAAATAACCCGAATAACCCGTTTAATTTTTAAACTCCCAGTTTTAATTAGAATTAGAATTGCTTATATATGAAAATCTAAAGATTTAAATACCCAATTTTAATAGCCAAATCATTTAATCTGTATACCCAAATTACCCAACCATTTAACTCGTTTAAACTAATTTGTAATGCATTTCAATTATTATATCAAAACCGAATAACCCGTTTAACCCAAACCGATTAACCCGATACCCATTTAACCCGTTTAAACTAATTTGTAAAGCATTTCGTTTTTTATATCAAAACCGAATAACCCGTTTAATCCAATCCGATTAACCCGATACCCATTTAACCCGAAACCGATTAACCCATCCACTTATTTGGTTCGGGTTCGGCCAAACAACCCACACTCTCAAACCCAAATAACCCGATACCCATTGAAAACATCATCAGAGAAGATTACTGTAAAGGAATGAAATACCTAAAATATCAAAACCGAATAACCCGTTTAACCGAAACCGATTAATCCGATACCCATTTAACCGAAGCCGATTAACCCATCCACTTATTTGGTTCGGGTATGGCCAAACAACCCACTCTCAAACCCGAATAACCCGATACCCATTGAAAACATCATTAGAGAAGATTACTGTGAAGGAATGAAAGACCTAAAATTTCAATTGGTCATCTACCAAGTGTTAGAATCTAAGGGTGTGCAAAATAACCGAACCCGAATAACCCACCCGAACCGAATCTTAAACGGGTTATTTGGGTCGGGTTATTCGGTTTTCTTAATCGGGTTAAATGGTACCCGAATATCAATTTCGGTTCGGGTATCGGGTACCCAAATAACCCGAATAACCCGTTTAATTTTTAAACTCCCAATTTTAATTAGAGTTGTTTATATATAAAAATCTAAAGATTTAAATACCCAATTTTAATAGCCAAATCATTTAATCCGTATACCCAAATTACCCAACCATTTAACCCGTTTAAACTAATTTGTAATGCATTTGAATTATTATATCAAAACCGAATAACCCGTTTAACCCAAACCGATTAACCCGATACCCATTTAACCCGTATAAACTTATTTGTAAAGCATTTCGTTTTTTTATATCAAAACCGAATAACCCGTTTAATCCAAACCGATTAACCCGTCCACTTATTTGGTTCGGGTTCGGCCAAACAACCCTCACTCTCAAACCCGAATAACCCGATACCCATATATATATAAAAATCTAAAGATTTAAATACCCAATTTTAATACCCAAACCATTTAACCCGTGTACCCAAATTACCCAACCATTTAACCCGTTTAAACAAATTTGCAAAGCATTTTATTTTTTATATCAAAACCAAATAACCCGTTTAACCCAAACCGATTAACCCGATACCCATTTAACCCGTTTAAACTAATTTGTAAAGCATTTCATTTTTTATAACAAAAACTGAACAACTCGATTAACCCAAACGGATTAACCCAATACCCATTTAACCCGGAGCCGATTAACCCGTCCACTTATTTGGTTCGGGTTCGGCCAAACAACCCACACTCTCAAACCCGAATAACCCGATACCAATTGAAAACATCATTAGAGAAGATTAATGTAAAGGAATGAAATACCTAAAATATCACAACCGAATAACCCGTTTAACCGAAACCGATTAATCCGATACCCATTTAACCGAAACCGATTAACCTATCCACTTATTTGGTTCGGGCATGGCCAAACAACCCACTCTCAAACCCGAATAACCCGATACCAATTGAAAACATCATTAGAGAAGATTACTTTAAAGGAATGAAGTACCTAAAATTTCAATTGGTCATCTACCAAGTGTTAGAATCTAAGGGTGTGGAAAATAACCGAACCCGAATAACCCACATGAACCGAATCTTAAACGGGTTATTTGGGTCGGGTTATTCGGTTTTCTTAATCGGGTTAAATGGTACCCGAATAACAACTTCGATTCGGGTATTGGGTACCCAAATAACCCGAATAACCCGTTTAATTTTTAAACTCCCAATTTTAATTAGAATTGTTTATATATAAAAATCTAAAGATTTTAATACCCAATTTTAATAGCCAAATCATTTAATCCGTATACCCAAATTACCCAACCATTTAACCCGTTTAAACTAATTTGTAATGCATTTCAATTATTATATCAAAACCGAATAACCCGTTTAACCCAAACCGATTAACCCGATACCCATTTAACCCGTTTAAACTAATTTGTAAAGCATTTCGTTTTTTTATATCAAAACCGAATAACCCGTTTAATCCAAACCGATTAACCCGTCCACTTATTTGGTTCGGGTTCGGCCAAACAACCCACACTCTCAAACCCGAATAACCCGATACCCATTTATATATAAAATTCTGAAGATTTAAATACCCAATTTTAATACCCAAACCATTTAACCCGTGTACCCAAATTACCCAACCATTTAACCCGTTTAAATATTTTATTTTTTATATCAAAACCGAATAACCCGTTTAACCCAAACCGATTAACCCGATACCTATTTAACCCGTTTAAACTAATTTGTAAAGCATTTCATTTTTTATATCAAAAACTGAACAACTCGTTTAACCCAAACCGATTAACCCGATACCCATTTAACCCGAAGCCGATTAACCCGTCCACTTATTTGGTTCGGGTTCGGCCAAACAACCCACACTCTCAAACCCGAACCGAATAACCCGATACCCATTTTACCCACCCGAATAACACCCCTAATAGAATCAACTATTGACAAAGACTGGCCTTAATTAATCCTTTTTTTTTTGGTGCAATTATTGGGGCTAATAATGGGCCCTTTCTGGTGAATTGTTGACCAAGTGTGTTGGATGGGATAAAGCTTTGAAGAGACAGATGCACACATTATAAGTTTAGAAATAATGGCTAAAACTTGGAAGCAAAACTAGTCTTTTGCTTGCATTGGAAAAGAAAGCCAAGTGAGAGAGCACATTCTTTTTTCTCAATGGTTTTAAGTTGTAGAGGTTGAGTCACATAAATGATAAAAAACTTAAAAGCAGGAGAAAACGCAACACATTGTACGTGTTTGTGTTTGTGCTGTGTTGTGTTATATATGGTATGTTATACTATAAACAAACACATTGGTATGTTAGGAAATGGCATGTACACATACACAACACATAAACAAAGTATTGCAGAAAATAAGAAGTACATGGAATTTACATGGTTCGGTTCAAGAATGGCCCACATCCATGGCCTTACATTGGTTTTAAAAAGCACGCTCGCCAGGCACATTCAGGCGTAGCAGTGTCGCTTCCACAGGCCGCTGCCATGCGATGTCATGATGCAGTAGAGGTGTTCGCATTACGTCTGCCTCGCCGCCTCTGTCGCTTCTTGTATCTGGTTCCTATTTTGGACCTTTAAAAGAAAAAAAAAGGGCTCTTCTAGTTTTGTTTAAGCCTGATAACAGGGACGAGTTACTAAAAGTGAAGAAAACGAACAAGCAAAGTCAAAATCGGGAACCCTAAGTCAAAATTATGCTGCGTCTCCTCCTGATCTTCGGTTTATCTTCTTCTCTTCCTAATCATCCTTATCGCTTCCCTATCACTTCTTCTGATCGTTTTATTCCAGAGTCCATCTTCTACTCTATTCTGCAACGTCGTTTCTCCTTTATGTACAGTGTTATTTATTTTGTACTGATGAAGGAGTAGAATATGTAGATTCGTGTTATTTATTTTGTATTATTATGGATTTTAGTGAATGGATTCCCAACTAGGATACTAATTTAACACAATATATATTGGTGCTATGGATTTTCAGTGTTAAATATAGTTTTAATGTGTTTTTTGTATGAAATATGATATTAAAATAATTTAGAAGTGTTTTACTAATGATGTGCCTCACGTACGTGATGTGCGCGCCTCGCCTCGCACCTCAGACTCCCATGTCACATTTAGCATCATTGCGCCTCATGCCTTTTAAAACCAAGGGCCTTGCTAGCGAGTCTCTTGATTAATTTTGGATTAGGCTTACATTTACAATTTGACATAGGGATCGACACACACACACACAATGAGGATCAAAAGTGCACCTTCTTAGCCAAGGTACATAGTTCCACTAACAAATGATTTTTTTTTTTTTTTTTTTTTTTTTTTTTTTTTTTGTTTTAATATAGAGACGTATAAACTAGCGTTATAAGTCTATAACTCTATATCTGCCAAGGGCACTAACTTGGTTTATTAAAGGGCGAATTGCCGAGAAAGGTAACATAAAATTCAAAATTTCACAATAAGGTATCGTAAAACTTTTTAGGTTGAGAAAGGATCATGAATGCTATTATTGCTGAGAAAGGATATGAAATTCAGTTTTTAGGCTAATAAAGGATCATGAAATATTAGTTTTTGCCGAAAAATGATTATGAAATTCAAGATTTACTTTCTTAATTGGTCACCAATACCCTTTTTCTTTTCAATATTGAATTTTATTGCCTAAAAAATTTCACCTCATTACCTTTCTTGGTTATTTGTCCTATATTAAAATTACAAATTTGATCATGTGAATTTATGAAAAATTGTGTGAATCATCATTCATTCTCACAAAATTTATTGTACACATTCACATAATCAAAATTTGTAATTTATATATATATATATATATATATATATATATATATATATATATATATATATATATATATATATATATATATATATATATATGCATGGTTCCCTTGGTGGATATAGACTTGTAATGTTAGTTTAAATATCTCTTTGTAAAAAAAAAAAAAAAAAATCATTTTGTAAGTACGACGGGTAACTAGACACACACACATATATGTATATATAGAGGATATTGTTCATGGTAGAACCACATTTATCGTTAGACCGGTAGAACCAAACCTAAAATTATTTTTTTCAAAATTTTATTTTCATTGATTTGTTTAAACTAACATTAAAAGTCCATATTTGAAAATTCGCATGGTTTCGAGTTGTGAAGGTACATTAAAACATACATTCACATGAACCACTGTTTATTCACATTCACAATACACCCGTACATTCACATGTCATTTTAGAGGTCTTACAAAACTCGAAACCATGTGAATGCTTTTTAAAATAGTCTTATAATGTTTATTAAAACATGAAAATGAATGAAATTTAGAAAACCTTTTAATTTTGGTTCTACTGGTTTTCACTGATAGATAATGGTTCTACTTTGAACTCTCACACACACACACACACACAGGACCTCCATGGAAAACCAACTTAGAGTGGAAAAATGGAAAACCAATATAAAATTGTATTGGTTTCCATCCTACTCAACCCTGTCTCTATGTATATGGAAAACCGAGACTGAACAAGAAACCTAATAGGTTTGGGCCTAACAAGTTTTCTCCCGGACCTAGATTTCCTAGGACGAACTATTAGTCCTGCCACAATCAGACTCCAGAACTTAACATGATGATCTTTATTTTTGTTCTTATATTATACTCTACCTCCATTCCATTAAGTAGAGTTAAGTTTTTTTGCTTTAAAAAAATATTAGGGGCGCTTCGTTAAAACCGAGGAATGGGAAAGGAATGAGAATGCTAAGGAATGATAATGCATATCATCATTTTATTGATGTTGGTTGGTTAGAACTTAGGAATCATCATCATTATCATAGATGTTATTTGGTTGTTGCACCCATGCCACCGCCGCCTCCACCACTGCCACCATGACCGCCATTGCCATCACCACCACTTTATATGCATAATTTTGTAGATATACAAAGGGTTTAATTCATAGAGTAACAATCTTTCATCAAGTCTTTTTTTTTTTTTTTTTCAAAAGTCATAAGTAGTTGTACTTAAAAGTTGTCCATTTAGTCACACTTTTTACTAATAGTTTATTACCCAAAACCAACCTAGGCTGGTTAAAACTTAAAGTACGACTTAGGATGTATGGAAAAAAGTTGGGACAAATGGAAAAATGCATTACTATTTTATGACATAAACCTATGCAGAACCACATCATCTTTATTAAATGTAGGAGACTAGGAGACTTCACTTTCCAAGAAGATTCTAGATGCAAGGACGTTTTAACTATAAGAAGTTTCCACGTTCCCTGCAACGGGTTTAATCTGTTTGTTACTTTGGTTTTGACCCTTCATTTTACAGGAACAAGAACTTGATGAAGAATTTGAATTGCTTGTTCTTGCAAGTGATGGTCTTTGGGATGTTGTACCAAACGAGGTATATCATCAAAACTCTTAACGCAAGCACACACACAATTCAATATTTGTTGTCAGATCCAGGGTTTCTTCTTTGATTCAACAAAACCCATGTCAGTCGAGGTCTTTGGTTATGTGGTGGTTACAGAACTAAATATATGGACATAATGTATACACTATATTAGATCCACCAAAATGTAACTTTTCTGGTCTCCTTTACCAGGATGCTGTTTCACTGGCCCTGTCAGAAGAAGAGCCCGAGTCGGCTGCTAGAAAGTTGATAGAGACTGCTTTTAGCCGTGGAAGTGCCGACAACATCACATGCATTGTAGTTAGGCTTTACCATGAATCAGCAACTACACCTGAAAGCAACCCGCAACCCAAAAGCCAATCTGAATCTTCAATGGAAGCCCAAACCAAAGCTGAATCCCAAACCCAAACCCAAACCCAGACACTGCCAGAAACCAAAACTGAATCTCAAAGCCAAACTGCAACAGAAACCAGAACTGAAACCCAATCCCAATCCCAATCCCAATCCCAACCCGAAGCAGAAACAGACACCAGAGTTGTAATCCAAAGCCAAAACTTAACAGAAACCAAGACTGGACCCACAGATGGCTGAACGACGAGCTAATTTTGCTCTAATGTTGTATCAACTAGGGGTCAAGTTCCGTTGGTGCATGTTGGTGTCGAGAGGTGTTTAGTTGTTCATATGTGTGTTTCTCATCTGTGGTATTTTAGTGAACTGAGAAAGTCTAGTTGTGTTGAATGCTTGTCTTATCAACTGTTTTCTGTGTAAATTTTGAGTCTGTTTTTCATTTGGTGGTTTTCATTTATCATACATTTTTATAATAATGACACCATTTTCGTTTTCCTTATTATTGTCTTGATGAATTTGGGTTTGATTTTGTTATACCATGAACCAGACCTTTTTTGTGCAATTGATTACTGTCGCATACATCAATCTTGCTCAAATAGTAGTATTATTCTATTCATCTCTGAAACTTGGAACCCACAAAAGGTTACAAGTCAAGTTCAATTGCTTTCTCGACGTCTGTTTTTAGAATGCTAAAACCTGCACGCTTTGTCTTGGTTATGAAACTAACTTAACAGAAACCAAGACTGGACCCACAGATGGCTGAACGACGGGCTAATTTTGCTCTAATGTTGTATCAACTAGGGGTCAAGTTCCGTTGGTGCATATTGGTGTCGAGAGGTGTTTAGTTGTTCATATGTGTGTTTCTCATCTGTGGTCTTTTAGTGAACCAAGAAAGTCTAGCTGTGTTAATTGCTTGTCTTATCAACTATTTCCTGTGTAAATTTTGAGTCTGTTTTTCATCTGGTGGTTTTCATTTATCATACATTTTTATAATAATGACACCATTTTCTTTTTCCTTATTATTGTCTTGATGAATTTGAATTTGATTTTGTTATATCATGAACCAGGTCTTTTTTGTGCAATTGATTACTGTCACTTCACATCAATCTTGCTCAAATAGTAGTATTATGCTATTCATCTGAAACTTGGAACCCACAAAAGGTTACAAGTCAAGTTCAATTGCTTTTTCGACGTCTGTTTTTAGAATGCTGAAACCTGCAAGCCTTGTCTTGGTTATGAAACTAAAGTTTAAGACCTTCGAAGCTAAATCAATTATATCAATTTGGCCCTCTACTTAGTAGTCAAATACAAAGGAACCCATGTACGATGGAATACGTACTTACTATACCATATTATACTACTGATATCATATAATCAGATATACTTTTGATAACTGTACATCTAAGTTTAAGCTATCAAAAAAGAAAATATCTATATATCACAAACTCCATAAGATTGATTCAGTGGTTGAACATTAGGATCCTTAAAATGAGGTTTTGAGTTCGAGTGTTTGACTTTTCAACTTTTTGAAGTTAACTTGTCTTTCAAAAAAATATCATTATATCACATAAAAAAGGATGAAAATATCAATATAATATTCATTTATGTCCTGAAAAGGAGTATACAAGGAATAGAAACTTAGAAAGATCAAACATGTATTTTATTTTAAGACATTTTACTTTACCTTAAATAAAAAGTGTATTTGAAAGGGTAGTATAGTAATTACCCAAAAATGTGCTTTGTATAAATTTTCTTGGAATAACAACCTTAACTCAACCATGGTATATAATTAACCCTGGTTAAGTTAATTGTGTTAGGGTTCACTCAAAAAGTGGGGAGAAAAAAGAAAAAAAAAAATTAGATCAAGCCCATCCCTACCCCTCTTTATATTTGGAGTAAAATTCTAATTTTTTAAAGATATTTTATGTAAGCATATTGAGGGTTGATTGTTCTTGAGTCATTCTTCGAGGGGTTTTGACCAAAATTCCGCTTCGGTCTTTTCCTCTCCTTTACAATTTGGTGGGAAAATCACAAAGGTCAAACAATAATCAAATCGTATGTTGATTCCAATTCCTTCCTATATCAACTGGTAATTTGCTCTAATCTCTCTTGTTTGTTTTCGTTTAAATTCACGTACATTTCGCTAATTTTGAATCTAGGGTTTCGCTTTTCAATTGCTCTGTTTTGCTTTTTGGGGGATTTTAGCGGTTAATTGCTTCAGTTCGTAGTTCATTGCAATGATTAGCTCATTTTGTTTTTAGATTTGATCATGTTTAGTGTTTGTAATCTGAATCTCATTTTAATGTCGATGTGATCCTTTGTTCTGTATGCTAGCGACTTCATTAATTTCGTAATTTAGGTGTTATTGATTAGTTGTTTTCGATACCAGCTTCGGAGTTTTGCTAGTTCATGATGTTTGTTAACTTTGTTTGGTCCGTTGGTTTTTTTTTTTTTTTTTTTTTTTTTGGCTAGGAATTATGAATCTGAATTATAAAAAAAAGGGGATTACTTGATGAACCTTTTCATTAGCTTGTCCACATGATATTTAACCGCATCCCTTTTATAATTGCGTGAGTGTTGAGGTACTTATAGTATCTTTTGGATGTTGATTGATTTAATGATCTGGAGCAGGGCAAGGGTACATGTTTTTCGTTTCTTTGAGAACGTGCTTAGAAGTTTTGCTCATCGGGTTTTTCAATAATTGTATGTTTGAACAGGATGAGATAGGAGATTATGATATGTGCAAATGGCTTGTTTTAAGCACTTATGTACTTTATGTACACGAAAATGATGAAAGCATTTTAAAGGCGTCTATGACTGTTGGTATCAGTATGGTGAGATGTAATACCAACAGTGGACTGTACATGGTTAACTAAAGAAATCATGTCATCTTGTAGTTAAATTGTAAATGATTTTCTTTTTCTAGATCAAGTTAAGATGGAATGAGTATCATTCAATTAGGCATGTGGAATTCAACTTATGCCACAAGTAAGCAGTTTCATCATGACTCTTAAAAACGTCTGCAAAATGTGTTACTCTAACCACTTATTAATTATGTACTCACCAACATCATCGACTTAAATGCTCTACCTCTATTTGTGCACAAGCACATGAGATGTATATTAATTTAAGGGATAATATGATTGCCCTGTCTAAGAAATTCATACCATGTCATGAGACCTCATTTTTAGGCATTCATCTTGTCTTTCTTGGATATGATGGTGCTTCCATGTCATCTCCAGGTAAAGCTTTCAGGAAAAATTTTAGATATTGTAAATTTGGGTGAGGTCCTCAAGTACACAAGAGTTGAAATTGAATGTGTATAATATTAATTGAATGTAGTATCAAAGAGTATACATATTTTTCCTCAATGAACATGTATAATGTTTCGTCCCTGATTTTGGCTTTACTGCAGGAATTTTGACTGATTGCCCACCACTTCTATCACGAAGGAAGTGCCTTGACTTAAGTCTTCAATAGTTGTACTAGCTGTTTTGAACTCTTCTGGATTATCAATAATAAGTTGAGGAGAAACAGACTAGTGAGTAGTGACTGTTGAGAGTCACAATTGAAACTCATGGAATGCAATAAAGATGAGGCTTTCAGGGCAAAAACAATCGCTGAGAAGAAGTTAGCTGATAAAGATTTTGCTGGTGCGAAGAAATTTATTTTGAAGGCCCAAACCTTATATCCTGGACTTGATGGTATCTCTCAGATGTTGACCACTCTTGAAGTGTATATTGCCGCGGAGAACAAGTTAAGTGGAGAAGTGGACTGGTATGCGATACTTGGTGTGAACCCTGCTGATGATGATGAAACCATTAGAAAAAATTATAGGAAGTTGGCTCTCATGTTGCACCCTGATAAAAACAAATCAGTTGGTGCTGATGGTGCATTTAAACTTCTTTCAGAAGCATGGAGTTTGCTGTCTGACAAAGCTAAAAGATCAGCGTATAACCAGCGGAGGAGTATGAAAGGTTTCCAACAAAAAGTTCCAGCTCAAAGTGGAGGTCCATCAGCAGCAGCCCCAGGTGTCAATGGAGTCCACAGTTCTGCAAAACGAGCAACTTCAAAGACAAACAGCCGGATTGGTACCACCACCACTAGGATGGGTGCTGGATCAGGTCCAGCTCCACCTCCTGCTCGTGAGCCTCCGCCTCCAGTTGTTAATCGTCGAACTGATACTTTTTGGACTATCTGCCATCGATGCAAGATGCATTACGAGTATCTTAACCTATATCTCAATCATACCCTTCTTTGTCCCAATTGTCACGAGCCTTTTTTGGCCAAGGAAATGCCACCACCTGTCAACCTTCCCAAGCCAGCTCAGTCATCTGCTCACCGACATCAGAATTCAAGCAACCATGCTCCTAGTAGTAGATCCAATAGTAACCCAATTAACCCTGGGAGAAGCACTGCAGGCACTCAAAATCCTGGAGGACCGCCATCAGGTCTTAAATCATATGATAATGCAAGTGCCAACTGGGGTCCTTCCTTGAGAACAAATGTGTCCTGTAACACTGACCCGTCAATTGCATCAAAAGCAGCAAGTGTCATTCAGCAAGTTAATGACAGGATGAAAAGAGAACGTGAAGAATTCTATGCTGGGTGGCCCTCGAAAAAGAGAAAAGCAGATGAGGATGCACAGCCCTCTGGTGTTAAGATTCCATATCAGATGTCTACAGGAAATGGCAGTGCTGGCCATGGAAATCTGTCCGGGTTAAGAAAGCCTGGTTTTGATACAGATAGGGGATATCCATTTTCTAACATAAATAATACGGTAAATAGAACTAGAGAGTTGACTCCCTTGGAAACTCGAAAAATGCTGATGCAGAAGGCTCAAACAGAGATACGCAGAAAAATAAGTGAATGGGATTCAGAGGAGAAGTCAACCGTGAAGAATGGTACGCAAAGTAGTAACCACTCCTCTGAAAAGAATGTAAGCGAAACTCATAATGAGCAGGAACGTCAAGAACTTGCAATGAATGTCCCTGATCCCGACTTTCATGATTTTGACCTGGATCGGACTGAAAACTCTTTCGAAGATAACCAGGTGTGGGCTGCTTATGACGATGATGATGGAATGCCACGCTTCTATGCGCTGATTCATAAAGTGCTCTCGAGGAAACCACTTAAGTTGAAAATCAGTTGGCTAAATTCGAAAACCACCACTGAATTTGGCTCATTAGACTGGCTAGGTTATGGTTTCCGGAAGACTTGTGGGGAATTTAGAATTGGGAGGCATGAAGTCAACAAGTCACTAAATTCATTCTCTCAAAAGGTTGAGTGGAAAAAATCCCCACGAGGGAGTGTTCTGATTTTTCCTAGAAAGGGGGAAGTGTGGGCCCTTTACAGGAACTGGTCCCCTGATTGGAACGAAAATGTTCCAGACGATGTAATACACAAGTATGACATGGTAGAAGTGCTCGAAGACTACAATGAAGAAAAAGGGGTGCCTGTTAGCCCTCTCGTGAAGTTTTCTGGATTTAGGACGGTCTTTCATCCACGTAGTGACCAAAGTGAAGTGAAAATGATTCCGAAAGAAGAAATGTTTAGATTCTCACATCAAGTCCCAAAATACCTGCTTACAGGCAAGGAAGCCCATAATTCCCCAAAAGGTTGCCTTGAGCTGGATCCTGCAGCAACCCCTTTGGACCTTATTCAAGAAGCAACAGATGATGATGCTAAGAAGGTTGAGGTGGACAATGATGATGCTAATGAGATTCCGATAGCAGATGATGATGCTAAGAAGGTTAAGGTTGAAAATGATGGTGCTATTGAGATTCCAATAGCAGATGATGATGCTAAGAAGGTTAAGGTTGAATATGGTGAAGAAACCAGACAAATATATTATGATTGAAGGTAAGTCTCCTTTTTTTTTTTTTTTTTTTTGGGTCAGATTAGTTTAAATTTTTGTATGGAGGATATCACTCACATTTTGTTCATCACATAATATCCTTAAAAGTGTTATATGGGGCTTCTGACCACTTGTGAGAGGAATTGGTGCTTTTTTTGGTGCAAAAAGTGGAGTGAAGTATAAAGCTTTACATTCATGGTATAGAACAGGAACATAACAGAATAGTCTCTGTTGAAAGATTTGTATGATTAATTCCTAAATCAGGACTAACCCCAGTTCTGCAAGAAAAACTGTTTATTTCTATAGTTAATCTGATGGTTGAATTTCAACCGATTTTAGCATCAAATTTGCTTTTTTGTGGATTGGTGTTAACTTCTCCGCTTCAAGAAAACTGTTTATTTCTATAGTTTTGGAATATTCAATGGTGGTTTCTTTGCAAATGCTCGTGATTTACCCGTTAACCATGCCCATATCACTCTTTGTTATGCTATTGGCAAGTTGTACTTATCGTTGCTTTTACGGATCAGAATTCTTAATGTCAGGGCCGGGCTCAGAGATGCCGGTATCGTCCCTTCACTTCTTCAAGTCTGGCCCTAATGTTGGAATTGCAGGACTGACTGAACCCGTGGGCCTAGACCCGTTTTAATCGGGTCCAAATGTTCACTGAAACCTGATTTTCAGTTATATGATTTTCTTTCTTTCTGGTGACATTTTGCATCCATTATATGCACGAAAGAGTCTTATAAAAAAGCAGGTTTCATATTTTCTTACACATATGACATGGGTAATGTACTAATGTAGTATGTATGATAATTGGTGTAGTCGGTAGTACATAGGGGTGTTTAGGTTGCTTTGATGAAAATTTCCAAAATTTTCATTTTATTTTTCAGAAAAAATGAAAACCTGTTTCATCAACAACAGTTTCATAAATTTTCATATAACTTTTTAAAATACCACTTTTCATACTCTCTTTTACTAGTCTATTACTAATTCTATATATTTTTTCTAATACTCTTTGTCACCATTACTATTCTATCACATATTTTTAATTTTATAGACACTCTTGTTTTTTATGAAAAGTGTAACATGAAAACTGAAATTGAAAAATGATTAGTTTTCACTTTTTATAAAAACCAGAATTAGAAGCGAACCAAATTTGAATTTTGAAATTGAATTCGGTTTTTTGGTTTTCGAATCGATCTCGGATCAAATTGATTTCAAAATTCGGTTTTCAAATCGGATTGCAAAGTTATGTTTTCAAACTGAAATGAACCGAAATTCGAATTCATTTTTAATTTTTAAATTATATTTTTATCGAAATCAAATTGTTTTTTCGAGAATGTGTTAATGTATGTCAAATTCATATATATTATGTGTCTAACTTTAATTTAAACATGATTATAAAAAAAAGTTATTTAAATGTGGTACTTTCGGGTGCATTTGATTTTAAGAGATACTCTTTTGAACATGAATATATAATAGGGTTGAGTTCTAGTAAAAATCTTTTAATTCCGTGAGAACGTGAGAATCACTCTAAAATTTATGCATTTAATGTATAAAATTATGCACCTGATACTAAAAATTATACATTTGATAAATTTATGCATTTGATGCATAAATTTGTGCATTTTTTGGAGTGGTTCTCACGTTCTCATGGAATTGAGGGTTTCTTACCGGAACTCAACCCTATATATATACACACACATAGAAAATCTGTTGTGAACACTTTATTAGTTGTGAACCACAAAATGCCTCCTATGAATTTTGTTTGCAGATAGTACTGGACCCTTATATAATACCTATGAATTTTGTTAAATATTATGAGTTTGTTGAGTCTTATGAATTTTGTTAAATCATATGCATTTTGCTATAAACTAGGGATGTAAACGGTTCCAGAATCGGACCGAACCGACCCGGAACCGATTTAATCGAAACTGAATATTAAAGATTGTAAGAACAGATAACCGAACCAATAATTGTAATGCAGTTCCAGTTCGGTTCGGTTATGGTACGGATATTTCGGGTACGGAACCGATTAGAATCGAAAATTAAAAAACATATATAATTCTATCTATTATAACTAAATATAAACAAAAAACATGAAAATAGAATAAGAGAAGTGATGATCATTATGTTTTCATATAAATTATGTAGTTTCACAATCCAAAAATATTGTCTATTCGATTTTCACATTGTGGGCTTTTAAATCATTTCTTGATTTGCATGTTATGAGCTTTTTAAATTATCGGTTTTATGCCTGATAAAACCGATTACCCGCAAAACCGATAACCGAATAATCGATAACCGAAAATTGATATTATAAGAATCGATAACCGAACCGAATATTATAAATCGGCTCCAATCGGTTTTGGTTCCGGTTCGGTTCCAATTTTGATTCGGTTTTTCAGTCATTCCACACATCCCCAGTATAACACTACTATAAACTTTTTGAATGTTATGAAACATGTTGCAGATATTTCTATGAACCGTATGAATCTTATTACAAACAATTGTTAATACATATAAATGCTTATATATATATATATATATATATATATATATATATATATATATATATATATATATATATATATATATATATATATATATATATATATATATATATTTGTTCATGATGAATAAATTGTTTACAGGGATCCTATCACTACATCGTAGTTCGTGTGTGTGACACACACACACGCCCGCACGCGCACACACGTTGATTATCGTAAGAAACTAAATATATCTTGAGAATTGTGAGAAACACGACTTAAGTTATCGTAAGAAGTTAAATATATGTTGAGAAGTGTAAAAAAATACTATGATCACTTATTTTGCACATTGATTTATTTATTTTTGAATTTCTGGTTCATTATTTATATATTCAAAAACTAATGAATCAATGTAAAAAACTAAAAAAGTAATGAATTGTTGATTTATTTATCCGGAATTCATTAATCATTATTTATATATTCAAAAAATGGTGAATCAACATGTAAAATAAAGAATTACAGTGCTTCTTACTCTTCTCAAGATATATTTAACTTCTCATTTGATCCTAAATTTATGTATGTATGTTTGTCTGTGTGCGTGCGTGGTGTGTGCGTATCTAATCTTGTATTCCACACACCCACTACACTGGATTATTGCAATATCTTTCTTAAATACCATACTCAGTTTAAGATTTTAATTGAAAGTTTTTGGATTCATAACTTACTATTTATTTTTTAGTATAAAACAAATTTTATTATTTTTCAAATGATACATATCAAAGATGATATTTATAAAGATGGTGTTTTTTTAAACGAGGATACATATCGATGACGATTGTATTTAAAAAGACATTGATCTGCTATTTCGATTTAGTATTTCCTAAACCGATGATCCAATAAATATCGATGACTGAT
Source organism: Centrapalus pauciflorus (assembly GCA_020465985.1). Taxonomy (NCBI): domain Eukaryota; kingdom Viridiplantae; phylum Streptophyta; class Magnoliopsida; order Asterales; family Asteraceae; genus Centrapalus; species Centrapalus pauciflorus. The sequence goes on from JAANYP010005549.1 coordinate 125,354, forward strand.
AAATATCGATTTTTAACACGAATTGATACATGCCGACGGCGGATATATTTAACACGTATCAATACATATTAATTTTTCCATATTTTTGATTGAATCCTAGTGGCGACAAGAGGTGGTTGTCGGTGTTGTGTTTCTCGATGGCATGGCAGACGAATACAATGGCAGAGCCGATAAATATGGTTGGTGGGTATGAGATTTGAAGATGAGCATGCACTTTCTCTAGTGACGACGTGATGGTGCTGTGGTGGATCTTGGTGACGATGAACGTCATCTCATTTTCACGAAAGAGAGGGATGAGATGAGAGGGTATTGAGATAGAAAAGAATGTTGTGACTAGGGTTGTGTTGGATGTAAGCTTGACAAAAAGAAATTAAAACACAATCACCGATGGGGAACCCGTAACTCGACCATGATTTGACTGATGAATCTCCAAGTTGACCAGGGATGGGGACGGTCCCTGATTTAAAATAATAGGATGGGGCGGGGATGAAAGACGCTTTAATCCCCGACCCCGGTTATATTTTATGCTTTAAAATAAATTAATATATATATAACTAATTTTACAACGTAAATTATTCATTACATTTTATATAATATATTAAATATCAATGCATATGCCTTTCCTATTATTTAAAATAGTATTGTCTTATTTCATTTTATTGGTTTTATAAAATTTTGCACATTTTTTTGTTTTTAGTTTTTATCATTAATCATAAATTTTATATATAAATAACTCAAATATGTTTGAATTCATTTGTTTTAAAGTTTATTTACACATATTATTTTACTATATTACCAATTATAGTTTAAACTTAATAATCTTTTAGAAATTAAAAAAAATATGATTCCCCGACGGGGATATAAACTGAATCCCGACGGGGATGGGACCGGAGGTGGAGGAGAGTTTTAATTGTAAGGATATTATTATTAGGTACATTTCATCCATCGTATTATCACATGCATCCATTCTTTTAATGATCTAGATTATTTTATTTCTCTTTCTCACATTAATGTCTCCTGATTCTATTCATGAGACAGTTAATATGGTTGGAGATAAATCAAAGCATTAATTTTGTTGTAATGTAACCAGACTTGTATATTTACTATGTGCAGCGGGGACATTACAACATTTTATGTGAATTGAAAGGAGCAAGTAAAAGGAGGAGCAACATACTATGCACAACACTAACTCTTATAATATTAATTAATATATACAATGTTAAAATTAATAATTAGTATAAAATTATAAATAAAGAAATAAAATTTTTAGTTGATAAGAAACAAATTTATAAATAAAATACTAACAATAAAAAATATAAGTAAAATATTAAAAGAATAATTATATTTATATATAAATCAACTGTATTTATAAATAAACAAATATAATAATAAAGAAAATAAATAAGAAAATAAATTTTGAACTATAACTGAAAAATAATAAAATTACAGGGACTAGAACCATCATAGTTAAAAAGAGATAAATGTTATTATTATGAAGTTAATGATTATGTCGTTAAGTTTAACGACTTGATAACTAAAACTGAATAAAAATTAACAAAATAAAAACAAAACTTTAGATTATTGTTAACAAATTGTAAATATAAGTCGCGCCTTAAATTAAGGGTTAAACACAAAATATAACAATCATCTTTCACTTTTTTAACGATTATAGCAACAATCTTTTTTTCTTAACGTTTATAACATTCATCTTTCATTATTTTAACGTTTATAGCAACTAACCTGTTATAACAGGTTAACTGCAAAAAATAGCAACTATATTTAATTTTTTTTACGATTATAGCAATGATGTATTTTTAACATTTATAACATTTTTGTTGTTCTATTATTATTGTAATTATTATTAATACTAATTTTTTTAACAATTTAACTTTAACCATTTTAAATTTTGTTTCTCTAAATTATAGATTATCAATAGGAATAATTAGAAAAATAAAATTTTAACAATGGTTTATTGTATTTAAAACCGCACATTCGATTCTTAGTTTCATACAAAAATCGCATCATGCATAACCTTATTTAGTGGAGTTTGTTAACGAGGCTTCAAATTTAGATATATTAGTAGTCTATAAGAAAATATGTATGAAAATTAGTGCGTTATCGTGTTTATTTTAGAACAGAATACCACAATATGAGATATATTTTGAATTTGTTTAAAATAAATAATCAGTCACGTGTAGAAAAATATTATTAACAAAAATCAAATGTTAACAATGGTTTATTTAAAAAATAAGTTGTTATAAATCACTAAAATATTTCATTGTCACAATGTCACATATCTTTTATATTAAAAATTCACCACGACTCGTTAAAATACACTAAATATATCCAATTAATAATTGTTTATTTTGTTAATTAATCCTATTGATAATTTATAATTTAGGGAAACAAAATCTAAAATGTTTAAAGTTAAATTGGTAAAAAAATTTAATAATGATGATAATAATAATAATTACAATAATAAACAAAAATGTTATAAACGTTAAAAATAAATCATTACTATAATCGTAAAAAAAATAAAGATAGTTGTTGTTTTTTGTAGTTAACATGTTGGTAACCTGTTATAATAGGTTAGTTGCTGTAAACGTTAAAAAAATAAAGATGAATGTTATAAACGTTAAGAAAAAAGATTGTTGCTATAATCATTAAAAAGATAAAAGATGGTTGTCATTTAGTGCGTTTAACCCTTAAATTAATGGGATCCTTAAAAATTTTTTTTTTTATTATTTTCGATTTTTATTAAAAGAGTAGTGGCCCACTGGTCCGTTGATTGCCTCTCGTTTGTTGTTTACTTTCCCAATCTCTCTGGACATTTGTCTCAAGATAAGGAGTTATTTACCAAAACGACTTGAAATTTTATTTCCTAAATAATAATACTTTAAATTTTAATTATCAAAAGATAGTTGTTTTGGTTCTAATTATTTTACTTAATTTTTAACCTAAAAGTTGTCATTTCTTTTTCTACATTTATAAAAAAAATTATATTTATCAAATTTCATAAAATAGAATTTTATAAATTATCGATTTTATAAAATGAAACTTTATAAAATACCGGTTTTTATAAGCTTTTACAAAACTTTTATAACACAAACTCATACATTAAATGACAACTGTAAAATAATTAATAATCAATACAATAAATTCAAAACGTAAAAGTTATTTTTAAGTTTTCAACATTAGTCATTGACATTCAAATAATATCCACATAAGCATTTAATAAAATCCAACAATTCACAAGTATAAAAAAACTGAAACAAATCATATTTGATCAATCAAAATAAACGGAAAAAAACTAGAATATTGAATAAATCACACGTATTAGGATTTGTTGCTCGTTTAATAATTTACATGTTGGACATTTGAATTATTTTGATGTATATATTTATAGTATTTTAATTTCTTTTTCTTTAAGTTGATTGATCGAATATGATTTGTTTAAATTTTTTATATTTGTGAATTGTTCATTGGTATTTTGTTTAAGGATTTTAAATGTACATGACTAATGTTGTAAATTTAGAAATGAAGTATTACGTTCTGAACTTATTGTATTGGTTCTTTTATTATTTTTAAATTTAATGTATAATGTTTGAGTTTGTGTTATAAAGTTTCATAACAATTATAAAAATGATAGTTTATAAGTTTCATTTTATAATTTTATAAAATCGGTAATTTGTAAAGTTTCATTTATAAAATTGGTATTTTCATAAAATTTGATAAATATTAGTTTTTTTTATTAAAAGTTGAGAAATAAGAAATAAGAAAACGACAATTTTTGGATAAACAATTAAGTTAAAATCAAAACTACTATCTTTTGGCAATTAATTTGAAATTACTATTATTTGAAAACTAAATTTGATATTCACTATGATCTAGGAAATAACTCCAAAATAAGAGGGCTCAAACATATTTTTCTATATATTTAATCATTTAAATAAATTAATTTGTCAAGGTATTTAGTAATTATTATTTTTCATCTTTAAAATTGTATTTTTTTTAACATACATAATAATTTCATATAATTTGACATTTTTACCCTTAGTTTTTAGAGAAAATTACTCCATTGGTCCTTTATGTTTACACAGTATGACTGGTTTAGTCCTTTAACATTTAAAATTACTCAAACGGTACTTTAAATGGAACTTTTGCACACCCTTAGTCCTTTAATCAAACGGACGTTTGTGAGAGACGTTAAATGTATTCCACAGGAGGGCAAAAATGTCTTTTAGTCAACTTGATGGGACAAAGTTGATTGTTTCTGGTGGTTGTGCGGATTCTAGAGTACTTTTAAGTGACACTTTCTTGCTTGATCTCTCGATGGAGAAACCCATCTGGAGAGAGAGATATCGGTAACATGGACTCCGCCTTCTCGTCTTGGTCATACATTATCAGTCTACGGTGGAAGGAAAATCTTGATGTTCGGAGGTCTTGCAAAGAGTGGGCCCCTCAGGTTCCGCTCCAGCGATGTGTTTACCATGGATCTAAGCGAGGACGAACCTTGTTGGAGGTCGGTAACCGGAAGCGGAATGCCTGGTGAAACACCCCGTTCTAATAACGCGGCGCTTTTACTATAATTCTGCAACATAATCCTCGAAGTAATAAAATAAAGCGTTCGCATCTCAACTTCAATTTTAAATACGTAAATAAACTAAAAACCACCACATTCAGAGTGCGCTAAAATATAACATCTAATTATTACAACCAAATTGAAAGTCTAGGGATCTACCCATCCCAAGTACAAAATATAAATCAGAGTAAATGCGGAAGTCATTCTGATACCATAAATGCTCAAACTCTAGATCCTGAAGCTGGCGCCTTTCCCTTATCAGCTAAACCTGAAAATTTGCCCCCACAACCGGGGTAAGCCGTCGCCTAGCGAGTAACAGATTTAAAAGCACAGACAAACATATATAACATGTTCAACACAAATATCAGCTCAAATTCAACATGTGTAGCATTACGACTCGCTCGATTTAGCATACACGAATAGGTATTGTTACCGGCTCGCCCGATAACAAGTACACGGCGTACGACTCGCTCGGTTAGCACGTGTACAAAACATGCGGCTCGCCCGCCATACAACTCGGAAGCACACAGCAACCTCGCTTAATCCACATAATACACAGTGTGCATACTGGGGAAAGGGTTCACAGATATCGGCTCAAGGCAACGAAATAAATAACAACATTCAAGGCTAAGCATGGTGGTTAAAGAATAATCATGGTAATAGAAACGAAAGAGATATCCAGTGCAAGCATATCATTTATGATCATTTGCGAAATTAAATCAATTACTCACAGTGCCTGCAATCCGTACTCGCCAGCGACAACTCGATTTCAACTGAAAATACTACTGAGAACCACACGTCTCAACCGAATCACTAAAGTCCTGATAACAAAGTATATTGCCTATTTATCAATATTCTTAATTCTAGAAGTAACTAAAACCGTTATCAATTCTATTAATTAAAACTAAGGGATTAAGTCGTTAAATTTTGATTTATTTGTTAATGTTTACAAAACCCTTCATTAATAATAAATCTGTACTTTTCTACACAAAATGATTTATTATTTGTTACATTAATAAAGCAATTTTATAAATTAACGTAATAATTTAACTCTAATTATAACACCAACTATGATAAAAAAAATATTAATTGAAATTGCACCAACTTAATTAGAACAATTAGAGTATTTTACATATGGAATATTTTATTCTATCTATTAATTCCTATTTCAATTTTATGAAAGTTCAACTCAAATAATAATTCTTAAATCTGAACTACTTTATTAAATTAATTAAATTAGTCATCAAATTACTAATCTCTTTCTACCTTATATAAACCCATAATGTTCATATAATCTAAATAACAATTTCACATAAAAATGAATTTGTATTGGTCTTAGAAAATTAAAACTAACCCAAACCCAAGTTTAGTGATTTAAATTATCTAGATCCATATTATACTAACTAGAAATGAACTTAAAAGTAAATTAAATGTTTAGCCCAAAAATAAGCCCAAAATAAAAAAAATCAGATTTTATTGAAGCCCAAAATAAAGTTACATAGCCCAACACTTGTAACCCTAACTTAATTTAAATTAAAGGAATTAAAAAATAAATAAATAAATAAATAAAAAAAACTCTTTTCTCAAACCCTCTTCTCTCTCGATCAGCTGCAGAAAAAAGAAAAGAACAGAGAGAAGAATAGGGACAGGCAGCACCGACCAAGGGAAAGGGATCGCCGGCCATGGCAGTTGCCGGCGCCGACGAGTCCACCACCCACGCACACCCTCCTTTCTCTCATCCTCTCCCTCTCGGTGGAGCTGGAAACAAACCGACTGAACAACCGGCAGAGAGAGAAGACGACAGCCGGTCGCCGGCTAGACTGCGACGGCGGCGCAACCGTTTCTCCGGTGACTCAAACCCACACCCTTTCTATTGATTTCAAATATCATAACCCCTACATATTCTAGATTTTCTTCAAAACTTAAATCTCCAAGTATTTTGGAATGATAAATCTATTGGTTGTATGTCTGATTTTAATCACCAAATAACATTCAAAACTTGTTTTCAGTCATATTTTAAACATTACTACTTAAATTTTCGAATTCAATTAGTGCACCCACAAAATCACCATTAAAGCTCACAAGAAGTTTTTAAACTTAAATATGAAGAAAGTGATAAATTATTTTTTTACAGATAATAGTTCATTTTCAGTTTCATAAATCCTTTCTAATCTCATTAAAAACACATTGATATTACCAAAATCTACAAATAACCTTCGATACCGAAAACTAAAGATTGATAGGATTAGTATTTACCTCAATTAATGATGTTTGGAGAGATGAAGGGTATGATTACAGTGATGATATTCTCCTAATTTCCAGCATTCAACTTCCAACTCCAAAATTCTAGTGTGTGAACGTGTGTGTGTTTTTTTTTTTTTTTTTTCTGATGGAGAATGAAGAATGAAAACCCAAAACCCACTTTCTGTTATAACCACCTCCTTTCACCTTTTTTTTTTAATTTTTTTTTCAACCACCTATAAATATGTATTTATCATTAATTCTTAAAAACTATGCAATTAAATATTAAATTAAACGACCCAAAATAAATTAATTACCTCAAAATTAGCGGGTGTTACACCTGGTGTCGGTAATCCTGGAGGCATAGCTCCTCCTCCTCGCCTCGATCATGTTGCCGTTAGCCTTCCTGGTGGCAGGATCCTCGTCTTTGGAGGGTCGGTTGCAGGCCTTCACTCAGCCTCACAGCTCTATATACTCGACCCCACCGAGGAGAAGCCAACATGGAGGATATTGAACGTGCCTGGGCGGCAACCCAAGTTTGCGTGGGGTCATAGTACGTGTGTCGTTGGAGGTACAAGAGCAATTGTTCTCGGAGGTCAACCCGGTGAAGAATGGATGCTAAGCGAGCTTCATGAACTGTCTTTAGCGAGTTCTGTGATCTAAAACACAATAAACGTCTGAAATGTGAAGGAGGTGATGTTGATGAATGGAGGAAGAAGATGACTAAAAAGGAAGAAGATGACTAAAAGGACACATAAAAAGACATTTTTGCCCTCCTGTGGAATACATTTAACGTTTCTCACAAACGTCCGTTTGATTAAAGGACTAAGGTGTGCAAAAGTTTCATTTAAAGTACCGTTAGAGTAATTTTAAATGTTAAAGGACTAAACCAGTCATACTGTGTAAACATAAAGGACCAACAGAGTAATTTTCTCTATTTTTCATGATGAAACCGATAAAAATATTTAAAATCAAAATTTTAAAAATAATATAATAATTTTATAACAATATTATTATGTAAAAATATTGTATTTGTATAATAAAAAATACATTTTGCCCATGATTCCAAAATAAAACTAACTATATTGAAAGTCGTGCAAAATAATTAATTTGAGAATAAAAAGTATTAAATAAATGGCCACACCGGACCCACGAGGCGATCAGCCAATCCTACTAAAGCCTCCACACATTTCTGAGCATGTCTCCGTCGCTACCACCAGTCCACCACTCTCTCCGACCGCCGGCCACCAAACCCGCGGTCGCATACGCACACTTGTTCAACTACGCAGTTCACGATCCTTTGTGTATATAAGTTGAACTAGTAATGGCAATAATTCGAAGAAGGAAGCAACCAGAAAACGAAGTAGAACAGCATCCGGATCCGAAGCCAGATGAAGACGATGATAAGGAAGAAAAGGCACTGAAAAAGTCTGGAAAAAAGGATAAAAGTCATAAATATTCATGTATTGATAACTGCTGTTGGTTTATAGGGTGCGTATGCTCGGCATGGTGGCTATTGTTGTTTCTATATAATGCGATGCCGGCGTCTTTCCCTCAGTTTGTGACGGAGGCAATCACCGGACCGTTGTCGGATCCTCCTGGTATTAAATGTTTGAAAGAAGGTTTGAAGGTGAAGCATCCGGTGGTGTTTGTGCCAGGGATTGTCACCGGTGGACTTGAGCTGTGGGAAGGTCATCAGTGTATGGATGGATTGTTCCGGAAGAGGCTTTGGGGCGGCACGTTTGGAGAAGTCTATAAGAGGTATTAATTTAACTACTTCGCTTCGATTTTGTTGGTATTTGACTTCAATTGATTTGATTTATCGAAGAAAATGATTGACTGCTGGAGATCTAGTTTCTTCAACTTACGAAAACTGCTAAAAAAGGCGAAGCAGAGTTGATTTTGACCTGTTCTCTATAAAAACTGGAGACATTTTTGGGCATCAATTGATCGCAAGATGTATACGTATCTATCATTTACATGTATTTGGATATTTTCCCCCCTTTTGCTTTATCTTGGCTGGGTGAAAACTGTATTTGAATACAATGATGAAGTTACCTTTTTTGAAAGAAAAAGTTATTTTTCCTCAAATAATCATGCTGGTTTTCAGAGAATGGACACAGTCCTTAGATATAAAATAGATGGTGTGATGACTGATGAGGTGGTTGTTTTGCACGGATTGTATCTATTGGCTTTGGTCTAATTTCTTAAGCATATTATTAAGAAATTCCAAAGCTACATAAGATTAAAATCATATGTGGTAGTTATATTTTGAATGTTTTTGAACAAATTTGAAATGCAATAATCTGCTGGAGAGTGGTAAAGGTTAGGCCCAAGTTATAGACTTGTGCTATGCAAAAATGAAAATAGCATTTTGAAACCAAGATAACTTTTACATGTCCACCATCTAGGCATCTATTCATTGGACAAGGTAGTTTGTATCATTTAATTAATAACTTGTCACCCCTATCCGAAGTGAATTATTAAGCATTTATATATGTTTATAGATAGTTTAGATATTTGGTAAATCAAACGTTTTTGGTCAATTTGATACGTGAGCATGGGAGTATTCTTGATACTCTAACCCATCCTTAGTGACACTTGAACGTGAACCCAACCTATCCTTTGTACTTGGATCATGCAGAAGAAGGCACAACAAGTTTCTATTTAATATAGTAAATCATGGATTGTCGATGAATATTGTTATGTTGTAAGTCGAATACACTAGATGAACCTTAATCATTAAACCTGGCTGTCAAAAGGTACAATTCATTTGCAACCAAAGCGCTTTATTTAATGAATTGCAATGCCTCATTAGATGCTACCCTGTATATTCTGCTTAAGTTGCTTTAGTCATTACCATCATGTGTAATTCAAACTTCAAAGCTACTGGGTTTTGGAATTTGAATTTTTACAGTCCTGTTGTCATATATGTATGCATGATTTATTTATCGTATTTGTTTTCAGTTAGTGATCATTCTTGTTGGATCGGAAATTTCTGTGTTTGTATAATCTGTTATGGATATCTTGCAGACCTTCATGCTGGGTACAACATATGTCGTTAGACAACAAAACAGGGATGGATCCTCCAGGGATAAGGGTCAGACCAGTCAGTGGACTAGTAGCTGCTGACTATTTTGCTCCAGGATATTTTGTATGGGCTGTTTTGATTGCTAACCTGGCTCGTGTTGGGTATGAAGAGAAAAATATGTACATGGCAGCATATGACTGGAGACTCGCATTTCAAAACACAGAGGTATAGCTTTGTTTTCTGTTTGATCTTTACTTATTTGTCAATTGCTTTTGCTATCGTATAAATTGAAACATCAGATTTTATCCTGTGCAGGTAAGAGATCAAACATTAAGCCGGATAAAAAGCAATATAGAATTGATGGTTGCTACAAATGGTGGCAACAAGGCAGTTGTCATTCCACATTCAATGGGTGTAATCTACTTTTTGCATTTCATGAAATGGGTGGAAGCACCAGCTCCAATGGGCGGTGGGGGTGGACCAGATTGGTGCGCTAAACACATAAAGGCAGTGATGAATATTGGCGGACCATTTTTGGGAGTCCCAAAAGCAGTAGCTGGGCTTTTCTCCGCAGAAGCCAAGGATATTGCATCTGCCAGGTTTATACTTCCACTTTCGTGTGTGTATGTGTGTAATTGCACATAATTATCTGTTACATATACGTCTTAGATTCTTAGGTTCATTGCATGTTGACGGGACTTGGATGTTACTTAAATGCAGGGCCCTTGCACCTGGTGTGTTGGACTCAGATTTATTTCAGATTCAAACGTTGCAACACTTAATGAGAATGAGCCGCACCTGGGATTCAACTATGTCCATGATACCAAAAGGTGGGGAGACTATTTGGGGTGGCCTTGATTGGTCTCCTGAGGAAGGATATTCTCCGAATAAGAGACAGCAGGGGAAAAATGATACTGAACTTTCCACTCAAAATGAATCGGCAATTCAAGAATGTGAAGCAACACATGCAAATTATGGAAGGATAGTATCATTTGGAAGAGAAGTAGCGGAGGCACCACCATCAGAGATCGAGAGGATTGAATTTAGGGTAAGGCTTTTGAATCCCATTGGCCGTAAATCCAGGTAATGAAAAATGGTTACCTAGCTATTTACTCGTACTAAAGCAATTGTTGTTGTTTAGGGTGCTGTCAAAGGTAACAATGTTGCAAACAACACCTGCCGTGATGTGTGGACTGAATACCATGATATGGGATTTGGTGGGATTAAGGCTGTTTCCGAGTACAAGGTGTATACAGCTGGAGATATTGTGGATATGCTCGAGTTTGTTGCCCCAAAAATGATGGAACGTGGCAGTGCTCATTTTTCTTATGGCATTGCGGAGGATTTGGACGATCCAAAGTATGCGCATTACAAATATTGGTCCAACCCATTGGAGACAAAGTAAGAATCATGTAGCTTTGCTCTGTTGTCTTTATGATCTTTCACATTCAAATTCAATCCACGGGGACCATCTCTAAGTATATTATCCATCTCCCTTTTTGGCAAACTATAATTCGATTTGCGAATATGTTTTGTCTTCCGTCCCAGGTTACCAAATGCTCCTGACATGGAGATCTATTCAATGTATGGAGTTGGCATTCCGACGGAAAGGGCATATGTTTACAAACTAACTCCTGCAGCAGAATGCTACATACCGTTCCGAATCGACACTTCAGCAAAGGATGAACACGAGGAGGGGTGTCTAAAGGATGGAGTTTATACGGTTGACGGGGATGAGACAGTACCAGCATTAAGTGCAGGTTTCATGTGTGCAAAAGGGTGGCGTGGGAAAACCAGATTCAATCCTTCAGGGGTGAAGACATACGTTAGGGAGTACGATCATAACCCTCCGTCTAACTTTCTTGAGGGACGTGGCACACAGAGTGGCGCCCATGTGGACATAATGGGTAACTTCCAGTTGATCGAAGATGTGATAAAAGTTGCAGCTGGAGCCAAAGGTGAGGAACTCGGAGGTGATCAGGTCTACAGCGGCATATTCGAGTGGTCGGACAAAATCAACTTAAGGCTATGAAAATCCAAACATTAGCTTATTATTATTATTATTATACACACAAACAAGACATGATTTTAAGCTTTAAGCTCATTGATGGTGTAACGAGGGATTGTATTGTCCCTGTGTACATTAATACATTATTATTTTGTAACATGTTTCCTTAAACAGCCATTATAAAGCAACTTGTTCAATTTGATGTTTCTTGATAGTTGATATATATCAATAAGGGGGCGTTTGGTTCATGGATTTCCTGGGTCATTGAGATTTGCATTTAAAATACTGTGTTTGGTTTGCAAATTTCAATAAGGATTTAAAATCCCAGGATTTCATAAATCCCTTCATTCTTTGTTATTTAAAAACTCAGCCTCCACCCTAGGATTTTAAATCTCAGTTACCTTGCATTCTTCATATTAACAAATTTTTTTAATAAGATAATGCAGAATCTTTGACAAAATTCTGACAAATGCAAATGCTGCATAATGCAAATCCTTTGACAAAATGCAAATCCCAGAAAAAAAAAATCTACGAACCAAATGCCCCCTCAGTTATTGCCAATGAATTTCATATTGGCCGGCTGATATTTTTAACTACAAAATAATATTTTAGCATTTTTATATTTAAATTACCGGTGATATTTATAAAACATGTAAGCTTTATTGATTTTGGTCCGGGCATTGATGGATCTGTGTTCTCTGGAATGTTTCATGCAACGAAGGCTAAGAAAAATTTTAGTACCTCTTGTTAAGTTATTATAGCATTCATCGTATTGTTGTTGAAATATATTCCATTGTTGATGCTTCTGTACTTGATAATATGCGTTCTGAAGATATACTTGATTGCTATTTTGCAGGAATTATATTTAAAATGGGCTCATGTAATGAAGGCTGGTTCATCTTGAGGACATAAAAATATTTTAGATTCTGTCCAAAGCCCCCTTCTATAACTTTAATAATACCTGTGAAATTAACCTTGTGCAGATTTTAGCTAAGGTTTGTTCAGTATAATCAGTGTTCTTCTGTAGTCCATCATCTTACGCATCTTGTTCTAATCATATTATGTAGAAGACGTATATATATATATATATGTATGGAGAACTAGTGTGAGAACCTTGGAGAATCACAATGCCATCACAAGGGAAGGTATAGAGCATGACGTAGGGGGGATTGTGCATCATGATTCCTGTGTGATGCTTCCTTGTGGTGCACAATCCCCTGCCATGATGCATTATTCATTCCCTTGCGATGCATTGTAGTCAGGGGCGGACCCACGTACTACGTATGGGGTCAACCAACCCCGATAAAATTTTCAATTTACGTATTATGGACATAGCTAAATTTTTTTTGACCCCCATGATTTTTAAAGTTCGACCCCTTAAAAAGGCTATCTCGCACGAGCCCTGATTTCGGAGCTGCATTCGTGTCCGCAGGTGCTGGCGTATACGAGTTCAGTGGATTTTAAGCATTTGGAGTCCAAGATTTGCACCCCCTGCGCGCGGGTAGACATTCGAGTATAACCACAAACAATCTTGTCATGGCTTTGAACACTCCTCCTTATAAACCCACTTTGGTTTTCATATTCCTTCTTACGTGGGACTCAAGTTCTCCCACTAGAAGGAGTTTCATTCATTCCAAACATCAATTTTTGAGCATCGATATCTCATTCATCTTAGCTCCGTTTTGGACGTTCTTTATATCGTTGGAATCCTCTCTTCAAGGAGAATACAAACCCACAAAATTTTAATTATATATTTCACAATTATATATAATTATATTTGGTCCAAAAACATGATATATACAATTTTTTTGTTTGAAAAATTTACACTTTTTTCCAACACTTACACTATCGTAGCTATTAAATTCCGCCCATAAAAAAAATTTCTGGGTCGCCACTGATTGTAGTCTCCAAGGTTCTTCGATGCACATTGGTTCTCCATTGAACCTCCTTCTATATATGATATATATTTATATATATACACTGATGAAGTGGTTTTATCGGGCAGAGTGAATCTGTAACTAAGGATGGGTTGATGAATGAGCTCCAACATGATCAGTTGCATGACATTATGATAGAATCGTCTATTTCTCAATCCCCATGTTGACTTGGAACGAGAGTTGGCACCTCGGGTTCCTCCTGGTAACAATAATCCAGAATGTCCTGAATTGGAAAATACATTCAATCATCACTGGAACAGGTTCTATAGTTTCTGTCTCCTACTATTTTTAGTGTTATTGCTCTATTATTACGTCTATTTTTGATGTTTGTAGTGGACTTATAATATTTGAAATTGACAATTTTGTTTGGACTTCTTAAAGCAAAGTACCCGTTGTTTCTACGTATCTAATGTCTTACAACTATTATATCTAAAAGCCTTGGAGCATGGCTTGGTGTTTAACAAGATTTCATGTCGGTGCATGGTCTTAGGTGGCGTTTGGTTCGCTGGAATCTGACGGAATGGAATGGAATCTGCCATAGGAATGGAATTCTGGAAGGAATGGAATCTGTCTGATTCCAAATACTATAGTTTGTTTGGTTGGCAGGAAAGGAATGGATTTCAGATACAATTCCTTAATTGTTTTCCGTTAGGTTGATAAATCTGTCAAAATTAATTTTTTTTCTTGAAGTACAAAAATATTTTAAAACTATGATTTATTTAATCAATTTCTTTATAAAATAAATTTTTTATATTGCAAAGTCACAAAACAAATACCTTAAAATGTTACAACCAAAATAATATGTGATATACTACAAAAGACAACAGAAAACATGATTGTAATATATTTGGTCATTTATGATAGATAATTTAAGTATTGATTATATATATATATATATATATATATATATATATATATATATATATATATATATATATATATATATATATATATATATATATATATATATATATATATATATATATATATATATATATATATATATATATAGAGGGAGGTTCAATGGAAAACCACAATGCACCTGAAAACTTGTGAAAACCGCACTGCACCACCACAAATGCATCAAATTCCCCGCGTGATGGCATCAAAATTCTGCGTGATGTATCAAATTTTCCGCGCGATCCATCAAAATCCCGCGTGATGCATCACCATATTTACGATCATGCCACCGCGTTTTTCATGAAATGCACCAAATCGGACGGTATCTGTAGGTTTTCACAGTTTTCAGGTGCATAGTGGTTTTACATTGAACCCACCCCTATATATATCCAAATTTTTGAATATCTAAAACACAAATTTTATATATCCAAATACATACTAAAGATAAGTATATCACAAAATAAATGTATCCGGAATTATTTTACGCATAACGATTAAAAAAATATTTAAAAAAACTAAAAATATAAAATATTAGTTAATAAATCTATAATATCAAGCTAAAACTCAAAAATATACATTAGAATAATAATAAACACTCAAATATTATGTAAATAATCAATACCAAAGATATAAAAAAAATAATTTTTTTTTTTGGAATTTCGGATATCGGATTATCCGAATATCCGAAATTTTGGAATTTTACTATCCGAATCCAAAATTTCGGATAATTTCGGATCGTATTTTTGGATTTTATTTCGGATTCTCGGATTCGGAATTTTATGAACACCCCTGTCAAAAGGAATTGAGAATGGAATTTAAATTCCTCTCATTTTGCTATGGAATGATCATTCCTTCAAAAGGGGGTTTTTTTTAAATGTGGAATGGTCATTCCATTCCTTTGTACTACCAAGCAACCCATCAGAATGGAAAATCCATTCCTTTTCCGCCAGATTCCATCAGATTCCAGCGAACCAAACGCCCCCTTAGAGTTTGAGTTTCCTGTTTTAAGCATTTGTTGAAGGAGGCTAGGCTACTTTTGGCTTTCTTTCCTTGATATATATATATCACTATTAACAGTCTGCTTGTCTATGGTATCATTTTGTATTCCCCAACGTGCGCAGAACTGCTGAATAGGGCATGACCAAGGTCCTATATAGCTTCAATAGGATTGACATGGAAGGGTCTACCTCTTTGAACCTTTTAAGTTTATCATTGATCGATCTCCTTTAATTTACTGATATATCTCGCCTTTAGCTAGTGGCTGCGATCAGTTTGAAGCAAGTGGCTTGTCATGAAATGCCAATAATCAGGTTGAGGTTCAATCTTCTCGTATAAGTACTAGCAACGACTCTGGTTCTTTGGATGGTGAGAGAAGGTATGTACCAGGGGCGGATGCACAGCCAAGACTATGGTAGCCCATGCTACCAGTCAACAGTGCCTGTCATGTGGAAATTTTTTTTGGGCTTCTACTAGTGCTACCATTGATTTAATTTTGTGATACTAGTAAATAATTAAGGGCCCAATTATATAGCCCAAAAAATAGAACCTGCAGTTCATGGTCTTAGTCTCACAGAATAGGGCAAAGGATGAGATAGAAGATAGAACGGGAGCAGCCATTCCGGGCTTCGACAAGTGACAGCCGACAGCAGGCCAGCAGCAGTGTAAGTTCGATCTCCGACAGGGACCACCGCTGAAACACCCGTCCTAATCTATTTAGGATAAATACAGGATCGTAAAGTTATTACTTCTAAAAATACGGGATAATTTAAAACTTTTCGTCGATAGTAATTAAATATTCATTCAAAGTCAAATGCCAAGTCAAGCGGAATACAACATAAGTCAATATACTAGTACATTACATACCAACTATTGATCAAATAGTCTACCCGACCCAAAACATCATAAGGTGGCACTAATGTAGATGAGTCTTCTACAAAAATCCGCAACTTTAAGCATCCTTCTAGCTAATGATAACTTAGCCCATCGGGCCTTTACCTTTGTCTCCACCTGAAAAGTAATTCCCCAAACGGGGTAAGCTCACAGCCTAGCGAGTAACAAGGTGAAAGCATACAGTGCATATACGTAATAACTGAAAGTATATGTAAAAGAAGGGAGACGGCACTCCCGAGAGTCGTAAGCGGGGAACGGCACCCAACCTGTGTATATCCGTAGGAGGACGGCACTCCCAATCAGTATTTCAAGGAGACGGCACTCCCTACAATATCTGTTTTGCCACACGGAGTAGCATCACAATCAGTGTATACCATATCATGCATGTATGTGGAAAGGGACGGCACCCCACGAATAAACATAAGAGTGAATCATATGAATCATATAAGGTTGCTTGTGAAACTTATAATAAGAGAACGAGATTAACAAGTAATTTTGATGATAGCAATTAACAAGTATATGCAAAGTTATGAATTCACAACATTGTTACTCACGATTTTATTGAGCTCAAAAGTCCACACAAGCCCGAGACGTCTAGCCACTAATCAACTGACACACGTCACCGATTTATACTTTCAAACCTGGAATCATAAAATGACGGTCTACTATCAAACTTTCTAACTTTATTATAAATTCTAGGCTTTGTTATTTAGACCGGAGTAGTGATCATTACCAGGGTGTCATGACCATGACAGAGCCTAGTATCAAGACCACTACACTGAAATAGAAAGATGATGTCTTTTCTGCTGGGTCATGACCACTACAGAAGGTCATGGTCACTACATAAGTCATGACCACTACAAAGGGTCATGGTCACTACACAGGTCATGACCACTACAACAGATCATGAACACTACGCATGTCGTGACCACTACATGTGGTCGTGACCACTACCTTAGGTCGTGACCACTACACTTGGTCGTGACCACGACTAGTGCAGTTCACCCATTTTCCAGAATGTCGAACAGAAGCTATTTTTTGACGTTTTTAACTTCAAAACCAACTTTTAACACTTATCAAATATATATATGCCTTACCAAAACAACCCAAAACATCCTTACAACATTTAAACATAAAAACACTCACACATAAACATCAAATTCACCATTTAATTCTCTCTTTCATTTCTTTTTTCATCAAGAACACAAATTTTATAAAATTATCAAATCTTTGCTATAAACTTCAAATTTCCGTTTGAAATCACGAGATAACTTTACAAACAAGTTTATAAACATATTCCTAACATCATTTAACAATTCAAGGTTTTAAATCATGTTTTGAAGATTTCACCATTAATGGTGTTTTGAAGCTTTTCTAGAAAAACGAAGAAGATGAAGACAATAAACACAAAATTAGACATTGTAGATGATTGTAAACACACTTTGATGCTCAAAATCGGATTTCACACATACACCAATATTCAAATACGAATTTTAGAGAAAAATACCACTAATTGAAGCCTTCCTTGAAGAAGAGTTTTTGGTGGAAATTCACAAGATCAACACCTCCTTCAACAAGCTCTAAGTGATGAAATTATCTCTGGATTTTTGAAGGATAAAGGAGGCTTTATTTATAGAAGAAATGTGATGATTGATTTTTGTAAAGAGAAGTAAAAGGGAGTGGTTTTTGGAATAAAAAAATTCAAGTATGGAGGAAGAAGAGTAGAGGTGAGGGAGAGGGAGAGGGAATGCAGGGAGTGGGAGGAGGCGTGCCTTGTCTGCTCTCCTCTTCCAACCCAGTCAAATTCGTAAACTGTCAGTATTTGCACCCGATATCCCAAAAAGTGAAATATTCGATATTATAGTCATTCTTCTCGATTTTTCGCGTTCTTTCCAAATATGATGACGGAATTGCCTAATTTTGATTTTTATAAATATCTTTATTTTTTGATTGAATATAAAATAGCAGAAATGAATTTACCGAAATTTACGGGCGTTACAACCGCACCAGGCACCACCACTCCACGTCTCCACCAGGCATCCAGGCACCACCGCACGTCAGCACCAGCACCGACAGCCTTCTGCCCTTCTCCTCCCTATTAATCGGTTTTCTCTAATTCTCTAATTTCGAGTTATCTTTCTTGATTTTAGAACTCTAGATGTTAAATGTTGTCAATTTGTGTAGTGTTTTAGTCTTTTATTGTGGTTTTATAAATTATAAGCTCCTCAACTCTCAAGTTAAAAATTAGTTACTATGGTTTTATAAATTAATGTTATCAAATTGTGTTGTCTTTTAGAAATCAGTGTTATTCAATTGTCAATTTATGTAGTGTTTTGTCAACCCTTAATTATATATATATATATATATATATATATATATATATATATATATATATATATATATATATATATATATATATATATATATAGGGGTGGGTTCAATGGAAAACCATCATGCACGTGAAAACCATGGAAACCTACGCATACCGTCCGATTTAGTGCATTTCATTAAAAATGCGGTGGCATGATCGTAAATAAGGTGATGCATCACGCGGGATTTTGATGCATCACGCGGGAAATTTGATGCATCACGCAGGATTTTGATGCATCACGCGGGGAATTTGATGCATTTGTGGTGGTGCAGTGCGGTTTTCACAAGTTTTCAGGTGCATTGTGGTTTTCCATTGAACCTCCCTATATATATATATATATATATATATATATATATATATATATATATATATATATATATATATATATATATATATATATAACAAATAAATGAGGTATCAATGGTCAAATTTGTGAACAGAAAACTATCATCCGATAGTGGAAAGCCTTCATGTGGAAGTGGTTCAAACAACATTCCACATACTAGCTTTACTCGTTCAATTTCTCAAATAATTGATATGAAAGAGTTTCCTTGGGACCCTTGTGGATAGACCAAGGATTTTGGAGTATTCTCCTAATCAAAGAGAAGAAATTAGACGACTATATTGGCAAAGAGGACATTTTCAACCACGCGGTCATGTGTTTCCAACAAAAAACAATAGGGACCAAGTTAAGACGTTTTGTCACGACTTGGTTTGATGAAGTTCGTTGGTTAGAATATAGTGTAAAAACAGACAAAGCTTTTTGTTTATGTTGTTACCTATTTAGAGATTATGCTGGACAACAAGGTGGAAGTGATGCCTTTGTGACGGAAGACTTTAATAGTTGGAGCAAAAAGGAAAGACTTACGGTTCATATGGGTGATATTAACAGTTTTCACAATAAAGCACTACAAAAATGTGAAAATCTAATGAGGCAAAATCAATCTATTGCAACTGCCTTTCATAAGCAAAGTGAAAACGCAAAGAAAGAGTATCGAATTAGATTGGGTGCTTCAATTCAAGTTTGTAGATACTTGGCGAATAATGCATTACCATTTCGAGGACATGATGAATCAAAAAACTCTCTTACGAAAGGCCTTTTCTTGGAATCATTGAGCCTACTTT
Source organism: Centrapalus pauciflorus (assembly GCA_020465985.1). Lineage (NCBI taxonomy): Eukaryota > Viridiplantae > Streptophyta > Magnoliopsida > Asterales > Asteraceae > Centrapalus > Centrapalus pauciflorus. The sequence goes on from JAANYP010005549.1 coordinate 145,439, forward strand.
GTTATAAAAACGATACTATTCGTAATGTTACATTGCAAAATGCTCCAAAAAATAATCAAATGGTGGCTCCTTCTATTCAAAAAGATGTTCTCAATTGCTTTGCAAACGAAATACTTAAATCCAGTATTGATGAAATCGGTAAGGATGTGTTTGCTTTGCTAGTTGACGAGTCTAGTGATGTATCAAAAAACGAACAAATGGATGTGGTATTTGAGATATGTAGACGCACGTGGACTTGTTAAGGAGAGATTTGTTGGTGTTGTTCATGTCTTGGAGACATCTGCCCTAACTCTTAGGTTTGCTGTTGTATCCTTACTAAACACGGATTGAGTTTAAAACATGTATAAAATTCACATTTATCTACTTTATTTGTTATATCATTAATTGAATCTTTATTTGTTTAAATGTTTTTAAATCCCTGTCGGAGGTCAAACTTACATTACTGCTGGCCTGCTGTCGGCTGTCGCCTGTCGGAGCCCGGAGGTCGCCCCTGCTTGGCTGAATGGTTGCTCCCGTTCTATCTTCTATCTCATCCTTTGCCCTATTATGTGAGACTAAGACCATGACTGCAGGTTCTATTTTTTGGGCTATATAATTGGGCCCCTAATTATTTACTGGTATCATAAAATTAAATCAATGGTAGCACTAGTAGAAGCCCAAATGTATGGTTGTTTGTTGTTATGTTAATAACACTCAGAAATCATTCTATTGGTTCTTGTGTTTGTATATGCCAAGACAATTATAATATTCTCTTGGATCCTTCATTGGTTGTTAATGTATTTCACTTGTTTATATCTTTCGGTCTCCGTTAAAGTTTTCATTTTCTAAAAAAAGTTCTTCTATAAACGCTAGTAGATGTAGCGTTTGAAAAGCTTGTGAGCTTTTTATCGTACTTAATTACTTTTTACCCTTTTATTAATTATAAATACCATTTTTAATTATATTAATGTCTTTTTACGTAATTTCTATTCATATTAAAACCCAAAGCCGGCGTGAACAGTATGTGGCCGCCCATATCCTCCAATGAAGATTCACCATTGCTTTTTCTTCATTTTCTATACCTATCAACTACCTTAAATTTTATATATTTAACTGACAATATATATTTAGGGATTCGACTCCTGTTTAGCAACCTTGCATCCTATTTTTTAATGATTCAACTCCATACCAACGTATGCTATTTCAGCTTCAAATGTTGAGGCCGCCGCAACGAGCGGTAACACCCACTCGTTTAGTGTTAAAAGGTAAAACAACTAGGGCGCGTTTAGTTACCGAAAATTTTCAAAATTTTCATCTCACTTTTAAAATAACAAATTTCATATTCTCTCTCTTACTTTTTTATAACCTACCCTATATTTTTTATAATACTCTTTTTCTCTCTCTTATTTTTCTACCAACTAACCTATTTTTCTTATTTTATAATCACCTATCTTATTTTTTCTAAAACAAAAACTTCATCATCTAAACAAGTTTTCACTTTGTTTTTTTCTAAAAACTATAACTTGAAAACTTAAATGGAAAAATGAATAGTTTTCGTGAACTAAACCCAACCCTAGTTTTACTAAACAGCTGCAATTAGTTTTGTCGTGTCCTTCGTTTCCTCAGCTCCCCACTCCCCAAACACTAGTGTAGTGGACACCTCTCGTTTGCCAAAAAAACCACTATTGCCGCCCTCAACCTTGCCGCTCCCAACCCTCGCCGGCGACGGCAGCTCCTCTCCCGTCGAGCTCTCTCTCTCTCTCTCTCTCTCTCGACCTTCTCACTTGCGCCGACAGCTCCTCAAACCCTCCAGTCTCTCTCTCTCTCCCCCTTCTCACCTGCGGCGGCGCAACATCGAACAGCGGCGGCGCAACCTTCTCCTTCTCCGGTATATCTCTGCAATTCCTCAAACCTTCGAAGGTATATCTTTTCCTTCCTTTGGTTCATGATTCTGATTAATTTTTTTGGTTGGTTGTAGTGATGTGATTGCATCAATGGTTGAGATTGTTTTGTTTTTTTGTTTTTTTTGGTTTACTAGCTATCCACTTCAACATATTTGCCTATTAGGGGTTTTGTTACTGTTGGTTATTGGTCATATTTTGTCGATCAATTTCAAGGAGTCGACTATGTGTTCTGAATATTATTTTCAGGCCATTTTTATATGAGTTGAATATTATTTTCAGTCGAAGATCGAAGTGGAATTTGTTGATGACAAATTAACTCTGTCGATTTGTTTTGGGCTTTGGTCGGTTTGATGCACTTGGGTTCCAACCATCAGTTGAGTTCTTGTTTTTATCCAAGTCGTCCAAAGCAGATTCTAAGTGGGCTCCAAGTCCTCTCTTTTCTGAATGATTTCTAGTCAGAACTATGAAAATGGTTGATTGTGTCATCGATTCTAATCCCAGGCCATCACTCGGTTTAAGGAATTTGGGTTATCCATGTGAACTGAAGTTTCATGATTATGGGCCTGGACAACAAGAACATAGCTACGCTTTTGGAGTTTTTCTTTTGTGGACCACTGATTTTGACTATTGTTCAACAAGTTAGAGAAGCAATGAGAATTTTTTTTGTGGTGCTCTCCTGGGTAGATTAATTGTTGGTAGGTTGTTTTACAGAAATTGACTTGTGCCGTGGAATCGTTTTTCGTTTCTGGTACCACCTTTGGATTCTGAATTTGTCGTTAATTGTCAATTAGGAGGGATGTCGGTTTGGTTTTGGACTGTAATTCCGTGTTTGTTCAAGGAAGCCATGGTTAGTTCAACTGGTGCTAATTAGATTTCAGTTCCTCGTTTTGATGTCGATTGATATACTTGTTTGCTTGTTTGATATATACTTCATAGAATTGTTAAATTATTTTAATATAATATTTATTTAATTAGATATAATATATAATCAATTTAATATAATATTTTAAGTAATACTTTTCAGACATTTCATATTACGAAACAGTCTTAAATTTTAGATTTCAGATCTTTAACTCGACATCTTAATTTAAGATGTGGTTTTTCAAACTTCAGACATTTTAAGCTCTTAATCAGAATGGAAATCCTTTCTTTTTCCACCAGATTCCATCAGATTCCAGCGAACCAAACGCCCCCTAAATAACAAAATTATCACGCCTTAATCAATCTCAGGCGACCAGGGGCGGATAGAGGCTTTGGCTGGGCCACCAGTCAATTAGGCCCAACATATCGAAATTTTTTTAGGCTTTTACAGAGTGAGACCAGTCCAGGATTATAGTGCCACCAGCCCACCATGATTACCTAGAGGACCCATATGTAGAGCCCAAAAATCACAAAGCTAAGGGAAGCGTTGGCAAGCGGATAGAGAAACAACAGAGTTCAGAAGAGAAAAGAACGTGAAATTGCTCCTGTGAATCTGTGATTTCTAATTCCTAGTTCCAGCTAATACCCTTCTTCAACAATTTCTCGAATCTTCCTCTTCTTCTTGCAATATCATAGCTAAAGAGGTATGAAAAATGAAATCGATTTCCTTGTTTGCTTGCGATTTTCAGTCTTCTGTATGAAATTGATTTCCCTGGTGTGAAATCAAATCTTCCTCCAGGTTCTAACTTCTATAAGATTGATACTTATTTTGTTAATTGATACTTGCTTTGCTTTGTTTATTGATACTTCTATAAGATTGATACTTGCTTTATGAATCTGGTAATTTTAAATGTTTATGTGTTTAAGACTTTAGTTAAATGATACTTTCTTTGTTAATTGTTTACTTAATTCTAAATGTGTACTTAGTTAATTGATACTTGCTCTGTGTGTTTAAGTGTCTTATAGAGTATTTATTGATAATTTGGATTAATTTTTTTAAAGAAAGTTATCGTCCAGTAACAGAGAACCTAAGTGGTTCTAACAATGTTCCACTTGTTAGTTCTACTCCTTTAGTTTCAATTCCAAATAAAAATTGATATGATATACCTTTCTTAGGATCTAGCCATCTAGGCCAAGAATTTTCGAGTATTCCCCTACTCCTTCAGTGATATGAAAAGAAATTTAGTTGAGCATGAACTTGATATCTACTATGAAACTATGCATCAAGATGAATCAATTTCATACCATGAAAGGTCACAGAGAAAAATTGTAAAAGATACATTATTTACTTCTTTAATGAAATCATACTTTTCATTTGATATATATGTTAGTATATATTGGTCTTTCTTTTGTGCCACCAGTGGTAATTTTTCTAGATCCGCCACAGCAGGCGACCACCGCAAGTTCCCGTCGTGCCACCACATACTCCGACTACCGATCAGAAACGAAGATTCCCTTTCGATCCCTATCTTCTGCGAGTAACCGTCTCTCTGATTGGATTCGGTAGAGTTAATGGCGTTAACGAACTTCATACTAACCGTGGCAGGAGTGAGTGCAGTGATTCTACTGATGAGGAGCGATGTGAAACAATCTGCTTCCATCTTCAAACGCAACGTTCGTCAGATTCGCCACTGGCTCGAAGAAGAATCTGCATCTGCTGCCAAGTATGTTTTCAACTCATACAAGTAGTTCCAAAGTTTTGAGTACCTGTTTGCTTGATTCATCAACTCCTGTGTTGTTTGCATTTTTCTATAAATCTGTATTAATGACTTTCTGTAGGAACGTAATTCTTCATTTCTATAAATCTATAAATTATATCCCCAACCTAGAACATTTGTATCTTTGGATGATTCCAGTAGCATGATACAAGGATTCCTCATTTATAAAATTTAACATTTCTTAGTACAAAATGCATACAACTCCTAAACTACTGCAAAGTGAGCATTTATGAACAACGTCCCTCGTGGTTTGAGAGTTCTATGGCTAGCTGAACAAAGTTTGAACCATAGTTACCTAATTCGCGGTACGATCCGGTACGGGTACGCGGTACGAAATCGCAATTCGCTAGGTTCCTAAAATTCGGTACGAAGGGGGGTAGGCTCATTTCGGTACGTTCCGATACGATGTACCATATAATGCGGTACGGTGTACCATATAATGAGGTACGATGTACCATATATTATATATTCTTACTTATTAGTTATTACTTTGTTACTATAATTTAAAAGACATAATAAACTTACAAATTAAAACATAAACTTGATTTTTTCATAACAGAAGTACATAAGCAAAAGTACAGAACAGAATCACAGATTCAACAGAAACATAGATAATCAGAAATGCAAAAAGCCAAAAACATAAGCAGAAGTGCTGAACAGAAATGCACAAATCAATTCACCCTTGGTTTTTTCCCTTTCCCTTTATCATTATCTTCATCATCCAGATCTTCCCATCCAACATCTATCATTGTTGAACTTTCTAAGTATGTAGAATCGGGATCCATATCCCACTTCATGTGTGGTCCTTCTTTATAAGCTTCAGAATTGCACACGAAATGAACACGAATTTCTTTAATTGAAAACGCAGAATTGCACACGATTAGAACACGAATTAAACGAATTGAATTCGATTTGGGTTACCGAATTGGACGGCGATCGGAACGCTATCGAATTGCAATTCGGTTCGTGGCGATTGGAACGGAAATCGCGGCCTCTTGGGCGAATTAGGTAACTATGGTTTGAACCTGTAGTGATTATACAAGCATACATCCAAAATGTGGCTTATTGCATGCTAGTTTGAGATAGGCTGATAGGAACATGCTAGTTAATTCTAGTAGGGGTAAAATAGGAAAATTAGTAGTAGTTAGTTAGTAAGGATATCTATAAATAAAGGGAAGGAGAGTGTTGTGAGTGTCCAGAATTATTGTTAGAAAAGTGTTTGACTCATTGCTTAGTAGCATTGAGGGGTCTCCAACCATTAGGTTGCGAGAAAGGGAGTTTCCCTGGAATCATTTCATTGTTTCTTTTTTAGTTTTATTAATTCCAGGAAATTCATTGAGTTTAATTCCTCTGTTTTCATTACTCAAATCTCTGTTTCGTATCATTGGTCCGACCTGCCCTCCTCTTCCTCTATCCTTCGATTCTGCTGATTTTTGTTGTCCTCTGTTTCGATTGGAATGCCTACTGAAACGTGATCAGTTCAGAGTCGTTTGGAGCAAAATGAAGATCAGATTCGTCAATTGCAATCCGATGTAGCTGACATTAAATCATCATTAAATGCATTGGAGTTGGATCGAATTGAGAACTGCGACTTCCGCAAAGCGATGTTGGGCTTCATGAAACAGCAAGGTAAGCGACCTCTTAATTCCGGGGATAATACCGGCTCTGGGAATTTTTTTCAGGTGGTGGTGATGATTCGGGCGGTGGCAGTTACACTTCTAATCACTCGGGCCCTTTACCATGGGCTGATAAGAAGATCAAATTACCTGAGTTTTATGGTTTTGATCCTCAAGGTTGGATTCAAAAGGCCATTCTCTATTTTGATATCAACCGTTTGCCTCTTCATCTTCGTATTCGTTTCGCTCAATTGAGCATGACTGGTGTTGCTCAACATTGGTTTACGGTGATTACTCAAATCCATGAATCAATTGATTGGGAGCAATTTAAGATTGAATTATTGCAACGATTCAGTGGATTGGAGATTCAAAATCCATATGAACAATTGGCTTCCATTCAACATGGTGATTCTATTCTTGATTACATAGACGATTTTGAGTATCTTCTCTCGTTGGTCCCTAAGCTATCAGAATCACAAGCTTTAGGATATTTTGTTGCTGGATTGAGGGACGATGTGAAGCACTGGGTACGTCTACATCGACCACATTCCCGATTGGACGCCATGTACCTAGCTAAGGATGTGGAGGCTATGCTACTGTCTTATCCTATGAATGACGATATTGTCTGTTCTCGCTATCACCCCTCTGGTGGGCTTAGTGACCCATCTTATCTGGATTGTCCTTTTTTATTGGGTCAATCTCGGGTTCCTGGGCCTTCTAATGCCTCCATGCTGGATCGACAAGGTCCCTTGGGCCTAACTAAATTTGATGGACACATCGCTACATTTTCAGGCGATACCCTTACACCTTCTGCTCAGCGTTAATCATCAATGGGGTCATCTGATTTGCTTCCAAATTTGCAACGCGGGGTTCGTTCTTTGTCTCGATCAGAATGGGAAGAGAGACGCAAGAAGGGTCTTTGTTTTCGTTGTGGTAATCAGCATAGACCGGCTCACAAAAGCCCAGAGGGTCAGTTGCATGTTCCTCTCTTAGGAGATGACGAAATTGAGGATAGTCATGGGAATTTTGATTGAATTGAAGAATTGGGGGCTTCTGATTCACATCCAGCAGCACTTTCAGATCAGTACTTGGAAATTCCAGCTATACCTTTTAAATGCAAGTCTTGAGTTCAAGACTTTTTCGTAGGAGAGAGTAATGATAGGAACATGCTAGTTAACAAGGGGTAAAAATAGGGAAATTAGTAGTAGTTAGTTAGTAAGGATATCTATGAATAAAGGGAAGGAGAGTGTTGTGAGTGTCCTGAATTATTGTTAGAAAAGTGTTTGGCTCATTGCTTAGTAGCATTGAGGGGTCTCCAACCATTAGGTTGCAAGAAAGGGAGTTTCCCTGGAATCATTCCATTGTTTCTGTTTTAGTTTATCAATTCCAGGAAATTCATTGAGTTTAATTCCTCTGTTTTCATTACTCAAATCTCTGTTTCGTATCACAGGCTGAAGATGACTTGACAATTTGTATATTTGGGTGATAGTTACTACTAAATATTCTAAAACTACCATAAATTTCTAAATCTAATATTTTCATTTCCTTCCACTTAAACATTCAGTAACATCAAAATATTAATTAGGAAAAGGTATTAGATATTCTAAAATATGTAGCCTCATCATATACGGGTTCTGAGGATAGCGTGTAGACTGGTTATTCAGTACTTGGTAGTTTAAATAATTGCCTTTGACGTTCTAAGTTTCTTTGGTACAACTCATCAAGGATAAAAGTTTGATTTATAAATACTTTTTACGATTAGTAAAGGTACTTATTGATGAGGTTACATTTTCTCATCGTTGAGATATGATCCCGATGCCATAAATGTGAAAAATGATCTTGAAGACTAGTTGAACTGTCTTGCCTTACTGTTACTAAATTTTAACTGGTTTATATTTTAATTTTTCTGTATTCGTAGCTTGAATTCATTCATTCAGGTTGCATCATGTCTTCTTTTATTTGAATTTAGAAAAATATTCATCTGGCTTATGCTGCTTTTCTTCATATGCCATAGTTTCATCTTTAACCGAGTTCAGCAAACTTTTTATTTAGTTAAAATTTTATAGGGAAGTAGAGAAGGCGAAACCAAAGGAGCTGCCAAAGAAAGATATCTCCAAGGATGATTAAGCTAAGGTACAAGTTAAAACTTTAAAATTTTGGGGAGGAGGACAGTTTCAACGTTTTAACTTGTATGTAAAAGTACGTATTTTGGCTTGTTTTCTTTAGCACATAGGTAATAAGAACATAGAATGGTTTTCTTGTACCGACAAAGATTTCATTTGAGCCCTTAACTTCTCTCATAAAGAATTTTAATGTGCGTAAAGTACATATGATGGCTTGTTTTCTTTAGCACTATTAGTTAGAACATATAACGGTCTTATTGAATTGATGACGGTTTTGTTTGAGTGAACTTGGAAAAGTGAAGCTTCCATATAACATGTTTGTCTAAATTCTTGAGAACAATGTTTATTTTGAAATCCATTAGGCTTGTATTGTTAAATTCAATATTATAACAGATTCATCCTCATCCTCATATCAGCGATTGATTTGATCATCACAGCTATGGCTGATGATGATGAAATGGTGTCGGAAGACTGAAATCTGATAATGTTAAATGAAACAATTGATGATCATGATGCTTGTAGGTTTTGGTTTTCTAAAGCTTATATGCTTGTTGTTTTACTTGAAACATGTTGTGAATTTCGTGTTGTACGTATTTCATACTTGTGATTATGTATTAGTTAGGTATGTGATCTTATAAATTGATCAATTATGATACTGAACTGTGTGATACATTGTTTATAAACTAGAACTGATGAAAATTCATCATCTATTCAAGAATTTCATCAGTTTGTATAATAATTTGACACTGCCATGTAGTTAATTGTTTTTTTTTTTTCTTTTGTGTATTGATTTGTTTTTTCCCCCCCTGAAATTGGTTCAATAAGTGTTGATGACACATAAGAACTGTGTACTTTTGTTAGTTTTGTATGTTGGTACTTTTGTTAGTTTTGTGTACTTCTGTTAGTTACCTTATGCAAGTTTGAGGTGCTGTTTGGTTTTTAAAAGGTTAAATGTCTGAAGTTTGAATACCACGTCTGAAATTAAGAGACTCTTAATTTCAATCCAGAGTACTCTCTTCCTTTTAAAATTCAGAGGATAAATCCTCTTAAGTCTGAATTTAAACAAACAATACAAATTAAGTTAAGATCTCAAATTCACATTTCAGACTAATTTCAGGCCCTCTTAGTTGCAAACACACCATGAGTTTCTACAAGCATTATTGCTTCATGGACATTAAGAGGATCTTAAATCATGATGCATCTTCAAGTTTATATATAAACTACTATTACATTAAATGGTTTAAGTTTATAAACGTTTTAAGTTTCTTGATTGGTAGGCTGAAGTGATTTATTTATTTTTTTTTAGTGATTTTATGTCATATCAATGGACAATGGTGTATTTAATTTGTTTTTTAATTTTTTTATATTTAGATTAAGACTCCAGTTGTTTTTTTAGAGTTTAGATGTCTAATGCTTTTTTTTTTTTGTCTGTTTGGTAAGAGGTTACACTAATGTCTGAAATCTGTTTAGATAAGATTGTTTGTTTTAAAAAAAATGTCTTATTATACAAATTATACATTGTATACTATTTAGTATTAAAATGCTAAGCTTTACGACTTAAAACAATATACTTTTACTCAATAAATTATTTATTTGTTGTTTTAAATTATGAAATGAAAATTTAATTCAAATAGAACAAACATCAATCTATTCAAACATAGTGAAACATATGAAATAAGTATCATAACAAAACCATAAATGTTCATATATGGTTTTGTTTATTTTGTGTTTTTCCATTAATTCTAATCAAACAACACTTCAAATCGTCATGTAATTTGTGCACGTAAATTAGTCATGTATTATGGGTTGTATACCCATGTTCTTGAACCACTTGAGTCGTTCTGCATCAACCCTTGCACATTTTTATCATCTATCGGATCATACTCAGATTATATCTTGTCTTTAAATCCCTTCTTTCCTCTTGGTCATTATGTTTGTTGTTCTTCGAGTAGTTACGACATGAATTAAAGTTTCGTCAAGAACACTAACCGCTCTTTACAATAAAGGTTGATTGATATGATACAAATGTTGTGACATACATTACTACAACATAAAGTGTCTTTATTAACAACGATCAATCGGTGATCACAAATAACAAATCTAAGTAACTAAGATAGATTTGAAGAGCAAATAAATTCCACCCAACAATTGTAACATCTTGAATATGTAAAATGGATTACCATAAAGTTATCATAGAAACTAACATTGCAAAACTAGGCACAAATTCTATGGATTCAATAACAAAACCATATATGTTCAATGAAACAAAAGCACACTTAAAAACCGTATCAAAGTCTAACTATTATAAATGCTCTAATGGATTTCGATCTTTAGTCACCGTTACTACGTTACATCATATCGTCTGCAACAACCTGTGATTGAAATGTAATCTCTGTGCTTATGTGATGATTATTATAATTTTAAAAAGTTATATGAATTTACTTAACAATAATTATTCTAATTTTTAAAATTTCTCTACATGTACTTTATTATATTATTATTTTATTGTTATATTTGTAATAATATTTTAAATTCTTATTATTTTAGTAATTATTATAATATATTTAAGTTACATCCACTCAATACCAAAATTTAATATAGTCTTAATGAATAAAACTAGCAAACGAAAATGTATCATATTACATGACAATTATATATGTTGTGAAATATGCAACTTTCATAAGGTGAATTAGGGATGTCGAAAACTTTGGACTAGACCAAAAAATCAATGTACCATACCTAAATCGGCTCCATTCGGCCCGGTTTCAGTTCTCATTTTGATCAAATTTGGTTTGTATTTTTCATTATAAAAGTCGGACAAAAAAGGTTCGATTCTCTATTCTAATATTCTTAATTTTTTGATTCTCAGTATGGTTTGGTTTTAGGCCACTAGGGTGAATCCACCAACACCTTTTTGTGTGGTTTAAAACTCTATATAATTAATGTATTATTTATATGGTTACAAAACTATACTAATTACAAGTAACATCTTATTCAACAAAGTAATTTAATAGATTATAATGGGTTGGATTATGTTTCAACATTCAAATATCATATTGCTATGCCACAAGGCCCAAAAAGTGCAGCAACAGGCACATCAAATCTCATCAAGTTATCATCTCTTTACAAGAATTCAACATATCAATGATCAACAAAGGGTACATCTTCAGATGACGATCTTTGATTCCGTTCTAACATATGAAAACCGAGACAAAAAAATCAGGGTGTTCTACTACTACTGGCATTACGTCGAGATTCCAGGAAAATGTTTACAATTGAAAAGATGAACTATGGTTCAGCCATTGCATCGGTTCCATAGTCCCCACAAGTTAGCCTCTATGACACAGGTGGTATAAGAGTGATTCCCAGTTCATCAATCGTCATAAGGTGCCTTTGTGCGAAAGGATTGGTCCACATATACGTGCACTAGCGGATCCATGAATATTACGCTACGAGAGTACATGTGTTTGCCGCCTTTCAAAAATTTTCTTCAAAATTCAGGTCGGTTCACCTTAATTAAATAATAAAGCAAATACTTAAGTCATCAGTCATTACTCGTTACAAATCAAAAGAAATTGCATTCTACAACTACCCTCTATGCCTTAATCTTTTAAGAACAAGTTATTACATCATTGTCTGAAACATTAACAAATTACTCTTTTTTTATAATGGAAATGCAACAGTGTTTGGTAACCTGCACACACACTCAATAGTATAGAAATAACACTCAGAACTGCTGCTCAATATTTCTTTCCAGTGAGTTTTATTCATGCTACCAAAGGTTACTTAAATATATGTACAAAAGACAACCATAATGAACGTTGGAAGCTAACAGATTCCTATTCTATAGGAAGACTAGAACAATTCAAAAATAGAGAAACAAACTACTCCTGCAAAGCAGGGATTTATTCAAACGTGGCCCCTCTGCCTTTGACCACCTATGACTCAACATACCTTCTCCTAAACTAAAGACTATCAACTTTAGTTTATCTCAGACACATTCATCATACCTAACATACCTTGTAGCTTTTCAAACTGCTCTAGCTTCAATGGTTTTGTCATAATATCTGCTACTTGATCCATAATGTTACAGTACCTCAAATCTATTGTTCCTTCATTTACCAAGTCACGAAGGAAGAAGTACCTCACATCTATATGCTTGCTTCGATTGTGCATAACTGAATTCTTCGAAAGCTTGATAGTAGACATGTTATCGCAGTTTATGATGGTACCTTCATCTTGAGTTAAGTCAATACATTCAAGCACCCTTCTTAGCTAGAGAACTTCACATGCACATGCTGTGGCAGCCACAAACTCTGCTTCAGTAGTAGAAAGAGTTACAATCGGTTGTTGTTTGGATGACCAAGCTATTGCTGCCCCACTCAGGAGATAAATGTACCCTGAAGTACTTTTCCGATTATCATAACTACCTGCATAATCACTGTCAGAATACGCAACTGGTCGATCACTACCTCCTCTTTTGTAAAACATTCAAATTCTTTGGTTCCTTGGATGTAACGAAGCATCCTTTTCATTGTTGCCATATGTTGCATAATTGGTGCCTCCGTGTATCGACATAATTTACCAGCTATGAACATTATATTAGGCCTTGTTGCTGCCAGATACATAATGCGCCCTACCATTTGTTCTGGTTGCATCAACAAAACCACTCTGATCATTTTCCACCAGCTTGCATCCTGGAACTATAGGATTCTTCACACTATTGCAATCTTCCATGTTGTGTATTTCATGTGCATATTTTTGCTGACCAAGATAAATCCCATCTTCACTTTGTATAACTTCCACACCCAGGAAATATCGCATTTCTCCCATATCACCTTGAACTCCTCAATTAAATCGAGTGTGCTACCTGTTATGATCTAGTCATCTACATAGATTGAAACAATTAGAAAGGAGTTTTTCTTGGCTGATATTACGAATAGTGTTTACTCATAGGGACACTTTTCGAAGCCTTCCTTGTAAAAATAACTCTCAATTCTCCCATACAAGGCCCTCGGTGCCCTACTTCAAACCATAGAGGGCCTTTTTCAATTGATAGACCTTTTCCTCAGTACCATTTACTTCATAACCTTGGGGCTGTTCTATAAAAATGGTCTCTTCTAAATCACCATACAAAAACGCACTCTTTACGTCTAATTGATGACCTTTCATACCTCGTTGTGCTGCAAGTGCAAATATGCTTCTGATCGCATCTCATTTGGCCACTGGAGCAAAGACCTCTGAATATTCCAGCCCTTGTTTTTAAGCATAGCCTTTCACCACCAGTCGAGCCTTCTGTCTATCAATCTTCCCGTCTTTGTCTAACTTGGACTTGAAAACCCATTTTACAGCGACTGCGGTTGCACCTGAGGGTAAGTCAGGTGTTGTTCCTTTCAATGGACTCAATTTCTTGCATCATGGCACAATTCCAACATTCTTCTCGAGCAGCCTCGGTATAGCTTCTAGGTTCCAGTGGTGTAGAAAACATAGCGAGAGCTACATTTTCTTCATGTTCTTCGTCACTTAAAGCTTCGCCACTAACATAATCTTGCATCCAAAACGGTGCCTTTGTTTTCCTCCTTCTTCTCTCATTAATATAACTCATAACTGGATTAGTGTTTGAAGACCCACTACCATCGCCTTCTGGCAGCCCCTGACCATCTGAGTTATTTGACCCATTTGCACCATCTGATGGGTTTAATCCATCTTCATTGTTCCTCTGCTCAACAATGAAGAACTAATCGCTAACTATTGAGTCCAGTTCCAGAATGCATCTTCTTCAAATACAACATCCTTGCTTACAATAATTTTATTGTTGGTGGGATCATAGACTCTATATGCTTTGGACTCTTCACTGACCCCGAACAAAACACACCTCAAGCTACGATCATCCAACTTCAGTCTTTTTTTTCTTAGGAACATGAACATGTGCAAGGCAACCAAATACTTTGAAATAACTTACAGAGGGCTTTTGCCCGCTTTATTTTTCTTCGGGTGTGCAATCTTCAAGGGCTGTTGTAGGACTTCGGTTGAGCACATGTACACACCAGTTAGCAGCTTCAGGCCAGAAGAACTTTGGAACCTTCCTTGCACTCATTACACTCCGTACCATATTCATTAAAGTTCAGTTCTTTCTTTCTGCCACACCATTTTGGTGTGGTGTGTAGGCTGCAGTGAGTTGTCTTCGTATAATATTGTCTTCACTAAACAACTTGAACTCTCTTGAATTGAATTCTCTTCCTCTATCTGTTCTCAATTTGATTTTTACTCCTGCTTCCTTCCCAACCACGACTTTAAAGGTATCTAAAGCTTGCGATTCCTCTGTCAAGAAATAACTCCAACGTTTTCATGAGAAATCATCTATTAAATTAATTATATACCTCTTTAAGTTGCTTGATTGAGGTGTGATTGGTCCACAAATATCAGAATGGACGAGTTGAAGTTGTTGTGTTGCCTTCCAAAAACGTGCTTTAGGAAATGTCTCCCTTGTCTGTCTTCCCACCAAACAGTCTGAGCAAGTTCCAACTTTTGCATCAATCGTTGGCATCCCCCTCACCATTTCTTTGTCATGTAATGCCTTTAGCCTCCTATTGTTGATGTGCCCAAATCTTTAATGCCAAAGGTAAGTAAAACCATTAATTTCTGCTTTGTGGCATTCTTTAATACAACTGGGTTTAGCCTTAATCATGAACATTCTGTTTGAAGACATTTGGATTCTTGTGATCAGACCCTTTCTTGGATGAAATATGTTGCGGGTACCTTACTTGATTAAAATCTCCACCCCCCATTTCTGAACATGGCCCACGCTAATCAAGTTATTCATAAGATCAGGGACATAATAAACATCAACTAACGTGTGTGTCACCCCTTCAATGTCGAGACGAACATCTCCCTTTTCCATGACAGCCACTCGAACATCATTGCCAAGTCGTACATGGTTATGATAAGACTCGTCGAGTGAGCTGAATCATTCCTTCTCACCGGTCATGTGATTTGAACAACCTGAATCAAAATACCAAATCCATTGTTTTGTCGAACTTCCTTCGTCCATCTGAGCCTTCAATACCACTTCCTCCGTAGCATCATGCTCAACATAGTTTGTGTCCTTCTCCCAGACTAGACATTCATTCTGAAAATGACTAAGTTTGTGACACTTGATACATTCGATGATACTTTTATCGAATGAGAATCTGTTGTTGCCACGTCCCCGACTTGTAGTTCATCGATTGTCATGGTATCGAGATTATTAGATTCCTCGATAGAACAGACTACATAATTGAATTTCGGGTTTAAAGAGCGTAAAATCTTAGCAACAACATCACCTGTGGTCAAGGTATCACCATTTGCCTTCATCTTGTTTACAATCGTTAAGGTCTGGGCTACATAAGTGTCGACCTTTTCACCGTCTTTCATGGAAAGAAGCTCATACTCTTTCCTTAGAGCCTGCAATTGCGCTCTCTTCACCTTTGTAGAGCCCTCGTAATTCTGTCTCATCGAATCCCAGATTACCTTTGAGGAGCTTTTATCCAAGATTTCTTTCTATCGCTTGGAACAAATAGTTCTTCACTTTCAGGTGTTTCAACTTGACATCATTGTATGCCCTTCTCTGTGCTTCATTTGGATTAAGCATGACTTGTGCTGGGATACCCTCCTCCACCAGACTCCACATTTCCTTACTCCTTAGGAAATTTTCCATCAACAAAGCTCAATTATCGAAATGACCATCGAACTTGGGAATAGATGGTTGCACAAACATATCAGATTTCTCCATCTTTCTCACACCCTTCAATTATACAGAGCTCTTCTAGCCTGCCTTTGATACCAAATGTTCGGTAACACGCACACACACTCAATAGTATAGAAATAACAGTCAGAACTCAATATTTCTGGTGAGTTTTATTCATGCTACCAAAGTTTACTTAAATATACGTACAAAAGAAAAGCAGACTGAACGTCGGAAGCTAACAAATTCCTATTCTATAGGAAGACTAGAACAATTCAAAAATAGAGAAACAAACTACTCCTGCAAAGTAGGGATTTGTTCAAATGTGGCCCCACTGTGTATGACTACCTATGACTCAACAAACAGTTATTTAAAAAATCATCACCAATTACATTACACAAATCTGATTTCACAAGTTTCATTGCAATACTTATGTTAATTATTAAAAATTTTACTAAAAAACTAATCAGAACGTAACTTAATGTCAAATTTAAACAAATAACAAAGTGATAATCTAATATATATATATATATATATATATATATATATATATATATATATATATATATATATATATATATATATATATATATATATATATATATATATATATATTATGAGTAACTAGATGCCACATGGCATCTAGATAGAGCGTCAATTGGCTTAACATGTGATTGCCACATGTACCTAACAATTTCCTATTAATTTGCTTCTAAAATTTATTTTTTCCAATCTATCTATAATAAATAATTTAAATAATATCTAATCAAATCTAACTCTTATCTAATATAAAACTCAAATTTGAATGGTAACTTTTCTTTTTATATATTTATGTTTATATCTATTGTATTATATAAATAGATATTATAAATTTGATAAAATATATTTAAAAATTATCCTACAAGATTAATGAAATTAAATTTTTAAATGTATACCCATGTTATACATGGGTTTATAAACTAGTATATAATAAAATAGAACACAAATTGCCACTTGTCGTCACCACATTTCATTTAAAAAGATAAATACATATTATTAGTTTTAAAATAAAATAAAAGATAAATACAATTCATTATTTCAAAGATAAATACATTTTATTATTTTTAAAATAAAATATAAACACAATTTGTTATTTCTATATCTATAAGTATTAACTTTAATAAATAATTAATTCTATGCATTATTTGACATAAAATATTTAAATATATAAGATTATATTTGTAAAGAAAAAATTATGATATTTAAAAAGTAAGAATAATACAATATTAATAAATTCATATTTTATAACATTTTATTTATTATTATAAAACATAGATAAACATTATATTTTATGTTAAACTGAAATATCAAATTATATCGACTAATATATATGTATAAATTTAGAAACAAAAATTTTTTAAAAAAAATGTTAAAAAATAACTATTATTCATGTATATATGAAAAAGATTAAATAAATCATATATTTGACAAAATTTTATACTTTTCTTATATATTTTTTATAAGAATTAATATTTATATTCGTTTAATGCTAAGTAACTTATTCATTAAAACTTATTCACGTAACACGTGTTTTATATTATAACATTTGGACATTATAATTAATAACATGAAGCATAAAAAGAGGAGGATGCATGTACCCTAATTTTATAAGTATTCATTCTAAAGATAAAAGGATATCAGCGTCAAATATCATTGGGGTTGAAAATTTTAGACTATAGATATAAAATGTAAAAAAAAATTATCGGGGACTAATGATATGTCAATGAAATGTAAAGCCGCCTGAGTTGCAATGGCTTTTTACATCCGCCCAACCTGTGAAGCAGCGACTGAGGCTCACTACACTTCCACTTGCAGCAAGTAGAACTCGCGGCTTCTAGGAGCAGTGCTGACTTGCATTGGCTCCCTTACTCCGTGTATAGGTTCAGCATATGTCATACTCTATGCGATAAACATGTGTTGGATTATTCATGCCTAAAAGGATTTACACAAAACTTAAATATATATTAATTTAATTTAATATATTAATTAACAACTTTCAGACATTTCATATTATGAAACAGACAATAGACTTCAAACTTTAACACCACCTCATATATTTCAAAGTGGTTTCAGGCTTCAGACATTTAAGATCTAAAAGACAAACAACGCCTAACTCACTATTGTTTTTATGTCAATTTGATCTTCTCCTACCTCCCTTACTGATCTCTTTCCCGTGTAAATCTCTTTTACACCCTGTGCACCCAATGTTCTATGTTGAAAACGACAAAAACTATTCTCATGAAGCAGAGTTTTAGGTTTCTTCTCAGCGTTCATATTTGCTCCATTGTATCATCAATTTGGTCCTACCTTCCTAATCAGCATAAGACAGTCTAACCTTTTTTGCTTTCATTCTTTTGACTCTTATCATGTAACTACTAACTAATATCATCAACAATCTCTTCATCTTTTTATCAAAAATACTTTGAACCACTAAGATTTAAACCATCACCAATTGTTAACAAAAGGATGCACAAATTTATATTGAGAGGATCAACCAAATATAGTTGTTGAATATTAGTTACCCTTTCAATGTCTTTGCAAGTTGGCTAGTAAAGTTCTCATGTAGTAGGCTGAGCCCCAATACAAAAGGGAAGTGATTTGTACACAACAAAGTTTTAACGTACACAACAATTTAATATAAAGTGAGTATCTTACCCTTACTAACATTTTTATCATCATTACATTTTACCTCCTAAAAGTAAGGATAAAATAGTCTTTTCATATGAAATTGTTGTGTATGACAAATTCTTGTTGTGTACGACAAATTCTTGTTGTGTACAAATCACTTCTCAATACAAAACTACAGAAAATTTGTGGTCTGACCTAAATATCAATCATCGAAAGCGTGGAAACTTGCATAAACCTCGAGATGATGCTTACTTCTGTCTTATGTATCCATGTAAGGACACATTAAAAATTTAAAATGCACTCTTCTAAAACAAATAATCCATTTCAAACTCAATGTTAGGGTGAAAATACAAAAATTGGTGAAACAAAAAAAAACCTGTCTCCTTAGGATATCAATAGAATGACAAAGACAAATGAGTCATGCTGCTTAGTAATGAAAGGCTATAAAACAATGTGGTTTGCTTATTTCAGGTTTGACAATTATTATTCACATAGTCAATAACTACTTGCTAGTCTCATATTATAGTCTAGTGGTGGAACTCACATACCTACATAAGACATGCACCTCATGGTGTGAAACTGTGAATCAACAAATACGCATAGCACTAGAAATATGAGACACTGAGAATTGAGGAGGATCTCTAGGCTGCCTCTTTTAGGACTAATGTTGTTTCAACCAGGGGTGAACACGCTTCAGTTCAGACGGTTTGGAGACTAAAATTTCGGCCAAACCAGTAACCTCGGGTTGGAAAATTCTCAAACCAGACCGACCAAGACTACCGGCTCGGCTGGATCGGCCAAACCACAAATAATCGGTTTGGTTCGGCCGGTTTTACGGTTTGAACTTGAAACTTTGAGTTAATTTATTAATATTCAAACAAATTAAAAGAAAACAGAAAAATAAATTTGGTATTATAAATACACAACATAAAAAGAAAAAAAATACGATCAATATCTTGTTGTAATTAGTAAAGAACTAAACTTGAATAGGTAAACTGTTACAAATTAAATGGAGGTTTCATTTCATTGACATTTGATTTAACAATTATAAGCATGTCTAAAGAAAATACATTTGTTTCGTAATCGTATTGGTCTATTTTATTCTATAATAAGAAATATTAGTATTTTAAAATATTATAATCAATTTATAAAGAATTACAAACATTTATTTTAATATTTTAAAGATTGGTAAACAACACAACAAATATATATATATATATATATATATATATATATATATATATATATATATATATATTCAAGATCTATGGAAAACCATCTTTGACTGGAAAACTGGAAAACCATATTAAATGCACATGTTCATTACGGTAAAATGTTAAATTTAATGCACAACTACAATATACATATGTTCAAATGTGCATTATTATTGACTAGTTCACATAATTTACATGTTCATTAGGATAAAATGTTTCATTTCATGCAAAATAACAATATGCACATGTTCAAATGTGCAATATGCACGAACATGTGTATATTACGCATTTTTGCATGAAATTAAACATTTTGTCTTAACGAACATGTAGATGATATGAATTAGTTAATCATAATGCAATTTTGAACATATGTATATTATAATTTTACATGAAATTTAACATTTTATCATAATGAACATGTGCATTTGATATGGTTTTCCAGTTTTCCAGTCTAACATAGTTTTCCATGGATCTCGACCCTATATATATATATATAAAATCAAACTTGATCGGTTCAGCCAAAACGGACGGCTTGACGTTGCTAACTATCGGCCGGCCAGTAAACTCGGTCTGAAAACTTCTCTAAGCGGTCGGCCGAAGACTACTCTTTCAACCCGGCCAAACCGACCGAATGACTTCAGTTTGGCCGGTTTAGTCGGTTTCTGTCTATATGTGTTCACCCCTAGTTACAACAATGAATGAATGGAGTCACTTGTACATAGAAACCCAAGACCATTATGTATTATACCTTATCCTCCATACCTCCTAAGTTGAAACTTAAAACATAGCATATTTACTATGTAATAAAATCGAATAACTCCCTTATCACCTTCTTCAAGATACTTCACAGCTAGTAATAAA
This sequence comes from Centrapalus pauciflorus, assembly GCA_020465985.1. Classification (NCBI taxonomy): domain Eukaryota; kingdom Viridiplantae; phylum Streptophyta; class Magnoliopsida; order Asterales; family Asteraceae; genus Centrapalus; species Centrapalus pauciflorus. The sequence goes on from JAANYP010005549.1 coordinate 166,165, forward strand.
TTACAAGACTAGAAATCCCTATTGATACTGCAGAAGATTCTTAAGTCTTTGGTAAATACTCGCACACTATGTAATAACATCGAATAACTCCCTTATTAAAGGCGTGGGCCTCTGCAACTAATAAGTCCCTTAGGCCAGGTGATTTCAGGTTAGGCGCTTTGGAGGTGTTCAGGTGCGACTAAACCTGGTTGTGTTAGGCAAGAGTCGAGGGACTTGTTTCATAAATGGCTATAAAAGTTTTTTAGACTTATAAAATATGGTCAATTATACCCCTAGGAAGTTATAGAGTCATCTTATTAGTGATAAGTACGGATTGTTTCGTACTTTCCCTATCCCAAAATCATGATTATCCTCATGGATTGCCCTTTGAGGTCTTTTGAAACATTTTACATTGTTTACCAATACTAACAGTTATGGTTTAAGGTAGTATATTTGATTTTATCTCTATAATTCTACATAATTAATATGCTTTTATTTTATGTTTTTATGCTAACAACATCATGTAAAGTCTTTTCTATTTTTTGTTGGTTCACTTCACTCGGGCTCTTGCCTTTTTGCGCCGATCTCGACTTAGTCCCTAATCAATACATGTCCCCTCGAGTGCGACTTCGCCTTTAATAGCATTACTTAAAAACCCTTTCAATACTTGGGTTTTAAGTTAACTTTGGAAACAAGGCATATATATATGACTGAAATCCAACAACATTTGACATCTATACTTTCAATTGTACTGGAAGATCCAACATTATAAAATATTTTAGCGTCAAATCAGTGTAAAAAGATCAATAGCTAATACCTCAAGTTTGTTAATCTTCTAGTTCTAACGACGGAAAATGTTTAATTATCTCTACATTTAGCCAATTAAGGGCAATTCGGGAATCCTACTAAAAATTCAAACTCTAGTATAAAACTTACAAAAACCTTTGCAATCCTCACATAATCGTGTGAAATATGATTGCAAACATGGAATGATCAAAAGAAAAACCAGAAACCGAAAGATCAAAGCTATTGAGAGTAAGAGTATTAATATAATATAAGGGTGTGTTTAGTATAGAGAATTAAGACTAGAGAAATGGAAATAATGACAATTCTCTTGTTTGTTTGACACTAAGATCGAATTATAAAATGAGAAAAGAAACAATTCGTAATGATGATCAAGATGTCTAGGTATTGCTCTCATGTTTCTTCGCTCTCCATTTTGTTTCTAACTCGACTTTAATGATCCTTCTTGTCAAGCATATGGTAGAAGACTAGAAGTGACACCATCATTGCTCTCATCCATGTTGAATTCTCGTGCTCTTTTTCTCGACCACGTACATAGTTCGATCTCTTCATTCTCGTATTTGACTCAGTCATGATTGCAAGGTATCTAGCAGGCAGTTTTGTGATTCTTTTTTTCAAGAATCTGCTAGGAATTAAGTGGACCATAATCGTTTTTGGCATCGTCGGTATCTAAAGATGCTTGTATCTTCCTCCTTTGTATTTCATCAGCTTTCATGTATTCGAAATCAACAAGCATATGATTGGTTTGTAGTTCAATATTATATAAGCCTGTTTTAGCTACAATCTTTGGATAATCTGCAAACAATGTACATTCATTTGCCAATCTAAATAACATATTGATAAAAGGTTGATTAATTACTTAAATAGACACATATGTTTGACGAAATAAGGAAAGAGAACGACACCTTGATGACAAACGACCAACATATGAACTCTACCAAATGAACGAAAGCGTTTCTCCACTTCAGTAGCATGCTCAAGACTAAAGATCTCTTCTCACCATTATATTACACCAATCCTGCCCTACCTTGCCCACCCCATCCCAACCACCTTACTTTACTACTATTCTACTCATTCATCAAACTTATCACATCTCTTTCCACTTTTATATACTCATCATACTATACTTTATCCTTACCCCAACCTCTCTCCTACCCTACCACTAATTAACTAAGGAGGTATCAAACCTATTACATTCATTCCTAGTACCCTTACATCACACACACACATCTCACTTAATATCATCTTACCATATCATATCACAATCCTGTTTTTAACTCACCTTATCTAATCTAACCCCACTCATGCAACCCCTACATGCCACCTAACCCACTTTAACCGTACAACATCATATATTGTTTTGCTTATGTAGTAAGCATTATTATTTAATGTTATCATTTTAAAACATATGTTTTATGAATTTATGAAGAAACAATTTGTTTTATCAAAAACAAAAATTATTTTATGAAGAAAAAGAAATAAATAAAGAACATACTTTTTAAAATATTTTTGTAATTCAACTCACTCATGCCACCCTTACATTTGTCATAATCATACTCCAATTCCTTTGACAGATTTATAAATCAAACAGAAAACAGCAAAGAAATTGAATCTGAATTTCATTCCATTACTGCCAACCAAATAATCTACAATATTTGGATTTAGACAGATTCTATTCCTTCCAGAATTTCATCCCTTTGATAAATTCCATTCCTGGATTAAACATTCTGCGAACTAAACGCCGCCTACAGAAAAGCCCCAAGACGACATCAATTCTTCCTAAAACCACAAATGTTGCTTCCATAAATGTATATAAGGTAAATGATAGGTGATAATGGGTGAAAAGTACAAGTACGATAACAAATATATTTTTATAGTCCGGCTATTATGCATAAAATTGTATAAAATGCATGCATGCATACACAATGACGGATCCATAAATATAATTTATAGGGGTCGATTTTTCACATTTCTATACGGTCAGTTTAAAGATCATCGCACTATTATGTAAAGTATAAAATAGTAAAAATATCAAGCTCATTCTATTAAAAATTCCCTCAAAAATAAGGCTCTTTGTGTTTTTTTTCTTTAAAGAATTTAACCCGGTTCTTTATTAACAAACTGGGACCAAAATGTTTTTAACATTGTTTATATAACACACAGGGAAAAAAATTATCAAGATCGTTTGACCTCTAATATCTCTACTTAAATCCGCCCATGTGAATACATACAGTAGGGGTGAGCTCGGTACCGGACCGTACCGAACCGGTACCGATCCCGAAAATACCGAAACCGAATTATTAGTTTTGAAAGAACCGAATAACGAACCGTATAATTTATATGGTGCCGGTTCGGTTCCGAATACCGAATTTTAGCTAATTTAAAAACCGAATACCGAATTTAGCTAATTTAAAAACCGAATACCGAACCGAATATATTAATTCGGTATCGGTCGGTACCGGTTCGGGTTCGGGAAATATACCCGTCGCTCACCCCTAACATACAGACTTACACACATATACATCGCATGTGAGACTATCCATATGTATTTTGTATGTGGTAATGATCATTCCAGAAGTAACATCATTTCATCAATGATATCAAAATACAATAAAAATAGAGATGTTTACACAAAAAATCTTCAGTTGGATTATTTTTACAATTAAAACCTACAACCATTTTTATTGTCACAAAAAAACCCTCAACCAATTGAAATTTTACCAAAATAATGATTTTACTAAATAAGGTGACCAACAAGTCCACGACTGGTTTAATCGGTTGCATTTTGCTCTGACCACCACCTACTCCATCACCACATTTTCCGGTAACCCTCTCAAGAACAAGCGATTCAAGATAAATAAAAATAAAAAAACAAATCAATAATCTAAAGTCTAAAAGATGGAATCCATAACATAAATCAACAATCGAATGATGATCAAATCAACAATTAACGGAGAAGCTTCGAATCTCAGGATCAACAAATCACCCACATGTTTAATCTGGAAGCTAGAATCGATGAAGAAGTTTTGACGAAATCCTTCCCTTTTCGACGAATTTCTCCCTTAAACCAAATCGATTTCAAGCCGTTGACGAAGAAACAAAACTTAACAACAAATCTAAACTAAATCTGGACATCAATCAAAACGAGAACACATCAAAGCCACGAAAACCCTAAAATGAGATATGAGATCTGAAACCTTAAAACAAAGCCATTGGTTGAGACTTAAAACGATGAAACATGATGAAGCTTTAAAACCTGGTGAAACCCTAACCCTTCAAATAGACGAAGCTTAGTTGAGCTTTAATCAGACAACCTTCAACCAGATCAAATTAATCAAAAGTGGAGGTGTCACCGTTGTATGTTTAAATGTATCTAACCCTAAACGAGAAACCAAATCAAAGATTCAAGTGTCGACAAAGGCTTCATCGGAGGTGGAGGTTTCACCTTCGTAGGTTTAAGTGCATCCTAAATGAGAAGGATGGGCTTCAAAGATGAAGGTTCATGTCGGAGGCTTCAACGGTTGTCGGAGGAGTCATCGGAGATGAAAGTAACGGGTTGTAACGGGTAGCATACCTGGTTTTGTGAGATTTTAGTAAGTTTGGGGCTTTTTGTGACAACAAAAAATAGTTTGCAGTTTTAATCACAAAAATGGTTCAATTTAAGGTTTTTTGTGTAAAAATCCCATAATAACATGCACAACTAATGCATATAAAATCCCACTCTATCTTCTAAAAATATATTTAAACATTGTAAATGCACATATTTAACTTATGTAACACTACTATGAACATACAAAACTATATTATGAGTTTTTCAATTTGAATGGATACTCAATATAATCAAGAATAAATGATAATATTAATTCTCAAGTAACATTTTATCTTCTAACTATTAACAACAAGAATGAAATTTATTTATAATGAGAATGTATTTTTATTTTGTCATCAATATTAGTAACCTACTTCAATTTTTTTATATTGACAATAATAATAAGAGTTAATTACATATATCATCCTTTAACTAATCCCAAATTGTATGTTTGGTCCTTTTTTCAAAAAAAAAGTTGCAATAACAGTGTTTTAACTACCAAAAAATTATAAGGATTGTCCCTTCTAACGAATTCCATTAGAAAGTGACGTTAAGTCAAATGCATTATAGTCTTTAACAAATCAAGGACGTGATTAAACACTGTCCTAGAGGCAGGATCGGTCTTGAACATTTTCATGACCATGATAAGATAAAAGAGTAATGTCCTTTTAAAAATACAAGATATTATAACTTTTGTTGTTGATGATGAAGATATGAATAAAGTTGTAAACGAACTGAGGGTTCAACGAAACATTCACGAACCGTTCGGCGGGAAGTTCGTTTATGTTCGTTGCTTTATTTAAAGCACGACGAAACGGACATGAACGCAAATTTGTGTTCGTTTAATTAAATAAACAAACATGAACACAATCTTCATTTGTCCAATTTATGTTCATTTGTTTTTAATATGTTTAATTGTTCATTTATGTTCGTTCGTTTGTGTTCGTTTAATTGTTCATTTATTTTTGTTCGTTTATTTTCATTTAACAATTGTTTACCATTCAATTATTAGTTAAACAAATGAACATAAATGACACAAACAATATCAATTCCCTAACAAACGAACATTAACTATTAAGTCTCGTGTTCATTTATGTTCGTGTTCGTTTATTTGTTCGATTAAAGTTAAACGAACGAACACGAACATTACCATCGTTCATGTTTATTTGGTTCGTTTACAGCTTCAAACTATGAATATTGAACAACAAAACAAGCTTAATATATTATTTATCGGACCTATAAACCAATGCCTCTCGATGTTTGATGCACTGTGTCGTAGCCCGCGTGGGCCCCCCCCCCTGTAGGGCCGACCTTACCTAAAGGATATGTAGTCTCACGACGTCGTTGATGATTTTACGACTAAATTCCTCCCAGGGTTTCCTTGATTTTAGAAATCATAGGCAACGATCCTATGATAACTCTCAGGAATGACATTGACTTAACGTCACTTTGTAATGGAATTCGTGAGAAAGGACCATCCGTACAACTTTTTGGTAGTTAAAACGTTGTCGTTGCAACTTTTTTGAAAAATGACCAAACATGCAATTTGGGATAGTTAAAGGACCATCTATGTAATTAACTCTTATTATTATTGTGGATATAAAAAGTTGAAGTATGTTACTAATATTGATGACAAAATAAAAATACATTCTCGTTATAAATAAATGAGTAAATTACAGAACTGGTCCCTTTGGTTTACTCAAAATTATGGAAATGGTCCCTGGTCTTTAAAAATTACATAAACGGTCCCTCAAAACACTATTTACTTGCAGAAATGGTCCATTCATCTCTTGACTTTTTTTAAATGACAATTTTGCCCTTATTCTCAGATTCAATTTTGGTCCCTAAGTATTTAATTAGTTATGGTTTTAGTTATTTTCATAATTTTTTGTTTTTGAATTTTAAATGTTAATTTAACAAAATATGATTTAATTATTTTCTTTAATTAGTTTATTTTAATTCTCTAGTCTATATTCAATTTATTTATTTTACATTTCATCTTTTTAACATGTTTATACATTTTTATACGTTACCAACTAACAATTTAATTGTGTTAACATAATTTAATTAAATTATAACTTTAGGAATAGTATACAAATCTAGGATTTTATTTGTTTTGATTAAGATGTTTTGTTACACTAATACTTTTCGAATTAAAAATTTGTCTCTTTTTTTTTGTTTTGATTTACATATTTTGATACATTAATCCATTTCAATTAAACTTAGTATTTTATTTGTTATATTCTAAATATATTGTTACATTAATACGTTCTGAGTTAATTTTAGCTTTTAACAAAACTATATCAACTTGACGTTTGATTTAAATACTTTTTTTTTGTTTTAATACCTTTCAATTTAATTATAATTTTTATAAAAATATACAAAGTTGACATTTTATTTGTTTTTGCGTAAATATTCTGTCACGTTAATACCTATAGATTTAATTATAATTTTTAACGTTTTGGTTTGTATATTTCATTATATAGGTTTCGAAACGAAGCATATATACGTATAACTATATATGTGTTTCAAAACATATAAACAAAATATACAAACCAACATGTATATAAAAAAATATACAAACCAAACCGCTAAAAATTACAATTAAATCGATTGGTATTAATGTGACAAAATATTTAAGCAAAAAAACGATATGTACAAAACAAAATGTATAGAAAGAAATATACAAACCAAAACGTTAAAAAAATATAATTAAATCGATAGGTATTAACGTGACAAAATATTTACGCAAAAACAAATAAAATGCTAAGTTTATATATTTTTTTAAAAATTATAATTAAACTGAAACGTATGAAAACAAAAAAAATATTTAAATCAAAACGAATAAAATGTCAAGTCGACATAGTTTTATTAAAAATTACAATTAAATCAAAATGTATTGATATAACAAATTAATTAGAATAGAATACACAAATACTAAGTTTAATTGAAACAAGTTAATGTAGCAAAATATGTAAATCAAAACGAAAAAAGACTAAATTTAATCGAAATGTATTAATGTAACAAATAAGTTTAATCAAAACAAATAAAATCCTAGATTTATATTTTTTTACTTCTAAAATTATAATCAAATCAAAATATGTTAACGTATTGAAATAGTTAGTTGATAACGTATAAAAATATAAAAACATATAAATATTTTAACAAATGAAATATAAATAAATAAATTGAATATATAAAAAAGAATTAAAATAAATTATTAAATAAAATATTTAATCACGTTTTATTAAATTAGCATTTAAAATTTAAAAACAAAAACAAAAGAATTATAAAAATGACTAAAACCAAAACTAATTATATAGTAAGGGATCAAAATTGATTTTGAAAATAAGGGCAAAATTGTCATTTAGAAAAAGTCAAGAGATGAAAGGACCATTTATGCAAGTAAATAGTGTTTTAAGGGACCATTAATGCAATTTTTAAAGATCAGGGACCATTTCCATAATTTTGAGCAAATCACAGGGACCATTTCTGTAATTTACTCTAAATAAATTTCATGTTTGTCGTTAATTGTTAAGGATAAAGGACATTTATTGCAATTTTTCTGATTACTTGTGTTATTATTATCATCATCATCATCACCAGTCAATTGTTTGACTTCTTCGGTGAGTAAATCAACTCCGATCATCTTCTCCAGTCGTTCGTCTGGTGGTTTTTGAAGTCGGACATCTTCTCCAGCTGTCCCTCCGATGGGTTTTAAAGCGAACATACAAAAACACGAAAGGATAAATCTAGATTGAACACCAACAAGAACCCAACAACCACCGTCACCATAACCAAACACCATCGTCATGAACCACCACCACCATATTCTTTATCTCAAAAACCAACAAAATAATTTAAATACAAAGACAAACCCTAATCTCGAAATAAACCACAACCATGTTCATTATCAAATATATGGAGAATACCTTACAAGACCCTAAATGTGAAACAAATTTAAACAAAAAGATTTCAAACAACCATAGAAAACCTCTGATTTAAAGAAATAAAAACCTAGATTTGAATCTATTCTAAAATAGATACCGAAAATCCAAAATCAAATGGAAACAAACCATACGAAACACTCAAACAACCCATTTGAAATATAATCTGAAACCCTCAAGAAATATTGAAACCAGATCTCAGATATCCAAACAAAACCAAACCCTTTGATATCAAAAACTAAACCCATTAAACCAAAAACCTTACCTAAACAAATTTAGAAAAAAGGACAAAGGAGGAGGGTGGTGGTCGTCATCGATAGAAAGAGGTCGAAGGAAGAATCGTGGAGCAGGCGGCGGCAACACAGATAAGGAAGGCTACGGGAGGCGACAATGATATAGATAAGGGAGATCAATAGCGAAGTAAGCGGTCACAGAGAGGGGAGGAAGCTACGGTGGACAGTGAGGTCATGGTGGTGATGGTGTTATGTGGTGTGGGTGGTGGCTGCTGTGGGTGAAATGATGGAGTAGATGGAGAATGTTGAAGATTAGAGTTTGGTTTCATATTAGGGTTTGATAATAATAATTAAGTATTATTATCATCATTATATTATTATTATGATTAACGCAAATAATAATAAAAAAATTACCAAAAATATCTTTTATCAATAAAAAGACTAACATGTCCTTGACGTAACGTCACTTTCTAACGTAATCCGCTAGAAATGATCATCCTTGCAATTTTTTTTAGTTAAAACACGGTCATTGTAGCTTTTTTGAAAAAAAAAAATCAAACATACAATTTGGGATCGGTTAAAAAACCATCTATGCAATTAACTTTAACAGTAATGATAGAAATATATTATTACTTTTGACAAATATTCATTCGACACGTTACACTTCTAACAGTATATGTCTAAAGACAACGACAATTCGATTTATTGTGTTCACTGTTTTGTATTGGGTTGAAAATTGAAATGTTGAATAGATATCAAGGGACATCTTTTTCAATTTACCCAAAGAGAAAAATTAAACCCTCAAAATATTAAAGTTTGACAATTTATACCCTTATACTTTGCAAAATGTCAAAGAGATGCCTAAAATTTTAGTTCTGAATAAGTTTGATGTTGTAACATATTACACCCTTTCACTTTTCTTTGTATTAATGTCTTTTAATCAAATGGTTTCCGTTTGTAGTTCTTTTCCCTTGCATGATGTAACGATTGGTTGCTAGAAAATAAACTAAAATTTTAAATAGCACCAAATATAAAAACGATCACTCTCGGAGAAATAAATTAAACGCAATCAAATTATAGAAAGAATACTGCTTTTGACATATTTTTAACACTTTAACTAGCACAAGTTCTAGATTTACGTATGATCTACGTAGTGTGATGTCAAAATGGACGTAACGAGTAAAGAAAAAAACACGACACGTTTAAAGAGATAATCGGTAACGTATGAAACGTCTTCAATTTGTCGACCTATCATCATTCTGTTTTACTTTAATTTGACGTGTCATGTAATTAATTTTGGTGTATTGAAATCAGTGGTGTATCATGCTTTAGAAGTTAAGAACACCACACTCAAGAGTCAATGACGTAATTTACTAACACGAATAGCTTACATTTCTAAACCAGGTGTCCAGTTTTCTGACACGTGCATGATCTTTTTAATTAAAGAGGCAATTTAACGTCATCTGTTTGTAACGAATTATATTTAAGAAAGTTATACAACAATAATCACTTATGATAAAAAAAAAATACCGTTGTCATTCATATAAAACACACACTTTCATATCTCATATAAAACTATAACTTGGAATTGAGTTTTGACTTATGGAGCTATATAATTTTTAAAATATTATCCGTACAGTATTAATAAGTTTTCAATCATAACACCGACATTAGATTTTACGATTGGAGTTAGTCTTGGATTTTTAAAAGGGATAATTGTGCAAATAAAACCTCAAGTTGAATCATTTTTGTGATTAAAACTCCTAACCATTTTTCATTGCACAAAAAACTCCCAATCAGCAAAATCTTACGAGATTGGGATATTACCGGTGTTAACCGATTAAAAGTCGTAGGCCGTCGTCGACAAGTACCAGTGACCACCGGAATTTCATCGAGAAGTAAATTTCAACAAAAAATCACAGATTTGAACAAAAAAATAACAAGAAATGTGAATTTAAATCATACAATACAGACAAATGAGTTCGCAAGAAAGAAGGTTCTTCGGATACGATGGGTTTGCTAGCATATTGCAATCGGTTCATCAGGTTGCAAGTCTTTTTTTTTAACCTTAGTTTGATAAGTTTTAGTCAATTAAAGGTTTTTTGTGCATTGAAATTAAAATGATTGAGGGTTTTAATCACAAAAGTGTTCCAACTTGAAGGTTGTTTTGCACAAATATCCCTTTTTAAAAGGGATAATTGCGTAAAAAACCTTAAAGTTGGATCATTTTTGTGATTAAAACCCCTAATCATTATTTGTTGCACAAAAAAACCTTTAACCGGTAAAATCTTTTGAAATTTGGACTTGACCGGTTATAATAGGTTGCTATGCTTACATGGCACACACGTGGCGTCCACATGGCAAACCCAACTTACATGGCGCCTACGTGGCACTACATGTATAATGCTTAAACAGAATTTTTGCATAAAAAACCCCGAAATTGGTGACTTTTTCTATTAAAACCCTTAACTATATTTTTCTCACCTCTAACCAATAATAATATTTATCTTTTCTCTTTTTCTCTACCTCCGGCAACTCCGATTACTCTATCTCCTCTTTATGTTCAGTGTTGTTTATTTTATGTATGTATGTTCGATTAACCTTTGACGTTTAATCTTGAATTTTAACTTCAATTGTGCCGATGGAATTGATATCATTTTGTGTTCACGAGTTGCATTTTTAGATTCAGCTTTATGTTCAATTTCATTTATTTATATTTTATTTTGCATCTGAATATGATCAGCCAGAGCAGTGAGGTTTGCTAGCCTAGATGGTGGAGGTTTCATAGGGAAACAAATTCTTTGTTTGATAAATAAAAGTTTAATAAATATACATGTCATCAAAATGCAATCAGTGAATACTTCAATTATAATTATCTTTGTTGGTTGGAGGATTTTTTTATCAAATTAAAAATGATTTAGGGTTTTAATTGAAAAAACTAAACAAGTTTGAGGTTTTTTACGCAAAAATCTATTTAAAAGTTTTACACGTCATCAAGTTGCAACCGGCTAAACCGGTTGCAAGTCAGATTTTTTGAAAAAAAAACCCAAATTTACAAAATTTTAACCAGTTGGAGGTTTTTTGTGCAATGAAAAATGGTTGAGGGTTATAATCGCAAAAATGGTCCAATTTCTTGTAAAACTCCCATTATAAAATGCACAACTAATGCCATATAAAATCCCACTCTAACATCTAAACATATAGAATTAAACATTGTAAATGGCACATAATTAACTTATGAATTTCCACACTAACACTACTATGAACATACAAAACTATATTATGAGTTTTTCAATTGGAATGGATACTCAATATAATCAAGAATGAATGATAATATTAATTCTCAAGTAACGTTTTATCTTCTAACAATTAACAACAAGCATGAAATTTATTTATAATGAGAATGTATTTTTATTTTGTCATCAACATTAGTAACATACTTCAATTTTATATCGACAATAATTATAAGAGTTAATTACATAGATGGTTCTTTAACTAATTATAAGAGTTAAAATGATTGGGGGTTTTAATCACAAAAGTGGTCCAACTTAAATGTTTTTTTTGCACAAATATCCCCTTTTAAAATAATCACTTCAAACCTATTTAATAGTTTAACAATTATTTTAGCATTTAATGTTTAAAAAACATAAGTATTATCTTTATTAATTTATCATTCGAGTGTAGTGACTAGTGAGCTAATAAATTTATATTTTTAAATACATAGTTAAAGAAATATTTAGTTTGAAAATAAAAACAATTTGACAAAAATATATATGTCACTAAAATATTATGAAAACATTCAAAATGAACTGATCATTTTATTTTATTTATTAAATTACAATGAAGTCTGTGCTCCAATCTTAAATTTAAAAATTAGAATTAAGTTTGGAGTTAGGCTCGAGTATTAACGGTAAACACTCTTAAACATATTTGATATTTTAATATGTTTAACCTTTATATTTAATGTTTAATATTTAAGTGCGATAATTTATATATATAACGAAATGTATGTGCAACTATATAACTTGAAATAAAATTTGTTTAATATAAAATGCATAATCATAAAAATCTAATAAAATTCTGTAATATAAACATAACTAGGTATTTTTACCCGTGCGTTGTGGCAGGAATAACATCCGATGCGATATTTATGAAACAATGTAAATAAAAATAATATGATCATAATAATATATTTAAATTTTTATAAAATATAATACCGCAAAAGTTATCACAGAAAACGCAAAAATGTTATATATATACATATATATTAATATACATATATATATATATATATATATATATATATATATATATATATATATATATATATATATATATATATATATATATATATATATATATATATATATAAAAAGTAATAAAAAATTTAGTTGTTTACCTGCCTACCTGCTAGCTTTATTATTCGGTGAACAGTGAAAGAGTGTAATCGATCAATCAACTAAATAATAAAAATTTTGTTATTTTAAAATAGCTGACATGAAATACAATTTATGTTAAAATGTAAGCGATCATGATGATATATTTGAATTTTTATAAAATATAATACATCAAATGTTATAATAGGAAAAACAACAAATATACATTGTATATAAAATAAAATATATAGTTAGCTGCATGTCTGCCAGCTTAAAAAAAATTGGTTCCGACAATAATAAATTTTATATCAGAATGTAGACAAAAATAATGAGATCGTAATGACATATTGAAATTTTAATGAAATACAATATATCAAATTATATCATAGAAAATCAGAAATGTTATATAATATATATAAAGTAATAAAATAAGTCAGCTGCTTACCTGTCTGCTTCAGCTGCCCATCAGCTTATAAAATATAATACATCACACGTTATAATAGGAAAAACAACAATTATACATTGTATATAAAATAAAATATTTAGCCAGCTGCATGTCTGCCAACTTAAAAAAATTGTTTCCGACGATAATAAATTTTATATCAGAATGTAGACAAATAATGCGATCGTAATGACATATTTAAATTTTAATAAAATACAATATATCAAAAGTTATCATAGAAAAACAAAAATGTTATATAAGATATATAAAGTGATAAAATAAGTCAGTTGCTTACCTAACTGTTTCAGCTGCCTAGCAGCTAGCTTCACTGTTCAATGAACAATGAAATCACGTTTGAAAATAGTTATATTGTTAATATATGCATAACTTTATTTTATTTATTTTTTACAATACAATTTTATTATGTTGTAACTTGGGGACATATAACTAGTATTATACCATTAATAAAACATATGTGTTTTGTTAATGAATTAATATTTAAAAATATTATAGTTTAGTTTTTCATTAACGTACTGACCTAATTATTGTCCGGGTATCATATGGATCCAATATCAATTTTCGCTTATGATTGCTTGTCGAATCCAACATTCTATAAAGAGAGGTGATTATACAAATAAAAACTTATCATATATAATAATTTACATAAAATGATTAATGTATCCTTATGAAAGTGATAAATGTAAAGATGATAAAAATGTTAGTAAGGATAAATTAATCATTTTATATAAAGTTATTATGTACGACAGATTCTTGTTGTATAAACCCTGTTCGAAAAAATAGACATAATTTAGATTATCGGTTTTTCTTGGAAAAAAAACCAACGAGTAGCTATCCCTTTGGTTTTAGTTCAATATTTATTTTGAACAACTCTAATAAAGTTTTGAGTTCATCATATATTTTAAATAAATATACAATTAATAAATAACTCAAAATTATTTTTTAACAATTGACGAAACTAGTAGAAAACATCGCATATACATTGATCACTCTTCAATCATATTTTATGATTTTTACTTCTGTTCAAGAGAATTTTTTAACTCGATAATCTAATAAGATAAATTCAATAGAAACTTTTCATGTTCAGTTGTTCAGACACATATTTAAGATTAGAAATACATAACAATTATTTAAAACCGAATAAAATCAAACCAAATATAAAAGGGTTAAAGTCATACAAATGTATGTTACTTTACTAAAATTACTCAAATGACTAATCTACTTATTTTTTTTATCCCATCGGTATTTGTACTTAAAATTTATTGTTGAGATGATGCTTTTGATTACCGGTTCTACCAGTAATGATTTTATATTTTTGTTTTTAGAAGTATGAAAAAGATCTATATGCTTATGTGGATTTTCAAAATTATTTATATAGATCAAAATCTACGTAAATCCACATTGTACTCCAAAATAACTTGTTGATATGGTACGTGTAACCAGTAACTATGTTGATCTGGTACATCCACCTAAGCATCATTTTATTAAAAACCTGTCACGTTGTCATTTGAATTAGAAAACTGTCATATCTACATAGTTACTGGTTACGCGTGCCATATCGACAAGTTATTTTGGAGTACAACTACCATCCGGTCAAAAAAAATTAGTTATTTAGGTAAATTGAGAAAAGTATGTTGCATTTGTACGACTTTAACCCAATACAAAATATGTATTTAATACATAAGAATAACAATGGCATGCCTCATTACACCATATATTCTCATGATATTAAATAATAATTAAAAGAAATTAAAATATAAAACTAGTAATTACCTTAATGACTCCAAATCCCATAGCTATTATAAATACCCTTTTTTCCCTCTTCCTTCTCTTCATCTTCACTTTCATCACAAGCTCTGTCTCTCTCTCTCTCTCATCCTTCAAAACTGGTAAGACTCTCGCATTCTTCAATTGCTATTCAATTTTTGTGTTGATTTGCTTTATACTTATGTTTAATCATTGTTGATTCATTGCATTAGTTTACGAATGACGCTTAATCGATTTGGAATTCACTGTCTGGTTTTGTTGTTTTTTGTTTCATATTCGATTGATTGTTTGTTTATCTGCTTTAATCGCCGTTGTCTTCGTCATGTGAAGCATGAATTTCACGGTGAGTTTTCAGTTATTCGCCGGAAAATCTGAAAACTGAGAGAAAACCGGCGGTACTAGCTTTTCCGATTTCTCCACCGTTTTACTACGTGTATGTATCTATGAGTCGGCTCATTTTAGCGAACTCTAGCAGTTGATGTTCGTTTTTTTATTTTTCTATGGGCCAGTGAGCCAGTCCCACTGCTGATCATAGCTTCCTCCAATCGCGCGTGCACGTCACGTCTACATCAAACAAATAAGTTTTTTGCTTAACAGAAATGTAACGTACTAACGTCCAGGAATAGAATAATAAATATATTAAAAAACAATTTTTCAAAAAAAAATTAAATGCATAGGAGGTCATTAGCAGGTTAATCATTTATGAGGTTTTATAATTTTGGGTGGTATAGTTAATGTACTAATTGGTGCAATTAAACTTTAATCCTCATTAGTGGTGACAATTTTGACCAATAGGTCAAACGGGTCAGACGATTAAATTGACCCGTAGTAAAAAATTAAAGCTAAAACATACTTTTTTTAAAATGAAAAATGGTGTATTAAACAAATTGTTTTTTGAAATAAATTTCAAAATTATGTCAAATTTATGTCTTTTGATCGTCAAACCGTTTCACCCATTTGCTTAAATGGATCGAAATTGTCACCCCTAATACTCACCATGCATATACAATAAATCTATCAAATTAAATCCTAAAATGGCTCATTGGTTTTGTTTCATTTAAAACTCTCCAATCTAAAAATAGAATATGATTGGAAATTTGTCAATAATTCACAACATGACACATGTAATTCAAAAGCAGAATCCAATATAAGATAAGATATTACTTTTTCATGTTATTACCATTTGTTTGTACTTTTTTTTTTTTAAGAGATACCCATTCATTCAAGCTATGAAGGAAAATTAGATTTTGCTAGATTTACATGTGTAGAATTAAAAAGATATTTGTAATGTTACATAAAATATTTTAAAAAATCTAGAGTTTATTTTATGTTTTAGTTAATTATTAATTAGAAGAGTTAGATTAAGTTAGAACAGATTGGATTTGATTTGATTTAACTTTAAGTAGATAATTGACAAAAAATATGTGGTAAATGAAGGTGTTGACATGTGACAGATCAAATAATAGACTGACATGTGACCAATTCTATTATTAATTTATTTTTATTTTTGGGTAGATATTAAATTGTTTTATTTGATTGTTTAAGTATGTGAACTACAAATCCTAGGATCTTGTTAATTTAATAATAGTTACCATTAGTGTAATATACATACATTTTAATATTTAAAGTTAGACCAAATAGTTTATGTTGTAATTAAAATATAACATAAAGTATGAGATTGTCTAATTGTAATTATCGAAGTTTACATACATTGTTCCTCGGATCACAAATAATTGTCAAGTATTACTCAAAAGAATGATTTTAAATTAAACGAGGAATTAAGTTTTTTAAGTAATTAAAAAAAATTGGTAGAATCTCAAGAAATACGCGGGGACTCCGTGTCTTATGATGCTTCTGAACCCATATTATTCCTTTTATATTTAATTAATTAATTATTATATTGTTTGCCTTTTGACGAACTTGGCAGAGAATATGGTCATTGTTCACTAGAGGAGTAACATGATCTTAGCTCCACGTTTACCTTCTTTTTGCCATATGCACTTGTATCTTTAAAGAGTGTGTCTTCATATTTGTCTCAATTCTTAGAATTTGATTAAAATAACTTTATGTTTTGTATTTGGTATCATATTTTATTTATTTATTAATGATGCATTAATGTAGGAGACAAAAAAGATATTCAATTTACCTAATTTTTTGGATCTTGTAAGGCAAAATAATACATAACATTTTTATTTCACATTAATTGTATTATTTTGTTTGTTTGTTACTTAAACAAGTTTTATACCAAAGCATTGAAATACCAAATTATATAATTGTATCATATTGTAAAGATTGAAGTGTTTTAAGGATTGAATTGATAAATTATGAATATATATTGTTATATGATGGATGATGTTCACGTAAAAGCTATATATATCATGAAAATGATAGAAAGTTGCAAAGACATTATGTTTGCATCTTCGTTTATAAATTTTGCATACATGATTTTTATATCCTATGATAAAAATATTTTTACAATTGGTTATAATGTTCGCATACATTAAGCAAATTTTTAAAAATATTTTTACATTATGGTTATAGGAAGTAAAAAGTTACCTTATGATGTGAGTTTTTATGATTTTTGTTTGATATATATGGTTTTTTTATACAATACCCGATGATAGCTTCGTAGGATGATTTCTCTTTCATAAAGCTTACTTGCACAAGTAATACTTTGAAATTTAACATGTATATCATCACTATACATGTAGGCCTGAATTAGTTTTTTGATCATGATAATTTTGACTCTTCTTACTTGTTTTCCTTTCATATGTATTGCTGCAAAATATATATATATATATATATATATATATATATATATATATATATATATATATATATTAAAAGAAATTACAACGGTTGTTTTATATAATTAATATGGGTTACAGATAGTTATGGTTATCTACTTATCTTTATCACAATGGTAGATTATGATCTTATTATTTATATCGTATTAAGTGTTTACATTGACAAACTTTCTTTTATATATCTAAACATTGTTATGTACATTATAGTTTTGTGTTTGTAAATTATTTCTTTAAATATTGATACAATATAATATAGTGAATCAAATTTAAGGGTTAATATAAATGATTGAAAATAATGCATATAGTCAATAATTGGGAGAAAATAATATATTCTTTACAAATAATGTATTATAATCAAGTGAATGTCCCCCTCTGTGTTGTAACTTACAGGTCTATAATGTTTATTAAATTTGAATAATAAAAAACAATATTTTAGGCCTTCTTAATTAATGCTTCTTTGCTTGATAAATTATTGGTTTTAATATTTCTTCAAAATTTTAAATTAAAATATAAGCTTTTACGGGACTTGTTAGTTGGTAGTAAACTTTGTATGGTGTAGAAATAAAATAGATTTTAAAATTGTGGGGAAACAGAGCCTAAGCCTAAAGGGATCTGGACACCGACCTTAGGATTTGATGTTTCAGATTATTAAACTGGAGTTCAAATGAACCTTTTTATTTTCTTCATGGTCCCATGATCCGTGTCAGTTTGCAGGCCCAAAGACTTACACGCGTTTCAACGCGTGTGGTCATACCCAAATTAAACTCATTTTATTTTATATATTTAATTAAATATTTAAATGTGTGACAAGGAAATTGATATCTTGAAATGACTCTTTTAGTATAACGTGTCATTTTCATGGATTTATGTTATATATTAATATGAACAAAGAAATCTACATGAAATTAACAATAAAGTTATAGTATTGAAGTCCCAGTTTAATTTTCCTAGTTCACACTTCACATTCCACCTCAAAAGTCCTTTGTCTCTATACCTCATGTGACAGTATCTTAAATCGACACACTTTTAGTATCAAAATAACTTTTTGCTACAACTTTGCTGGGTTCGATGAATCTGTGGGAGTTGCAAGAACGTACTTTAGGTTTATCAGTTTAGTTTGTTTACCTTTAAATGGAATTAAAATGTAATTTCAACCAAGAAGTAAACAAACAATATAAAGATATATATTAAAAGGTACTTTTGGTGTCGTTTTGGTTGTAATTTTCGCTTCTAGCATCTTGCTTGAAGTATTTTGATGGAATAATATTGCTGTTATTCAAAAAAATATATATATATTAGAAACGTAACTCGAGCATTATTGAATTATCTTAAACTGCTATATATTTTTGATAATTCTATTAATAAGTAAGTAAACAATAAAACATTATTCTATGATATGGACTCTCGTGTATAAAGGGATGTTGCACATTTTTCATTCAAAATGCATGTTTTAATCTAAATAATGCATTCGTTAGGGTGGTCCATGACTCCATGCAAACACTCTCACGTTCTTTTTTTTTCTTTGGATGTGAAAACCATTTGCTGATTTCCAATTGTAAAATGGATTCTAACTGATGTTATTTTGACTGGGTCAACTTGCATGATACTTTAACATGCATGTTATTAATGTCTTTTTGTCCTTTTATTTGTGATCTTGGGAGTATTAATTATTCTGTATGTTTCTTTTTATGTTTTCATTAAATAGCACTAGAAATAACATATAGCACAAGCAAAGAAAGCGACAATGGCCGACTCCTTGTTCAAGGTACCTATTCCTTCTTCATTTTCTTGATCCTCTTAATTACCCTTTTTAATTTTTAGTTTTTCCATTTTATAGTTATATCGACTTAATTTCCTTTGGTAATTCATATTATTTTGCTAGTAATTTTTGTCCATTGACATACCCCTGGTACCCTCTAAAGTAATAACTTGGAGCCCTCTTCAAGTTATGAACAAGTCTCAAATAATGGCATGCACAACTACCGTTGGTGTTGGTTCTTGATTCCGATTTTGTATATTTTTCGTTATAAAAGTAGCAAAATTCTGGGACAGTAGTGGTACTATACAGTTTAGTTTTCGGCTTCAATTTTCCTCATGTTTTGGGTCCGTTTTTGTACCATTGCACACCCTCGTTCATATATGTTTGCAGTATTTTGAAATAAAATGAAGAATTGCCTGTTTACTGTGTTTTTAATTTTTCATACTCTAATTTGTCCCTTTGTTTGGAAAAAAAATAGATGGCAGCAAAACTTTACGATGCAACAAGAACGCAAAGATTGCAACCTGCAAGATCCCAATCTGAATCCATGTCGAAATCCAGGCATGATCATATGGATGGTGGCTATAGTAGAGCCGCTGAACCCGTTGCAATTGACCAACATTACATTTCTTGGTTGGTAAGTGACTTGATATGTTAGTTTTTATTACATTCAAGAGTGCGTTTGACTAATAGAATGGATTTCGAATGAATTGAGATTTGCTTATGGTGTATTTTGAAATTTAGATTTCAAAATAATGAATAAAAATGTGTTTAAATTCTATAAAAATCTATGATTGAAGTAATTTATCATTTCTAGCCATTTGTAAATGAATTTAAATTCTTAACATTTCACAAAACACACCCTAACTAGCCTTAAACACCATTCCAGCTTAATCAATCAATTGCTATATACTATAAATTAATTTATAATTCATTCATATTTCGTTTAACGAGCCAAATGCCCATAACCATAAAAAATTTAACTTGTCTTTACTATACATTTCCATATGAAAACTTTTCTAACCAATTGTTATATGATTGAAAATGTATCATTTGGTATTCATTTACTACAATTTATATTCCATGATTAACTATAGATATACACATTGTTTTGGTTCTTTGAAGAGAGGCCACCCTTCTGCTCTTAGTTCGTTCCATCGGATGATCGATGCATCCAAGGGGAAACAGATAGTCGTCTTCTTAGATTATGACGGCACATTATCACCCATCGTGAGTGATCCTGATAGTGCCTTCATGTCCGATCAGGTACTCAAACAATGCCATTAAGTCCTTGTTAATTTCTTCATGAATGATATTAATTCGACAACTTATTGGATCGATCCACTGTTTTTTAAATCTTTTTTCTCCCCTTATATCATCATTAATTAATAATACATTTCACAGATGCGTGCAGCTGTACGCGATATTTCTAATAGCTTTCCAACTGCGATTATCAGTGGCCGAAGCCGTGAAAAGGTTCATATATAGCGGCTTTATTTCATTCATGTGTTTACTATAATTGGGTTGCTATGTAATGTAATCTCAAGTACATCTTCTTCGATGCATCAGGTCTATGATTTTGTGAAGCTAAACACGGTGTACTACTCGGGGAGTCATGGCATGGATACGATGGGACCAGTCCTGAAAAATAACCATTACGATTACAAATATCAACAAAGAAGCGTCGATAATGAGGTAATTTAGACTCGATTTGTTTATCTGTTTTACCATTTTATATAGGGTTTATTATGAAAAAAACTAACATGTTTTCACGCTTTTTGCGTTTTCGTCCCTCCATGTTATTTTTTTCCATAAAAAACCTTAAGTTACTCTTTTCTTTTTGGTTTAGTGAAATTTGGACATTGGACCATGATTATAATTTGTGAACCGAGTTTTAAAAAAATGAAAAACCGGGTTCTAATGTTCAAATTTCACTAAACAAAAAAGAAAAGAATAACTTGAGGACTTTTATGAAAAAAATAACATTGAGGGACGGAAACGCAAAAAACATGTTGGTTTTTTTTCATAATAAACCCTTTTATATAACCAGAGTACAAACTACTATTGATCCTGCAAGCATATTTTATTAACCAGTTTGTAGTATACATATATATTTTTAAATTTCTTAGGGGAATGAATTTGTCACATTCCAACCTGCTCAAGATTTCCTACCTGCAATTAAGAAGGTAAAATAAATATGTCCGAATTGTGTATTCATTGATCAACATATATATACAAGTAACATGTTCTATAAAAAGTTGATTATATTAAAATGTGATCATACAGATCTTAATCGAGGTTAAGGAGAGAACACAAAACATACAAGGAGTGGTAATCGAGGATAATCGGTTTTGCCTTTCTGTTCATTATCGGCATGTTAAGGATGAGGTATGCAACCATTCATCATCATCATCATCATCATCATCATCATCATCATCATCATCATCATCGTTTTCTTATGATCATATATACATGCAGGATTATGATAGACTGGAAGAGGAAGTCCGGATGATGCTTGCGAACAATCCACATTTCCACATGACAAAGGGCAAAAAAGTGTTGGAAATTCGGCCATCTATACAATGGAACAAAGGCGATGCTCTTAAGTATTTACTCAACACCTTAGGCTTTCACAAGTCGAGTGATGTCTTCCCTATTTACATAGGAGATGATCGAACAGACGAGGATGCTTTCAAGGTATATGTGTGTGTGTGTATATATATATATAGGGGGTTCAATGGAGAACATCCATGCATTGAAGAATCTCGAAGAACCTCCATGCACCACCACAAATGCATCACAATTCCTGCGTAATGCATCATTATTACAATGTGTTGCATCAAATTCCCGCGTGATGCATCGATTTCCACGTGATGCATTATGATTTTCTAGCGATGCATTGTGGTTCTTCAAGGTTCTTCGATACATAGAAGTTCTCTATTGAACCCGCCCATATATATATGCAGTCCTGTTTTTGATTAAAAAACGTTAACAAGAATCATGCATGATTTCAAGGTTTTAAGGGAAAGAGGAGGATATCCAATAATAGTATCATCAACAGCAAGAGAAACAATGGCTTTGCACTCACTTCGCAACCCATCTGAGGTACAATCGTTCTTGATTCGTTTAAGTAGATGGGGTATTAACAATAATTCGACCGCTGATCGTCGTTAAAAGAAGCAAGCGACAAGTGTTGGCTTCTTGTACAGATACATATATAATCGAGTACGAGTACATATATATGTGTGTGTTTCGCCATCGCCAACAACCCGTGTAAGCGAAAGGTAGAATCATGAAAGCTAAAGTTATTGAAGTTACAAGTTAAAGTTAGGAATGTTAGGAATGTTAGAAGGAGAAGTAAATGATCAATGAATTAAGGCACCAGCAAAACCTTCTTTTTGTATGGTTTTAGCTTGTGTGCTCTGCTTCTTCTTTAGTTACATCCATCTCTAAGTAGTTTTTATTTTTCTTTTAAATTAAATAAATAATAAAGCTGATCGATCATCTGAATAACTTTAGTTATGGGTTGTCAATTAATTATTAGGAATTAATTGGTTATTTGGTTTATTAAAAAAAGTTGAAAGTTGATTTTTTGGATGGAAATTAGGGATATTTAACTGTCCAAAACATAAAAAGTTGAAAGTCGAAACCAATGACGGTTTGGATTTCCGTTTAAAAAAGTTTTGTGACATTTTGGAAACTAATAATCAGATAATAGCTGTAACAAAAAGTGTTGCCGGAATGTAGTATTTGGTTTAGCTTATGTTGTATGCTATCATAATTACCAAATAGTCATGGATTTTCATTTTAACTTATAAAATAACCAAATAATCATTTATTAAACAAATAAGCTACATTTTTTAACTTATGAAAAAATGTGGTTAGATTAACTCGAAACACAAATAATCACTTATTAACGTATACAATAAAAACACTTTAAACCAATTATTTGCGTTATTGTAAGATAATAAATTAATAATCGGTTATTTCATTTGGTCAAGTTCATGTATGGTTTCGCAACTTTATAAATATTTTATTGAAACTTTCAAAAATAAATAAAAATAGCGAATTTTAAATTTTACTTTCTTTTTAATGTATATTATGATTCTTATCGATTATAATTGTCTCACAAATAAACTTAGAGAGTTAGAGCTTGATGCTCAGAATTAATGATATGGTAACACTAACTCAATGAATTTATAAAATAGAAAGTTTGGAGCCCTGTAAGCAGGGCGGATCCAGAAAATTTTTTATCGGTGTCATTTTTTTAGAATAAATTTAATACTTAGATTTTTTGAAATATTTTCTAAGATGGATCAGGTCATCGAAACGGGTCATCAACACAAAATTGACAAATAACAAGTTTTGTCTAATTAAAAAAGTACTAGTACAAGTTTTACAATTGTTGCATTCGAGTCTTCATCTTTTAAAATCATGTAATCACATCATCGTTCGAAATATTAACAAATAATTCATTCTCAATACAACAAATGCAATGAGCGTTCCATCACCAATCGAATTGCGCAATTTATACTTGACCAACTTCATCGCAAAAAACATCTCTCAACTAACGCGGTTGCGACCGGCAAAATCATCGTTGGCTTCAACAAATCTTATAGGCTTTTTTTATATCTTTTGGGCTGGTTGTGTATTTTTCTTTTAATATTCTGTTGGGCTTCATTTTTTTTTAATTTTTAATGATCAAAATTCAGTAATATTTCAATAAATTTAAGTAATAAAAACAACAAAATGTATATAATGATTTTATAAATTTTTCGTAGGTGTCACTAAAAAAATCCTAGGTGTAACTCGAGTTTTGATACATACGTAACCTAATATTTTAAAATTTTATCGGTGTCGAGTGACACCCATCGTATATAACTAGGTCCGCCCCTGCCTGTAAGTTGTTTGAGCTATTTAAAAAATACTAAGTTATGTATGATATTACGAAACATTTTAACGCTATAGTATTTTATATATTCAAATGCAATAATTATATTTTATGATAACTATATAAAACAATTACAAAAGAAGATTTGTGTTGGACACAAAGCCAGCCGTAGAGTTTTTAGCCTGGATGCGATGCTAGCGTTGGCCAGCTCTGAAATTTTCCTATTCCAATGTTTGCGAATTTATTGCTAACCAAACACGTTCACAATTCAATTCATCCAATTTTCCATTCCTTTAATAAATTTCATTCCCTTAAACAATATTTTGCGAACCAAACGCCACTTTAGAAACTGAAACCAGGTTGTATTTAGCAAAAATGTTCAGGTTTTGTGACTGCTTGGTGCACAACTGCACACAGTATTATTTCCTTATACTACCAACTAAAATCAAATTAATTTTAAGAAAATTGTATGTTACAAGTAAAACTCCTAATTACAATTACATGTCCATTCAAGGATTGTACTTTACAGTTGTATATCTATAGATAGTGTAATGACATTATATTTGATTGAGGTGACTTAATATTAGTGAATGTAAAGGTGTTAATTATACTTAATTACATCAAAGTCAGTAGAGTGAGACCAGTCTTGTACCCGTACCGAGCTGGATGGTACCAATTATTTTAAGGCATGTCATTAGTACCGAAAACCAAATCAATTTTCAGTATCGATACTGATATTTTTGGGTTTGAAGGTTTTTTTGGCTTTCTTTTATATATTCTTTGATGAAGATGATGTCATAATTACTTGATTAGGGTTTGAATGTTTTTTTTTCCTTGAAAAATAAATGATTGGATCATGATGAATTTAGTTGGGGATTATTTATCTTTCTCATTTTCGGTATAGTTTTGGTTTTTTTTTTTTCAAAATTTCTCTAGTAATACCGGTAGTAGTGAATTATGTTAAAATCAAGAACCAAACCGACGATACTAATTTTGTCTCCGTATGATACCGGTTCAGTATCAAAATATCATTAAAAATCTCACCACTAGAAGACACACAGTGTATGGAATCAATAAAACATATATTTTAATTAAGGGATAATTGCGCAAAAAACCCCACACTTGGCAGCTTTTTGTGATTAAAACCCCAAACTATTTTTCGTTGCATAGAAAACCCCAAACTAACTAAAAATCAGTAAATCAAGGTTTTATCGGTGGCTAACTGTTTGAAACCGGTTATTAACCCTACGTGGACCGGTAAATAACCTACATGGAGTTAATTTTAATCGTTGAAATAGGTAGCCAAGTATTACACATCATTTAAACCATCATTGATGATGTAATTCCGTTTAAAAATTACAATTAAAAGTTATCAACGAGGATTTAAATGATGTGTAATACTTGGCAACCAGTTTCTACGATTAAAATTTATTCAACGTTGGTTATTTACCGGTCCACGTATGATTAATAACGGGTTTCAATCAGTTACTCATTGATAAAACCTTGATTTACATATTTTTAGTTAGTTCGGGGTTTTAATTGCAACGAAAAATGATTTGGGGTTTTAATCACAAAAAACTGTCAAGTTGTTGGTTTTTTGTGCAATTATCCCTCTAATTAATACATTCTGTTTGTCCTTTTATCCCTTAATAATGTGTTAGCATTTAATGTTAATAGTTTATCTTAGAAGTAAACACATGAATTTACCTTTTCCTTAAGCTGAAACCAAAGAAAGCAATTTTTATCAGATTGTTAACTCTTGTCTTCAATACTAAGTCATTTTATTTAACAAATCCAAACATTAAAAAAAAAAATATGCTTTATCTAGATCTCAAAACTAATAAACAAATACAAAAACTAAAAAAAATCTGTTTATTTGGTTTTCAAAACTAATAAATAAATCCAAGCACAACAATGGTCCTTTATTCAAATAAATGAATGTGAGGACATTTAACATTTTTCATATGAATAAAGAACCATTGGTGTTCAGATTCTTGTTTAAAGGATTAGCAAAGTAATTTTGAAAGTTAAATGATTAAACCAGTCATAATAGGTCAATTTAAATGATCAACAAAGTAATTTACTCTATTTTAAATTATAAACCCTACCTATAATATGTGAAAGAAATTTACTTACCAATAACTATTATGGTAAATGTTAGTAATAATAATAGTAACATGAAAAAAGTTGCAACTCTTTGCATAAATTAGCTTCTATAGTTCTAATGCTTTTATCATCCTAACTATATTCCAGGAAATTAATCAAATATAATTCCACAATTAATAAAAAATATATATATAAAAATCTCTGAGTCTCACTAGATCTCAAAACCCTAAAGATTTTCCTTTATGCTAGTACAAGCTCTCCATCCTCTTGCTCTTGTTCCACTTCTTGATCGGCTTCGATCGCTTTTACGTCCTGATAAGGAACGAGAATTCGCTTTATATCCTGCGCATTTAGTGTCTCGTATTCCAGCAATGCGTTCGCTAACGCATGCAATGACTTCTCGTGCTGGTTAAACAAACACAGACCGATATCGTTATGTTAAACCAACACCAAACAGACTCATTGTGTTATGGTGTTTTTTCGTTAAATAGCAACCTGCTTTTTATTCGTGCTAAATAGATCACTGTACTTTCAAAACCTGTCTCAGTTTGATAATTATGGATATTCTGTGAAACTATTACCATCTCTTTAAAACCTTTAGTGACCTTTTTACTGAAAGTTTACACTTTCGACGATACTTTAGTTATAATAAGGGTTTATTATAAAAAACCAATATGTTTTCACGTTTTTGGCGTTTTCGTCATTCCATGTTATTTTTTTCCATAAAAGTCCTAAGTTAAGTTTTTTTTTTTTGGTTTAGTGAAATTTGGACATTAGAACCCGGTTTTTCAGTTTTTAAAAACCCGGTTATGTCCAAATTTCACTAAACCAAAAAGAAAAAAAATTAACTTGAGAATTTTTATGAAAAAAATAACATAGAGGAACGACAAAGCAAAAAACGTGAAAACATGTTGGTTTTTTTCATAATAAACCTTTATAATAATAACCAAACTGAGACAAGTTTGAAAGTACATTAACTTAATAGGTATAAAAAAAGATACAATGACAAACAAGACAGATAAAAAGTAGGTTGTTATTTGATGATATAAATTATAAAACGTTACACAAACAAACCTTTTTCAGCAACAATCTCACGCGGTCATACGCATCTCGTAGAAGTTTAACCACCTGCCGAAACAACAAAACACTTGGCGTAAACCCTACGAAAACATTATGATTATGCGTGAACCACTAAACCGGAAGCATTAAAATGCCTGAAACATACCTCAGCGTCAATACGTGTTTGCATCTCGGAACCAGGCCGCTCTTTTAAATGAACCGGTCCGATTGCATCACTCATACCATATGATGATACCTTTCAAAGAGTAAAAATCGGCACAGTAAGCATAACCGTGGAAACGATCAGGGAAAAATTTTGGGTTAAGGTCTTACAATAGCAACCTACTTTTGAAAATGTATCGATATGATACGTCTACTTTTTTAATTGTCTATATGGTACGTGTACTTCAATTTTCTGTATCGATATGATCATTCTACATAATAGAGCCCGGTTTTTACATACGAAACAGGGTTCTAATGGTATGAAAAAACAGGGGTCTATTACAAATATGGCCATATCAGTATGAAAAATTGAAGTACGGGTACCATATCGACAATTAAAAAAGTAGACGTACCATATTGTATGGCTTTACCCAAAAAATTTTTGATAGGGGTTAGTTTATTTACCATATATTGAGCTATTTCTGTAGCCGATTGGAGATCGCTACTCGCACCGGTAGTAACATAATCGCGACCGAAGATGATTTCTTCGGCAACTCGTCCTCCCATGCAAACATCGAGACGAGCCAGTAGCTGTTTCCTGCTAACGGATGTCTCGTCATTCGATGGGAGCTGTGTGACCATTCCTAACGCTGATCCACGAGGAACAATTGTAGCCTTGTGTATAGGATGAGCACCCTCCGTATTCAACGCAACAATCGCATGGCCGCTCTCGTGATATGCCGTTAGCTAAAAACAGACTTACTGGATGAGCGATCATCATTCTCACGCATGAAGAAGGAAAACAGAAGTTGCAAATGATATAACAAAGCGTCGTACCTTTTTCGAATCTTCGGATAAGAACATAGTTTTCCGCTCCGTACCCATGATTATTCTATCCTTTGCAAACTCCAACTGTGATGCGTTCAACTTCTCCGAACCTTCAACGGCGGCCTTAATGGCTGCAACATTGACCAAATTCGCCAAGTCTGTTGCAAAATTTGATAAAAACCAACATGGATCAACTAATCGTTATAGTCGTTCGAAACTAGGGTTCATGGTGATTCTAGGGGCGTACGTTGGATCAAAACCAAATCGGACCAGAATGAAATAGTGAAACCAAACCGAAATCGGCTTAAACCGGTTAGGTTTCAGTATACATATTTAGGATTGTTGTAGTTTGAAAATTAAGAAAATCTAGACCGGATTGAGAACTGAATACCTATAAATTCATGAACTGAGGACTAAACCGGAAACCAGTTTCTATAAAAATGTAGAACCACTGATTAAACTAATCCAAGGGCAGACCACTTTTCGGACCTTGGTTTAGTATCTCAAACCATACTAGTTGGGAGAGTCATTTTCGGAGTCTCGAACCAAACCAGTTGACTGGTTCGGTCTGGTTAGGTCCAACCGCGGTTGGGTTATTTCATATTAGCAGGATGGGCTGTGTTTCGCACACCCCTAGTGAATCCTTTAAAGAAGCATACAACGAACCTGCCCCATTAAAACCGGGTGTACCACGGGCGATTGCTTTCACATCAACATCATCAGCTAGTGGTTTGTCATGCAAATACAGATCGAGAATCTCTTCACGGCCCTTCACGTCTGGATTTGTAACGACAATCTAGAAACAGTTTCATCATGTTTTAGTAACTTCCATTGATGACTATATATATATACACACACACACACACAGAGAGACAAAAGATCTTTTGTGGACATTTTATTCGTTATGAACAACCACAAAATGACTTTGAATCTTATGAATCTTGTTGCGAATACTACTATACCCTTCTATTAACCTATGAATTTTGTTGGACTTTATGAATTTTGTTGAATCCTATGAATATGAGGAGTCTTATGAATCATGTTGAATTCTATGAATCTTGTTACAAAAAAAAAAACTGTAAACCTTTTGAATGTTGTGAATCTTGTTGTGGCGACACTTTTATGAGCCATTTGAATCGTATGAATCTTGTTGGAAACACTTGTTGATTTATATGAATGCTTATATGTACTGTTTTTATTTGTTCACAACGAATAACTTTTTCACAATGGATCTCATTCCTATTCTGTGGCCAGAATTGTTTCTCACATTTTCTTACAGAATCCTAATCGCGCGCGCGTGTGTGTGTGTGTGAAGAAATCTTTAAACATTGCCGATGAACTTACATGCCTGTCAAATCTACCAGGCCTAGTTAAAGCCGGATCAAGAATATCGGGCAAGTTCGTTGCAGCCATCAAAATTATACCCTGGATAAAATTATCTTCACATTAAACGTTAAAGGGTAACAGGTAAATAAAACCAAAACCGACATTAAATTCTTCCCATGTACCTCATTTTGTTCAAAGCCATCCATTTCCACAAGCAATTGATGCAATGTTTTCTTCGTATGACCTTCCCATTGCTTTCTAGTCGATCCAACGGCATCAATTTCATCGATAAAAATGATACACGGAGCCTATAAAAAAATTCAACAAACCGTATGATTTTGAATGCTATTGGCCATTGCAAATCTATAACCGTGGTGCAACGATCCAAAGAAGTAAAGAACATAACAATAACATACCTTCTTCTTTGCTGCTTGGAATAAGGATCTCACTCTACGAGCACCAACGCCTACAAACCTAACACGATAAACAACAATGATACGGTTAAGCTTTTTCTAATACTTGCTAGTCAAAAACCGTCACGCTATCAGTTAGAATAAGGGGGCATTTGGTTCACAGATTTTTTTCTCTGGGATTTGCATTTTGTCAAATGATTTGCATTATGCAGCATTTGCATTTTTCAGGATTTTGTCAAAGAATTTGCCTTATCTTATAGAAAAAATTTGTTAATCTGAAAAATGCAAGGTAACTGGGATTTAAAATCCTGGGGGGGAGTCTGGGATTTTAAATAACAAAGAAGGGAGGGATTTAAGAAATCCTGGGATTTTAAATCCTTACTGAAATCTGCGAACCAAACACAAGATTTTAAATGCAAATCCCAGGAAATCCGCGAACCAAACGCCCCCTAAGGGTTCTAAAAGACTTACATTTCCTCGAATTCAGAACCTGCTCTGTAGAAAAAAGGAACCCCGGCTTCTCCAGCAATAGCCTTCAAGAACAAACACAGACGATTTCAAAATGCTTGATTTTTATCGGAACACTAGCACAACACTAGAAACGTAACATAAATTATTCTACACTTCACCTTGGCTAGTAGAGTTTTGCCAGTTCCAGGTGATCCGGTTAAAAGTATTCCCTGTAAAGTTATTCCGTAGTTATCTCAAAATTTAATCATATTAACTATAAAACAGAGATTTTTACATAAAGGTATAAAAAAGAAGGATCAATTGCAAAAATAGCAATAACTTTTTGTTTTTATCATTTATAACAACATTATTTATTTTTTAGCGTTAATAGCATCAACTTTTGTATTTTTTTTAATAATTAGAGGGTGTTTGGTTTTACGTTATGAACGATATTATTAGCTTATTACGTTATAATAATGCAAATAATTGGTTTACAGTGTTTGGATTTCATACGTTAATAAGTGATTATTTGCGTTTAGAGTTAATCCTACCACACTTTTTCATAAGTTAAAAAATGTAGCTTATTTGTTTAATAAGTGATTATTTGATTATTTTACAAGTTAAAACGCAAATCCAAACACTTTAATAATTTATTATTATTTGATAATTATGATAGCAAACAACAAAAGCTAAACCATACACTATATTTCGGTAGCACTTTTTGTTAAAACTATTATCTGATTATTAGTTTCCAAAACGCTACAACACATCCAAACACCCTCTTAATAGCATCAACTTTTATATTTCGTCTCATTAATAGCAATAACTTTTGTATTTTTTATCCTTTATAGCAACAACTTTTTTAACATTTTGCTATAAATGGTAAAAGAATACATAAGTTGATGACACTATTGATGATAAAAAATAAACAATGTTGCTATACATGCTTAAAAAACAAAAAGTTGTTGCCAATTTTAGCAAATTGGCCCATTAAAGAAATGAAGGCATAAACGAACCTTGGGTAACTTTCCGCCAAGACGAGTGAATTTTCCTGGATTTTTGAGGTATTCTACCACTTCCTCGAGTTCTTGTTTAGCATCATCACAACCTTTAACATCCTTAAATGTCTTTATATTCTGTCGATATCCCAACTCAAAGGTTACATCCTAGTCAGCAAAATAATTGTATCTTGAATAATAAATCTCCTACGGCCTGTTTGTTTCTGAATTAATGGTGTTAACAGGGACAAAACTTAATCACGTGAGCTATATGTGACTGTTTCTTCGACCACAAAAGATATCGCGACTTACACTCCTCTGTGAAAAGAAAATTTCTTTTGCATAGTCTTTTACCGCATATATAAAGAAAGAGATTACCCGAAAGTAAAATATACCTTTTCGGGCATTATTTCTTTGTTTAAATCTTTCGAGGTATATGAAGAACTTGATCCAACACCTGGACTCCCTATCCCACCTAAGCCACTAATATACTTCTGAAGTGCAGAAGCACCCATTACCCTGAAGAACGAGAAAAGAAATTAAAATAATTTCAGAAAATGCAAGAAATTAACTTCTCGCATAAACCACCATCCAATCACCCCCAAAAAAAAGTTTTCAATGTATAAATGATAAGCCCCCCTTAACAAACGCAATAATAAATCGTCATGGTAGAGAAACTCATACCACATTAAACCAACGGCAACAGTAAATAAGATCGTTGAGATGAGCTCTTGTGCAAAATGTGATGACCGGGTTGACGTCTTTTGATCAACCTATGGAGTACAAGAAAAATGCTAAGTTCAAACCTCTAACTAGTGTTAACGAGCAAATTTATGCAGAGGAGTAGAAGCGTCGTCATTAATCAAATCAGTGTTGTAAAACTTGTTAGGCAGTAGTCGAGCGGCAGGCCGGGGAGTAGCGAGTACTCGGCCTAGTCGAGGAGTACTCAGCTTGGAACTTTTACCACGTAAATTTAAGAATTTTACACGTAACATGTTTATAAATACTCGTATATAAATATAATTGTTCATACTTCATAACATCCAATAAATATGTTCTATAACACTAACATAACTGTTAAAGACTTCAAATAGGGGAACAGTTATGTTGAGTGTGTTGATTAAAGGAAATATTGACTGATTTTAACTGACTAGCCCGATTCTTGACCTAATTTGCATCTGTTGTGTTTGAGGAAAAAATAATAATTTGACTTTAGTTGGCCGAGTTTTAACCGAGTTTGATCGATTCTGAGCATTGAAGCCGATTACCTCTGACTCGCCTCAGTAAGGGACCGAGTTCTGAGTAGGAGCCGAGTACTCGGCCGAGCAGGCCAAGTTTTACAATACTGAATCAAATAACAGTTAACAACAGTACTTGCCCATGCAAGAAACAAGTTACAGAAAGATTGTTCCGAATATGCATATGTTCAGCACAAAAACAAGACTAATCTTCACGTAAACTCTTACCATCATTACGTGCAATGGCTGCCTCTCTGATATACCCGGGTTTAAAAAGGGCTCGTCCAAATTCCCGGATGCTCGTTGCTTCAATTCTTGCAACTGGAAACAGATTGTAAACCACAAATTAGTAGAAAACATATCAAAATTTCATATTAGAGGGTGTTTGGTTTTGTGTTATGAACAAGATTATTAGTTTGTTACGTTATAATAACGCAAATAATTGGTTTAAAGTGTTTGGATTGCATACGTTAATAAGTGATTATTTGCGTTTAAAGCTAATCCTGTGACACTTTTTCATAAGTTAAAAAATGTAGTTTATTTTATTTTACAAGTTAAAACGCAAATCCAAACACTTTAAAAACTCTGATTATTTGATAATTATGATAGCAATCAGCAGAAGTTAAATCAATCCCTACATTTTCTGCAGCACTTTTTGTTACAGCTATTTTCTGTTTATTACCTTCCAAAACGCTACAGCCCTTTTTGAAACGCAAAACCAAACACTCTCTAATATTAATAGTACTGTCGACACAAGTAACCGCTCACAAAAGCATACAACTTTTCACTAAACTATTCCGAAGCAATGCAAAAGAAGGTGTCTGAAATGAAATTATCTCCGAACAAAATCAAGTAAAACATAATTACCAGAGCAGAAAGAGTGGAAGGCTTTCCAGATTCTTCGTCTGGAAGATATTCAGCAATCGCGTTGGTGGCAACAAGAGCTCGAATGTATTCCACAACACCTTTACTATCTACTGCATATTCCCTTTGTTCAAAACGCTTGATCACAGATTCAGGACTACGAAAATTCGAAAACAAACACACCACAACGATCATGTATTAATATAGATTGAGCAAATCAAACCAATGAATATCACCAAATTTAATTAACATCAAACCTCACTGTTTTTTTGGCTAAAATTACTTGTATTTTTTGATTTTTTTTTCTACATCAAGTCTCAATTAAATTACGAGGGTGTTTGGATTTGCGTTTGAAAAAGTGTCGTAGCATTTTGGAAACTAATAATCAGATAATATATGTAACAAAAAGTGTTGCTGAAAATATAATGTTTGGTTTAGCTTCTGCTGTTTGCTATTATAATTATCAAATAATCAGTTTTTAAAGTGTTTGGATTTGCTTTTTAACTTATTTATTAAGCAAATAAGCTACATTTTTACACTTATGAAAAAGTGTGGCGGGATTCTGTAAACGCAAATAATCACTTGTTAACATATGCAATCCAAACACTTTAAATCAATTATTTGCGTTATTGTAACGTAATAAAGTAATAATTTCGTTCATAACGCAAAACCAAACACCCTCCGCATAAAATCATCATATCTGATTAAATAAACCTGTGTTTATTGAGTTCAACCAATAAAGCAGTCTGCTTTGTTGCATCTTTAGGATTAGCATCTGCTTCTGCCATCAACATCTCTAAGCGCTTCTCTTGTCGCCAGAATGGCCACCAACTAAACCACTCCGACAACAATAATTTCTCAAACCCACTTCTGATTCTTGTGAAAAACCCCATCAAAAACACCACAATCGCCAACTTCCCTTTCGATTCCTCGCCGGCAATCGAAACCTGACCGTCTCCAACGCCATTAGCTTCCGCCGCCGGCGACTCCTCTTCCAACTCCGGTACTGGGTTGAAATTGTCATTACTGGAAGAAATCAAATCGGAAGCATTTTCTTGATGCAATGTACAGAAAAATCGAAACTTTGGGGACGAAGACGATAGATTAAGATGATTGAAATTGAAGGAGGAGGGATGATGTTGGTGGAATTGAAAGCGTGTTGAGCGAGAGGAAATTGGGGGTTTACAGATAAGAAAAGCTTGAAGAGCAGTCATTTCAATTGGGTCATTAGGGTTTATGGTTGTAGCTTCGTCTTCTATCTAATCTTGGTCTGGTTGTTGAAGAAGAGCCACACAAATTGATGGAGAGAAAAAGCAAAGAATGAATGAAGATTAGGCTTTCTTTGGCTTATCTAAAAAACTTGATTGGAAATTGGCGCCGGTGTTTTGTTCTTGCCTTTATATATACATTTTGGATATTTGGATTGGGTGATTATCGTTTCAGGATACATGTGAATGTAATTGCCCTAAATTACACTCTCGCTATAAATGCCCTCTTTTAAGATAATGTTTTGAGAGAGGTTAGTATTGAAACAAATTATCAAGTTTTTAAACTATTTTTGTCTTATTGTATGTTTGACATGTTTGACCAGTTACCAAACATGTTTGATTACTGTTTGAGAAAACCTACCATCTTTCCATTTTAAAAGAGTGTTTGGATTTCCGTTTGAAAAAGTGCTGTAGCGTTTTAGAAACTAATAATCAGATAATAGCTGTAACAAAAAGTGATGCCGGAAATGTAGTGTTTGGTTTAGCTTCTGCTGTTTGCTATTATAATTATCAAATAATCAGTTTTTAAAGTGTTTGAATTTGCGTTTTTAACTTGTAAATTGACCAAATAATCTCTTATTAAGCAAATAATATATTTTTTAACTTATGAAAAAGTATGGTAGAATTACCTCTAAACGCAAATAATCATTTATTAACGTATGCAATTCAAACGCTTAAAACCAATTATTTGCGTTATTGTAACGTAATAAACTAATAATGTTATTCATAACGCAAAACCAAACACCCTCTAAGTCTCTAATGCGGTAGCCGCTCAAAGATATATACTCTAGAATAAAACAAACATAGTTTAAGGATTTAAATAATTGTAAAAAAAGTTTAAGAACTTAATTGAGAAAATGACAAAAGTTGATTGAGTTTTTTCAGTATTAACCCTTTTGAGAAAGGTGGTCGGGATCGGGATCTAATTATCGTTTTCATATTTACAACATCAGATTACAAGATCGGGATCGGACTTCTATGATGCTATCAAAAAAATCATCATTTATTTCATAGGTACCATAATTTTGAACCATAAACTGATTATATAACAACATTTAAAAAATAATTATATAACATTTAATGAAAATATTAACCTTTTAAATTGATGTATCATACATCGTTTTTAATTAGGTTAGGTTTATAAAAGGGAAAAAAGTTCAACTTTAGGGGATTATAGGTGGAGCCATAGAATCGAATCGGTCATTGTTCTTGCTATCCCACCACTGATATTACGATCTTACCATCAAATCATCGATCCTATACTGGTTTTAATCTTACTTCGATTCAAATCATATTTGGAAGCTGGGATCATAAGAACGTACCTTTAACACCTGAAACCATTAGGCTAACTCAGGGGTGGCAATCTTGATCCAACGGGAAACGAGCCGAACAGATAAATGGACCCATTGTAAAAAACTAAGATAGAACATGACTTTTTTAAAAAATGAAAATTTATACAACGGCATATTAAAAAAATTGTTCTTTGAAAAAAATTTCAAAATTATATAAATTTTATGACTTTTGGTCGTCAACCCGTTTGACCCATTTACTTTGAATGGGCTCAATTGCCACCGCTAACTAGGTATCAAAATGAAATGATTTAAATTGATAAAATTTTGGTTAAATAAAACAAATTAAAATTATCCCTCTTTTATATTTAAATTATGGTAAGAATATGTTACATTTTTTAAAACGTTAATATATTATCAAACAACAAAAACTATGGCATGAATAGACAAACTTTTATGAACATAAACAAAACGTTGAGATCATCCATCCCTGCTATTGTGACACCCTTGCCACAACAACCACCATTTACATAACTCCCAGAATTAATCATCAAACACAATTACATAATGATCTGATAACCTAATTTAAGTGCGGAAGCATTAAAATACATAATTAAAGTAGTGCATCAGTGTCAAACACCCTACGGTGCTACAAGGTACCAAATCTAAGTCTGCACACCCAAATACATTTATTACAACATCCATAACATAATATAACATTGTCCCAAAGCATGATTACCGATTAAATAGTACCAAATCCTCCGAATCTTCGCAAATGACCTAACTAGAAGGTCCCGCTGCAGATTTTCCTTTACCCGTAAGATAAAAATAAACAACTGGGGAATAAGCGGATGCTTAGTGAATACAAAGATTACGCATTTTATAAATTTTTATGAAGCCCAAGGATACACAGATGACCAACATCGGATATCCTCTTCGTACACAAAGTACGGACCAGAGCCGCAGCCCCTTCGAGCCCAAAACTCGGCATTTAAACATACCATCTGAGACATACGTACGATCGGGGATGACATACTGCCTACCGGGCCTAGGAGGGATCAGCTCCAGGTCATATAGCGCAGTAACATCAGAGTAATCGATGCGACCCACCGGTCCATCACTAGATGCACAACAATCGAACGGACATGCAACAAGTAAGAATGTGCATCTAAATCTACGCAAGTTAGTAGAATTCCAAACAAATCAAGAAGCAACAGGTCTCAGCAGGCAAAGCTTAACATAAAACAGATATAAACATGCGAAATCTACTGTACTCACAGTGGGTGCGTAATTAAAACTTCAATATTATTTCTCTTCGGGCTTTCAACCGGATCCACGAAGTACCCCACTGTGGGTTAAACAACACCACAAGGGACCTGTTAAATTAGTTGCAACAATACCTCGAGTCAAAAACCGTTTAAATTTATAAGACCAAGTTTTGTATTTTCTTGCAATATTTTCCCCCCATTTCGGGTCTATGTCCAAATTCATAATACAATTAAGTTTGAACCCATTTCAAGTTTACATCTTGTCCTTTGTATAACTTATGTCATTTTATGTATTGTTTATGAGTTTCATTCAAAATACTCGAGTTTAGAGAGTAGAATTCTCAATTTTAGGCATTAAACTCGAATTTAATGGTTAAATTCGAGCCCACCTTCGAATTTGATGACTAGATTCGAATCCCATTGGTAAACTCGAACCCATATTCGAGTTTGGGGGTAGATTCGAACCCTACCCCATTCGAATCTAATGATAGACTCGAAATACACTCGAATCTAGTACCAAAAATCGAGTTTGTTCTTGCATTTCGACTGTGTTCTTGGTATTTTCGAGTTTGTTCATCTTACAACTTTAAAACATACATTTCTAAGCCTCAAATCACCGATATATCAAGTATTAAGCCTAGTTTCGATTCTATTATGCATATACTATCATAATCTTTTAATATTTCAAGCAAAACTAGCTCCAATTCACATAAAATAACATATTTGAATTCTAAGTTCTTCAAAACCGAAATAACAAACTTAAAAGGGTCGATTCTTACCTTAATTCGTGCGATATCAAAAATCCAACTGCAGATTGTTGTAGTACTCCTCGAGATCTTTCCGTTGACGTATATATCCCGATAATCGGCCGGTCGGTTTGTGAGATATCTTAGAGAGATGTAGAGAGAAAACTTCTAGAGAGAGAGTTGGTGAAAAATGAAGGCTTGGCCTTTTTTATTCCCATTTTCACCATTTTGCACATTTCTCCCCTCATCTTAACCGGTTCCATAAAATACTGATTTATTCTTAATTTATCATTAATAACTTTTATAATTCATAATATTCCTTAATAATAATTCCCGAATTCAAATTTTCTTAAAATAACAACAAACTTTCTAAATATCCCAAATACATAATAATTGTTCAAATTTCAACTTAATTATATATTTTCCACTTAATTAACTCAATTACAATAAAATAAATCCGAGGATGTTACAGGTATTATCCTATCCAAATATGTGTTAGTGTTATATAAAGTCAAGACTTGTAAAATCAATATTCCATGGTTGATATAAAATATAATTTATAACTAAACAAACCCACCCACCCCCACCCCACTCCCCCCCCCCCCCCCAAAACAAAAAAAAAGGGAAAATAAACATTCATGTTTTTTAATATATGTACTATTTACATACAGTGGATAATACTCTCCTAAAAAAAGTTTTGAATAGTTCCCTATAAGTCTATAACCATTTAGATCAAATATGTTTTACTCCTAAAGAAGGTTTTGAAAAATGGGATGAATGATGATATACAGTTACATCACCAGGAAAGTTTCCAACAAATTCCAAAATCCACATAAAGATGGTTAAAAGGGGAGAATCTGAAATACGGTTCAATGGTATCAGTTGCAGACCGCTTGATTTCACTAATTAACAAACCAATCTCGACAATGCAAAATAACATCAAGTAAAAAAGGCATGAAAACAGATTCTATTGATGGTAACGAGGTGGTGCTCCACCTTGCCGGAAGCCATTCTGGGCGCTGTAGTGAGCCGGTCCAGGCCCAGGACCCATTTCGTTAGGCATGCCCTGTGGTGGTGGTTGCATGTAAGGGTGATTATGCATCTGCTGCTGCATTGGCATCGATTGTGGCCCTGCCGGAGCACCTGGGGCCCACCCTGCTGACGGCTGAGGTGCTGCATACCCTTCTGGAGCAGAAATGTACTGTGCCGCGTTGTTGTATTGGTGTGGCGCTGCTGGTGGTTGCTGACCCAAGATTGAGGGTTGCGGGTTAATTATCTGGGTAGCTGGCATTGTGTAATCTCTACTCCTATCGTTGTTGACCTGAATGTTTGTGAATATTTAGGACATGCCCCTAAAACAGGAAATGATAAACGGCGTAATTGACTGATGTACCTTGATACTTAAATCAGTGTGTCGAGAATAAGAGATGTGAAGCTTGCAAAATCCTCCGTCGTATATGCAGTGTCCTTCCAGGGCTTCTTTGGCAACAACTGCTGTCTGGACATCTGGAAATTATGTCGACCAATTAGTGTGCACCAAGCTTTATAACCCTCTTCTTTCTACACAAACTCTTTCATATAGTTCTTGAGCTTCTTAAATTGTTTAATACATTTATAGTTTTTTCCCATTGTAAAAGCCTATACGAAACTCATGAATCTCAAGATGAAAATACGCGGTATACCCAACACACACACACACAGATGTGTGTGTGTGTGTATAGAGAGAGAGAGAGAGAGAGAGAGAGAGAGAGAGAGAGAGAGAGATTGGGGATCATGTAAAGACCAAAATTTCATAAAAACCGTAAAAACCCACATCACAAGACAAATTGTTTGCACCTTATTTAAAAATGTTGGTATCATGAATTCAAAAATTATAACTATGGTGCAAAATTATTTTTTGCATCATGTGATGCAAAAATTATTACCCATGATGCAAAAATCAAGAATGCAATATGTATAACTGAATGTGCAAAAACGTTGTCTTGTGACACACGAGTTTCTATGATACTTACAGTTTTTACATGAACCTCACCCTATATATATATATATATATATATATATATATATATATATATATCAGCAAGCATTTGAGGTTCAATAACTTATTATGACACAAAAAAGTTGGAAGTGTATCTGGATCAATTAACTCACCAGGGTATTGAATTAAAGCTTGGACTCCTCCATTTTTGTCAAACATGGCAATCTTCAAAACAGGCCCAAAAGCAGAAAAGACCTGATTACAGTACCCAGACATTAAAAATGCAGCACATAGTGATGTATGAACTCGAAACAAATATTCGTAGCACTTGGGATACCATGTGTAACACATCCAAGGTAACGGCATACTGCATGTTCTCGATAGAAGCAAGAAGAACATTACTCTCAGATTCAATCTTCTTCCCATCTAGACCCAAACTGAACTGCAAAAGTAACAAATCGGTATATTTGATATGAGATATAACAAAAACAACTAAGGGAACAAAAAGCAGAAGATATTTTGCTTCCTTGAACAAGAGAAAATTTTCATTACATGTGTTGTAAGTTATTAAACAAGTATCGGTTCAAAAACCATAGTTACCATGCATGTCATCTAGAGATGCAAACAATCAAATTATAGGCTTACCTGGCCAGTAGCATCTATTGCTGAGGATGCGACAGGAAGCATAGGGTTTGTATAGTCCCTGAGGCAATAGAAAGGTTATCAAGTTAGTGGCAGACTGATCATATGAAAAGCATGAGTAGATTTCACCAAAACAAAAGATCAAGTTGGTGGCAGAACGATCATATAAAAACAAAAGAATTTGAATCCAATCCGAAAGCGGTAGTTCTCCGTCTTAATAATCAACAACCGCCTAAACTTAAAAAAACTTGTCAAATATGTGAGCAATGGTTTCACCTGCTACGATGACTCTGAAATTTCACACTCAAATCTGTATGTGCAGAATACGTTATCTTCAAAGAACATGGTCCCAACTCTGGAATCAAATACCTTCAAGTCGATAAGACAAAGTCAGTATACATATCAAAGAAAGCACCAGAGACTCAGAGATAGACTAAATAGAAAACCCAAACTCCAATAAGATTTGTGCGATCGAGAGATAATGCTATAAGGTGCATAAATGTATCACGTTAACTTTCATCACTTGGTGACAATACATCTAATCCAGAACTCTAACACGCAACACGGTATAGGGATACATTATGAATCCACAATTATTGCATTCAATCACCTAGGAATGCTTCTTCCATCAAGAGCATCCTTTGCAGAAGTAGCAGTTTCAGAATCTGTAAACTGCACTAGAGCCTGAAATGTGAAATATATTATAAATCCACTTCCCAGTATCATAGTGCTAGATAGAATTTAGAAAATACAACTTCACACACCTGAAACCCAGCTGTCTTCTCAAAAGTTGTGATTTTATGCACAAACCCAAATGCGGAGAACACCTACAGAACAAACTTTTCAGATATTGCGGAGCAAAAAGCTATATAACAGCATTTTCATAGACATCGCATAATATTTCATCTATCATCTATTCTAGTACCATGGACAATCGCAAATGAAAAAAAAATTCAGACATACCAGTAGGCTTAAACTGGTGCATTTCACGTCTACTTTGCTCTATGTGCATAGTAAAAAATGCAAATACAAACTACAAAGTAATATGATTATATGAGTCGCTTCTTCTCAGAAACACAACAATTGGAGAGTATATTTCTAGTATGAGATTTGTGTCATGTTTCATAAAGCAATTTTTAACTAGCTTCTCCACAAATATTTCTGACAAAAGTCCCATCAGTTTGCTAAAATCAAAAATAATTCCTAATCATATAACCACATAAACTAAGGAGTATAATAATGGGAATGATGTTAAAATTCAAAACCACGCGTCCACGCCTTACCCAGGTCAAGGTATCAAAACAAAATAAAGTTCTATCAGTCTTTCATCTCCACAGCTAATGGAAGATATTAAAACAAGGAAGAAAACAACAAAACAAAACCAAGTATATAAACAGAAAT
Source organism: Centrapalus pauciflorus (assembly GCA_020465985.1). Lineage (NCBI taxonomy): Eukaryota > Viridiplantae > Streptophyta > Magnoliopsida > Asterales > Asteraceae > Centrapalus > Centrapalus pauciflorus. The sequence goes on from JAANYP010005549.1 coordinate 208,813, forward strand.
TCATGTTTTCGTATTGCTTCATATTAACAACATCAAAGATAAATGGGGTTTAAAATTTACTAAGCTCTTACTTGGCTTAACTTTTGCTGTGAGTCAGATCTTAGAAAGGGAGGGTTTTCATAACACTTGATTCTGACAAAAATTTCTGCCTACATATGCATCCCTCTCAACCCCCTCCTCCCTTATATGCACACACTCTGGAGGTTTATTTGGAGGGTCAGTTGTTCACGCAATCTTCTAATATTCAGCTCTTCCCTTCACTTTGAAACTCAAAATAATGAACAGGGGAGAGGCTGAGAGGATTATATACACCCACTCAGTTCACACTAAAAGTAACATCTAAAAAATTTCGGATGAATCCTCTCAAGCTAGTTATAGTAATTGCTATACCTACTTTAGTCATTTGACATATAAAAGTTGTTGCTTATTGGTTTTATAACCAGTCCTTTTCATCTTTTCCTTATCTCAAAGCCAGGCTAAGAACAAGGAACTGATTATAGGTACACCCCCAAAAGAATCCCTATTAACAATACCACAACTCCATTAGTTAGGATAAGATGATGACATCTTTATGTTGACTGTCACTTACAAAATGCAAAACATTAGGTATTTAGCATAACATCATGAACAACCATGCCACATGCAGAGCACTCCAGTACAGACCATGCAGAAACAAATGAGAAAGAGATAGGGAAAATCTGAAAAAACAGAATAAACTATCCTAATCTCTTATAATTGTAGGGATAGGAAGAGATGAGGAAGAGCGAGCCAGTGTTAAGGAAGGGGAAAGGAGAAAGGAGACAAACACACATGCGCTCTTTCTCCCCAAGCAATAAGCTGCCATCGAAGATAAATCCTTGATATGGGCCTGCTGATCCATTTACATTTGACGTCAAACATTGAAGCTTAACAGCATGTGCTACTACCTACCAACCAAATGCTTTGCAACATCTAGCTACATATAACTTACCTCCTTAAATCATGCAATACATGAAATGTAATTACTTACCAGGTGCAAGACATCAATGCTGACAAGGCGAGCATCATTGCCCTCAATGGTTACCAGCAGTACATTTCCAGCAACATCTGCTGAGGTTTTGTTGTTCACAATTTCTTGTCTGTTCGAATATTGTAGATACACGGTTTTCCCTCGTACCTGGGCTGGCTCTGATGATGAAGCATAATATGATATCATTGCAATAGCTTGATTTTGTTCAGCCTATAAACAGTATGACAGATGCAGCAATGATTCAGAGGGGGCTCAAAAAACATAATAGTAATTGATTCCAATTGCACATTAACACTTACAAATTCAATAAAGGCTTGATTTCTGTTTGCTCCAACATTACATTTTGTGTTCACAACTTTACCAAACGGCTTCCCAAGTTCAATCAGTTCCTCTTCAGTGCACTCCCATGGCAAGTTCCTCAAATGGAGAACCTTCGATGGGGTCTGTGTGTACCGGAACTGAGGCTGACTGGAAACAGATGCCATATCACACTATGGACCTCAATTCTACAAACAAAACAAATTTTAATAAATCAATTCCCATCCAATAGAACATTCATCAGAGACCTTGATAAACACTAGTAAAAGTAAATAAAGCCCTAAAACCTTGGATTTCATGAGCACCATAGCTATTTCTTCATTAACATGTCAACCAATCAGCATTAGAGTGAATTAACAAATCTTCGTCCGTGTCACATACTACTTTTCAACAAAATTACCAATATGAAAATGTCAACAAAACAATCACTCCCATATAACACTAAATCCGGTAACCTAATTCAATAGCCAACCAAAGAGGATAAGAATGCCTTCGTATAATAACACCAATAATCCAAATCGCTCAGTATATTTTAATAAACCTAAACCAATTTGAATCAATTGAGCAAGCAGAGATCAGATGTACATCTCCAGTGAGATCCCGATATGTTTCGGATACAAAATACAACAAATTAGGGCAAGATAAATTAGACGTAAAGACGATATTACCTGATGAAGACGATGAAAGTTGTGGTTGTTGCGTCCAAAATTAGGGTTTGAAAGTGGGGAAGAAATTGGGGTTGATTTGGAGTCGGCAGATAGAGAGCAAACCACAGCGATGAGTAGGTTATAAAAGTAACGGGGAGGAGTTGTGTAACCTTCACCACCTCCGTTAAATAAAAATAAATTAAATAAATTATTTGTTTATTTCAAATATCTGTTTTTGAACTAATAATCTGAATCGAAACTGGTATCATACTATTTAGTTCTCAAGTTAATTGATTTTTCGGTTTTATGGTTTAATCCGGTTTTGTGCTCCAGTGTAAAAGTCAAGAAAGAATGGCGAAACTGAAGAAATGAAACTATACAGTTTGGTTTTCGATTTTCTAACTTTATTGATTTTTCGGTTATGATTCGGTATTAAACCGTTGCACACCCTTCATATATTCTTACATGTAGATTCTATGTCTATTTCAAAGACATTTCGTATCAGAGAACTGTATTGTCTGTATCTTAAACCGTTGCACACCCTTCAACTTTATTGATTTTTCTTTACATCACGGTTGTTTATCATTTGGTACTTTATTAATTGCTTGAATCTTTGTCGTGCTTAATATATTAATGGATATTGAGAACAATCTATGGCACTGTCATAAAAATAGAAACAATCTATATTAATGTCGAAGCTAAGACAGTCGTTATAAAAAGATTATATTGAAGCAAACATACTACACATGGACAAATAGGAAAAAGGAATGTGGATATATGTTTAAAGCCAAAAACAGACGAACCAAATCGAACACTCGTTTTGAAACTAAAGAGATTTGATTACCATGAGTCAACTTTGGTTCCTATTTATGATAGAATTTTGTGAGAAGTGATGATGTATGTGTTCATGTGGCACGTGATGCGGTGCTTTGATGATGTGTCTACCGATGAGGACCAATAATCTGGCTATGATGATAATGTCTTCACGTGGGGGTTTCTAGCCGAGAGAAAATAGGATAGATCAATAGAATTCATGTTTTAAAGTGAGTTTGTTACGATACTAGACAGGTGGCCTTCTCATATTGGAAGGTACGCTGACGCCCTATCACAATGAAAAGGGTATAAATAGGACAGTTATATTCCTCGCCCAAGTTTGCACTATACATCGTAAATATCTCAAAGTCAACTGCTCTCTCAATCTCCCTATCACTAACTTAAGCACTGGAGTGGCAACGCATGCAGTGGCGGATCCAGAATTTTTTTTATAGCGGTCGATATTTATCATGCTGCGACAGTACAAGTGTTTGTGGTTCTATAAAAAAATTTTACACCTCAAAAGTTGGGTTCGGTTCTTTTTGGTTACATAATAAAAGAAATGCATAAATGTTACAACTCATTAATCGTCACAAACTAAAAGAAATTAGATTTTATAGTTGTCCCCAACGAGTTTTCAACTTTTGAAAACAAGTTATTAGTTATTACTTCATCATCCAAAGTATTGAGTGATTCTTGCAACAGTCACTCAACCATTCATCACCAATTAAATTGCACAATTACTTGTGGAATTCATGGAAAAATATTAGAATCTCTTTCACTTGATGAAAATTCAGATTTTGGTATTTTTTTTCAAAAATCGATTTATATTGTTTAATGAACTAAAATAATTAAATAAATATCAGTAAATGTTAATTGTTAAACACTTAAAGTCTCAAACAAATAATAATCTAAATGTCTAGAAGACTAAACAACAAAAAAATTCTTACAAACATCTAACAAGTAATAATAAAATTAATAATATATTGGTCCAAGCCCAATATGAAATCTTCAATAATGAATTAGCCCAAATGAATATTCAATAAACATGTATTTTTGGATTATTTATTAAATGGGTAACAAATTATTAAGTTTTGATATAATTTTATAGATTTTGTAACAAATTTTTTTATATGTATAAAATTTATAAAAACTAACAAGGATATGAGGTCAAACATGAAAAATTATAGGGGTCGAAATTTTTTCGATTATATACATAATACGTAAAATAAAAAATTATCGGGGCCGTTGACCCACACATAATAGTAGTAGATCCGCCCCTGTAACACAAGCTCTATTATGTTTTTAGGTGATCTATCACCGTATTCCATTACACCTCAATTCTAGTGGATCAAGGCTCAACAAATTAGGCCATTTGTGGGACTTGTTTCTTTTTTTTTCTGGTCATTGGAGTTTCATTTCATCACAATTTTGATCATGTCCAATACCTCTTTACTCCAATAAACACAATGCTCTGCTAATGGAGGAAGTAGACCCTCGAGACAATCCAATGATGGATATCGATTTTGTTCATTTTGATACCTTGCAGTCGTTAATGGTAGAGCATATCAAAAGGTTACGATCGGAGGGTGTCTCTACTCGTTTTTTCTTGGATTTTGAAGAAGAATCGTTGCATGAAGAATTTGATATGACGATGGTCCATACGATGTAATTCAGGAGTGTTGCATCCACATCCCCAATCACAACACATCTGAGGTATTCCTGCTCATATACAACAAGTTACATCTAATACCCCTGAGACTAGTAGAGTTACTTTCTCTACTCTCATACAACAAATTATTTCCAATAATACTCCTGAAGTTAATAAGGTTACATTCTCTACTCCTTCAACAATCCACACGGCTTACCCCCAGAGTGCAGTTAATTCCCTTGTCGCTAGAACGGTGAAACTTGGTTATGATCCAGATAATTCCCATCCTCAAATACACTATATCATACCACTACCTATGATTATGCTCAAGATTGTCCCTTCGGGGCAGGACTACTCTGATCCTTTCATGTTATGGGATAACTCTTCCTCCTTTGCGTAGTGGATTGAGTCTTACGCTCTCCCTTCTGGACTCAAAATCCCATCTAATGTGAGAGTGTATGACGTAATAAACAATCCATATGACCATCAAGGCTCTTTGTCGGTGCCATGAAAATCTCAAAATGGGTCCTCATATGGTGTTGAGATGTTCCCTATGACATTGAAAGGAACAACCAGGCTATGGTTTAAGTTAGGAGTGTTCATTAAAATATGAATCCGAACATCTGAATAAAAAATCCCATTTGAAACTATCTGAAATTTCAGATTTATATAGTAAAATTCCAAATTTTCAGATATACAGATTTCTGAAATATTCAAATTCCAAAAAAATATTTTATTTAAATTTTAAATATATTTAGTATTGATTATTTACATAATATTGAGTGTTTATTATTATTCTAATGTATATTTTATAGTTTTATCTTGATGTTTTAGATTTATTAATTAATATTTTATACGTTTTAGTTTTTTAATCTTTTTTTAGTCGTTTTGAGTAAAATAATTTTGGATACATGTAGTTTGTGATATATTTATCTTTAATATGTTTTGGATATATGAATTTGTATTTTAGGTATTTAAATATTTGATTTAATTTATATAAAAGTTAAAAAAAAATATGAATTTTCGGATATTTGGATAATCCGATAATCGAATCTAAAATTTTGGTTCCAAATAGCAAACTATCCGAAATTTTAGATATCCGGTTTTGGATACCCCTAGTTTAAGTCCATGACCCTAGGGAGTATTTACTGCTTTATGTGTTATGAATCAAATTCATATCCAATTTTATGTAGCAACAGAGGTATACTAACTCACCTAGAGCTTCATAGTATCAAACAAGAGGAGTAGGAGTCTTTCCGGAGTTTTGTGGACCGATTTAATAGACAATAGGCCTTAATGATGACGTGGAGATACATGTCTTTATTCGTGGCATTATAAGAAGGCAAATGGAGATATACTGTCCCAAGATCTCATAAAAACGTATCAACAGCTGTTGAAAAAGATGTACATTTATGTCAGATCCAAGAATATTGTAGCACAGACCCAGATCCACGCAAAGAAAATGGTGCATGTCAAGGGCTCTTATTCCTCTCCAGACCGAGTGAGTAGGAGAAGAGATCATAGGGAATCCAAGACCTATGGATCTAGACCATCACCATATTCTAAAAACAGGGAGTAGAGGGCCGAAAAAGTTTCCCTTTAAATTCAGACTCCCGAAGGAACTTGCCTCGGAGGGAGGAAGTTCTAATAGCTCTCCCCTCGTTTCGTCATCTTCTAAATCACCAAAGGAAAATTTGTTCACTAAACAACTTTGTACCACCTTCAAATCACCCATAGGCATGCATAGTGACCCGCTAAAGCAAAATTAAAAGGTCTATCGTGAGGAAGTGGTAGAAGGTCGAAAAGTCAATAACCCTATATGACATCTCATTTCCCGTGGCTGTCTGGCCCTGTGATGATAAAAACATTTGTCTAAGGAATAAAAGATCACCATGTCTATTTGGATGGGGGAAGTTCGTCCATCAATGTTATCATTTTTTCAGAAAAATCCTTAGGTTATTTTTTTTTCTAGTTTTGTGAAATTTGAATATTAGAACCTGGTTATAATTGGTAAATCAGGTTTTTTTTAAGAACTGACAACAATGTTCTAATAGCCAAATTTCACTAAATTAAAAAAAAATTTAACTTGAGGACTTTTTTGGAAAAAATATAATGACGAAACACAAAAAATGTGAAACCATGTTGTTTTTTTCCTAATAATTCTTTTTTATTTAGTAATTTATTTGTTTAATAAATTTCTTATATTTTAATATATTCTGTTAAGTTAAATTACAAGCCATTTTGTTTTTAATGTTTTTGAACAAAAAAAAAAAAACTACAAATCATTCTGATTTTTAGTTTCTATGAACGAAAAACTACGAACCATTCTATGTTTTAGTTCTTCCGAATGTAAAAAAATACGAACCATTCCTTTTATTAAGTTCCCTTAAACGAAAAAATAGAACTCGTTCTGTTTTGTAATTTTTTCGAACGTAAAAAGTATGAAATGATTCATAATTTTTTCACTCAGAAAAACTAAATTACTAACAATTTTCTTTTTTAAACGGAAATTGTTAGAACGAAAAAAACTAATTTGTTTATATTTTTCATTAAAAATTAACTAAAAAGGAGAATTTATTAAGTACTCATTTTTAAATTAAATATTTTTAATGAGGATTAAAACATCAAGAAATAAAAACATATAAATTGTTATTCTCACTATTTTGGTAATTAAAAAAAAAATTATTTACTATAGGTTTTCTTTTTGATTTTTTAGAAAAAATAAAAACGTTTTCGTGAACAATAAAATAAATTTAAACTTTTCAAAAACTTTTGATGTTTTCTAGAACCCTTTTTAAAAAATTTAAGAAATTTTACTTATCAAAATATTTAAATTTTTACTTAAAACTATTTAAAAAAACATTCAAAAACTTTAAACATTTCAAAACAATTAAAGTTTTAAAAATATTGTAAGAGATACTCTGTTTTGAGAATTGAAGCGTTTTTTTTTTTTTTTTTTTTTTTTTTTTTTTTTTTTTTTTTTTTTTTTTTTTTTTTTTTTTTTTTTGTATCCCATCAAAGTGTATAGTTGTGCATATATTATTCTAAATTACTATGGATTGTTGCATAATATGTACTTTGTTTAAGCAGAAAAGGAACAAACTGTTGTAGTCCTTCCAGATGAATTATTTTATAAGGTGTTGAGACTTTAACTCATGGGGCAAAGTAATTGTGATCGAGTTTGTCTCAAAACGTTGACTCGCCATGGTAAGTAACAGAACTAACAGATCCCCAACAGAGGGAATATCATCTTCTTGAGTTGCTTGGTCTTTAATGAAAACACTCAGATCTCTTGTGTGTTTTTTTTTCATGATGTGGTAAATTAGTAATGGAATTAGTTTGTAGATTGGACCGGCGGACCTAGGTATATAAGTGGGGTGTCACTCGACACCGATAAATTTTCAATCTACTGAGTTACGTATGTATCAAAAACTCGAGTGACACCTAGGATTTTTTTTAAGTGACACCTACGAAAAATTTATAAAATTATTATATACATTTCTAATTTATATTTGTTGCTTTTATTACTCAAATTTATTGAAATATTACTGAGTTTTAATCATTAAAAATTAAAGTAAAATGAAGTCTAATAAAAAATAAATAGAAAAATACACAACCAACCCAAAAGATATTAAAAAAGCCTAAAAGATTTAAGAAAAAGCCCAAAAGATTTGTTGAAACTAACAATTATTTTGTTGGTCGCAACCGCGACAATTGAGAAATGTTTTTCTGCAATGAAGTAGGTCAGGTATGATTTGCGCAATTCCATTGGTGATGATTTTAGGAACGCTCGTTGCATTTGTTGTATTGAGTAGGAATTACTTGTTGATATTTTGAACGAAGATGTGATGACAATATTTTAAAAGATGGAAGACTCGAATGCAACGATTATAAAACTTTAAGACAGTACTTATTGCTTTAAGTTTTAATGGTATTGTACTATGTACTTTTTTAATTAAACAAAACTTGTTATTTGTTAATTTTGTGTTGGCAACCTGTTTCGATAAACCGATTCATCTTAGAAAAAATTTCAAAAACTTAAGTATTGATCGAACTTACTTTAAAAAAGTGACACCGATAATAAAGTTTTCTGGATCCGCCCCTGATTGTTGGGTTTTTGCTTATAATGATTTTTTGTGTTAAATTCTTGATGTCACACACACTTAGCTACTTGGACAATTTCACCATTTACTTTGTAATACATTCTGCCTCTCTTTATACTCCTCTATTTATCGATATTTTGAACTTGTTAGGTATTTTTTTTTTTTCTGTAATTTGGAGGCTTAAGTTTCACACGACACACATACTACAATACTAAACATATTGAGGATGAGAATTACTTCCTTTAGACATGCACTTTGTAGGACATCCTCCTTTTTTTTCCTGTATCAATCAAATCATTGAATTTCTTGATCGTCTTTTGTCTTATGTAAAACCTTCAACATAGTGTACTCCATCTTAAGCTTTATGCTTCTTAAACTTTTTTTTTTTTTTTTTTGCAGGAATACAAAGGGTGATACCAAAGTTTTCATTCCAAAGGTAAGGTTGCGTTTAGTTCACGAAAACTAGTTGGTTTTCAATTTCAGTTTTCAAGTTATAGTTCTTAGAAAAAAAAAAAAGGTTTCTATGAAAAGTGAAAACTTGTTTAGAAGATGAAGTTTTTGTTTTAAGAAAAATAAGACAAGTGATTATAAAATAAGAAAAATAGGTTAGGCAATAGAATAGTAAGAGAGAGAAAGAGAGTATTATAAAAAATATAGGGTAGGTAATAGAAAAGCAAGAGAGAGAATATGGAAAGTGATATTTTAAAAAGTGAAATAAAAATTTATGAAATTGTTGTTAAGTAAACAAGTTTTTATTTCCATTTAACAAGAGGTCACTGTTGTTCAATATTTCGTCCAAAACCGAAAAGACCAAAAACCAGTCAACATTGCAACCGAGTTCAAAATATTTTAGAGTCTTGGGCTTTCACTCGGTTTTAGAACAAACCCATTTAGAAAATTGAGTTATGGTTCCGGTGGTCCCAAACCCAACTGAATTCACACACACACACATAACTAGCAAATTACTATACAAGACTTTTTGAAAAAGCTACAAGAGTGGTGACCTAAGTTATAAATCTCATCTGTCCACTAGTGGTGGCAATCTTGACCCAATGGGTCAAACGGGCCGAAAAGTTAAATGGATCCATTTTAAAAAACTAAGATAGAACATAAATTTTTTAAAAAAAAGAAAATCTATAAAACGATGTATTAAAAAAATTGTTATTTGAAAAAAATTTCAAAATTATGTAAAATTTATGACTTTTGGTCGTCAACCCGTTTGATCTGTTTGCTTGAACGAGCTCAAATTGTCACCCTTACTGTCCACTTCTTTTGGGAAATTGGTCATAACTCATATATAATGTAGTTAAACCCTTTATCTACATGACCGATTTAAGCGCAATAGTATCGCGAGCAATAGCATCCTTGAATTCTTTTAAGTCTAACAGTGGTCCATAACTTTAGTTGATGGCTTACTGCCTTCACAGGTTTTTGATACTCGATGATCTATAACATGAATTTAACGAATTAATCCTCCCTACTTCTAGAGTGTTGACTGTAAAAATAAATATCAAATTGATGTGCTTGCTACTAAATGTTGTATGATGTGAATGCTGATATATTAGAGATTATTCTAGAAAGGCTATATTAGTTCTAATATGGGAAAATTATGCAAAAAACCATCAAAGTACAAATTTTTTTCGATTAAGTTCCCATTTCATTTTTTTATTTCTGATAAGTCTTCAAACTGCTTAAACCTATAAATTGGTCCGTTAACCTGTTATAAGAGGTTAACATGCTTAAACCTATTTTACAAAAACCATCAAAGTATAAATTTTTTTCGATTAAGTCCCCATTTCATACATTTTTTGCTGATAAGTCTCCAAACTACTTAAACCTTTCAACTTTTCGATAAAATAAAACGAATTTTTTTTAAACTTTTAAAAACGACGATGTTTATTTTGATGACAGAGCATGTCATGTTTGTCTAGACCAAAATAATTTGGTTTGAAAATAATATTTTTTCAAAACGACGATGGTTGTCTGAAAATAATAATTTTTTTTAAAGTCCGTTATTCCGGATAACATAAGTTGGTTTGATATAAAAACATAAATGATGATTATTTTGATCCTATGTTTGTCTAGACCACAATTTTTAACTATATTTAACTAGTTCGTCTCGACTAAACTTTAAACAATAAAAATGATCGTTTTGATTTATCATTTTGTTTTATTTTTTTGCATCCACGTATGTGTGACGTGAGTGTCAATTGAGCAATCACTTAAATTGATAAAAACAACAAATAACATGAATTTTATCAAGATAAGGGATTTATATGGCAAAAAAATTAATTGAGAGATTTATAAGACAAAATAATTTAGTTGGGGACTTAATCGAAAATAATCATAGATTTATAAAATCCACGTCAGCAATTGCAACCCGCACAACAGGTCACCGATAACTTTTCTTGAAAAAAACACCAAATTCGTGAATTTTATTTAGTTAAGGGACTTATTAGACAAAAAAAAATTTGATTAAGGGGCTTAATCGGAAAAAACTTGTAGTTTGATGGTTTTTTACGAAATTTTCTCTTTTAATATTAGTGGCTAGTTAGTTGGACAAATGTATAAATAAAGGGGAGAAGGGAGTGATGGTGTGCAGAAAATATTGTTAGATTGTTGTTAGGCTCATTGCATTGTAGCTTTGAGGGACTTATTTGATTGAGTTTTTGTTTTTGTTTTGATTAATCAGAATTCCTTTTTGCATATCTGTTAACTCTTTGTTCATCCTATTATATTTCTGATTTCGTAACATTGTCGGTGAAAAAAGGTTAGTGCTTAGCTTTAATTAAATGAAAGGAAGACTTGTAAACTTTCAATATTACACATATATTATTAAAACTTCCTTATTACATATATATCATTCTAAACATTTAAATCTCACATATATATCCAAATGACTATTTTAAATTTAATTACATCATTTAAAAAAATATTAAATATCATTTTTTTAATTAATATATTATAGAATTAAATTTGAAATGATATTTCTTTATTTTTATAATTTATTTTTGTTGGAATTTAAGATGGTAGTTTAGGTATTCAAAATTTTTTTAAATGATAAAATACATTTAAAATAGTCATTTGGATATACATGCGAGATTTAAAGATTTAGAAGGATATACATGTAATTAGGAATTTTGCGAGTATATATACGTAATATTGAAATTTTACAATGATATATATGAAATTTCCCCTAAATGGAATACATATATGTTGATGTCATAGCTACAAGTCGAGCGTTGATAGTCGTTATTTATGGCTTGGAAGCTGAGAGATATTAGGATTTTGGGAGCATATGGATTAAGGTTTATGGTTAGGAAATCGAACTATAAACTCAACTTTTAGTTTTGTCCCTCCAAAAAAGCAGTTCGGTTCTGTTTTTGGTCTGGTACCAAAAAGATCTCAAATCAAGAAAATAAAATAAATTATGAACGATAGACACCTTAATTAGAGATAACATGATATGATTTGGAACTTTGAATTGCCTAGACATTAGTAGTTGACGTTGTTGGTGCCCCAAGCATACAAGGTGTCATAGGTATTATGTATTTATATTACCAAATAATGTTTTGATAGCCATTAATTAGTGTTGTTTAACTCGGGCTACTCGGCCGAGTACTCGTGAAGCGAGCATGTTCAAGGTGAGGTGGAGAGAATCAGTCATATTACTCGGACTCGGCCAAAATTCGAATCTTCCCGATCAAAGTCAGCCGAAATCGGTCAAAATCGGCCAAATTACTTGGGGGAGTACTTGGCCAAACCCTAATTACTCGGTCAAACTCGGCCTAAGTCGGTCAACATCAGTCAAAATAGTGTTATTAAACATATTTTTAGGTGATACAAATATTTATATTTATAAATGAGTGTTTATAGACGTGTCATATGTATGATTATAAAAATTATATATAAAAATATCAATCCGAGTACTCCCCGTTTAAGCCGATTCACTACTTCCCGCCCAGCCGCTCGAGTACCGCATAGCGAGTTTTGCAACATTGTAATTAATACTTATTTACCCTCATTAAAACTGACTATTTTTCAATGTTTTTCTTCAAGTTAAAGCTTGTGGCCGTCTCCTCGATAGGATCAATGACTATATGTATGATATTTTTGTATGCTATTATTGCTACTTTTAATCTCTTCTTATGAAAAATTGCTCAAAACAACAAGCAACTTTTTTTTCTTCCTTATTATAGCAATCTCGTAATTTTGACCCAAATAATGAAATCAACTCTTGGTTTACTGTCGATTATAACATTTAACCGGTAAACAACAAGTAGATTGTTATTTTAAACAATATATTAAAAGATAAAAAATAAAACTCATTATCATAATACAGAAAAAAAAAGTAGGTTGTTATTTCAAACAATAAATCCTATGTATAACCTTTTTTTACCGTTTAACTGTTGTTGTTTATCGGTTAAATGTTATAATCGGGATCCAACAAAGAGTTGGTTACTTTATTTGTAACAAAATTTACAAGATTGCTATAATAAAAAAAATGAAAAAGGTTAGCCTTGTTATTTTGAGCAATTCCCCCGTCTTCTTGTTTCATAGTTTACGGTGTGAATCAATTTCAGGTTATGTACTTCTTTTGAAAGGCATAATGACATTACAAGGAAATAAACAACCCACATACAGTACGTGGCAAGTGGCACGACTGAAAATGTTCCTGGTATAAATATACAAGCTTCGTTAAATCGTTACAAGTCTTTGACACTCAGAGCCTTCTTTCGGTTCTCATGTCTATGAAGTCTTATTTTGGAGGAACATGGAAGCATCAACGGTGTAAATGGCGTTCGAAATACCGCTATATAACACATAAGAACTTGGTAACAAAGCCTTTGGGAAAATGCGACGTTACCCCGACAAACATGGCCATCACAAGCCATTCAAGAAGCGGCCAACTTGACATTGCTCGCAAATTGTTTGATGAAATGCCTCAACTAACATGTATATAAAGTTCAACATAGTCCATGATTCAAATTCTTTACTCTCTTATATGATGCATCAAATGTGATCTATATACTAATCAAGTCTCTTGTTCTGGTCGGTAATATAATCCTCATATTCATGTGGTAATTTTGGTTAATGATGCCTTGTTACTTTATGCTTGTTCTTTCAAAGACCAGTGTGTCACTTCTTGTGTGCTTCACTTCTGAGTGAAAGGATCTTCCACGACGATCCAAATTTGACCTAAAATGCATTACTTTCCATTCAGTATACATTTTGATAGGTTTTAGATGTTCTATTTGCTTTTGTGCAACACACCCATTGTGTATCATACATCAATTTATGGCTCCTTTTGTTGGTGCTTGGTTTATCTTTTTTATATTGATACCTTTTATCCCGATCTTTTGTTTAATATGCAAACTGCAGCACTCGTGATTTGTACTAAACTGAAATTGCTTAGACATGGGTATTATTGATTTGTACAGAGCTATAGGTGTTAAAGTAACAACCATGGTTGCTTTAGGAAAGCCATCTGGTTTACAGGAAATTACTAAGGACAAATGGAGAATCTGATTATTGAGACTGGGTTAACATGATCATCGAATGAGGCTTTGTTACATGAAAATTACACCAATTGAACCATGAGAAAACAAAGAAAAAGTGATTGATATCATCATATTCTTGGAAGTTAATATGACTGTGAATTGAAGCTGCTTCGGCTGCTAAATTACCCTCTTAATTTACTTGATTCTTATCTGCTTACGAAATATGCATAACATAATTGATCAAGAGTTGATTGTCTGAGACATTTTTCCATTAATGCTATCATCTGTCATAACCACAGCAATCTGCAAATGTTGTTTGCTGGCTTTTTGGTCAACTTTTTCTACGTCCCATTCTTTTTCAGGCTTTGGCTCCTCCATTACTCTGTTCCTGTATTTGCAATACAACACCAGTTGCAACACCCCGAGAGGACATCCCACAAAATTTGGAGCCTGAATTCCAAGGTAAGTTTTAAAATAAATCTTTCTTAACTAAAAAAAAAATCTTAAATCACAGGTTTGCATAGTACTAACCGCTATAAGAAGATCCCGACCTAGAAGTCCATAAGCCAGCCATAGTGTACTAGCAAGAAACGAGAACAAAGACAAGCTAAACGGCATAAACTCCACGCTCTTTGTCTTGATCACTTTCTTCTGCAAACAAAAATCCCAGAACCAATTTAGTTAATCAACTACAAATTACTTTAAAAAATACACACAAAATAACTTTCGTTGATCTTTCTCATGCCTTGTAAGTACTCACCATGACAACGAGAGGAGAAGCATACATGGCTACAGATGCTCCAAGTCCCACGCCTCCAACTAACCCTTTTCTGGTATGGTGATCATGGATTACATAAGTTGAGATCAGTGCAGTGATGGAGAACATAATTATAACTGCAGTAGTCATGATCCCGGCCTTCAACTGCAACCCCACATCACTAAACACGATAAGTTTTTCTTAATGTTTACACTGATACCTTTCATGCAACTGCATGCACTTTATTAATCAATGATGTATATATTTACTATTTACATACCTTCTGTTTAGGTGAAGTGAACCATATGAAGATGACAATAAACGAGAACTCAAGAAGGATACCGAGGCCATTAATGGTGATCATTGGAAAATTCTCCCATCCGTAGCTTACAACAGGGAAACCATACCAAGTATACATCAAACAATTCAACAGAGAAATCGTGTAAGGTACAAATGAGAACTCCTCTGTGCTTTTCTTCCTTATGACCCTAGCAAAAGTGCATCTGTGCAATATATGAACACAAATAAGTCAAATTTTTAGCAAAAGATCATAATTAAACCTTTTCTCAATTTATAGTTTTTGATTACATAGAAGGTGGTATAATATCTTACATGGGAGCAGCATAAAGGAAAAATGAGGCAGCATTCCCTGCAGTGAAACCAAAACAGTTATTTTTACAACTTGTATTTCCGGTTATGACGTAGAATATGTTTTGTGAAATATTGAAGAATACCCATGAGTCCTACAGCCATTCTCAAAATGAGAATCATGTCTTCTTGTTGAAGATATATAACAAATGGTGTCGAGAAGAGAAGACAAAAGTCAAGTCTAGGATTAAGGAATTTTGCTGTGCCAATGTAACATTCATATGGGGGGCTATAAATACTACCCGTGAAAAGGGAACTTTATTTTGGTACCATTTTTTATTTTCCGATTTTTAGAGGTTGTGGTTTTATGAAAAATGTTGATAAACGGTCGTTGTCAATAGAAGCACCTAATACATATAAAGGTAAACCTAATTTTACTAATTTGTATCTGATTACTGACTGACATTTAAATTTATCTTGTGATTGCTAATTCACGACACACACACGTGTGTGTGTGTGTATATATATATACAACATAGACATGTATAAGCCAACATTATAGGACTTTTCATCAAATGAACCATACAATAGATTCGAAAAATAAACCTTATGAATGGAAAAAAAATTCATGTAAATTGTGTGATGATCATTCACATAAATATGCATGAACATTCACATAATTTTTAAGGACATCAAAAGTGTGAATGTATGTGAAATTCACATGTGTGTAACGTTAATTTAAACATGATTATGAAAAAATATTTTTCTTAAAAAAAAGTTTTTGAAGGGTGGTACTTTCGGATACATTTGATTTCGAATGATACTATTTTAAACTTGAATTTACACACACACACACAGATATATATATATATATATATATATATATATATATATATATATATATATATATATATATATATATATATATATATATATATATATATATATATATATATATATATATATATATATATATATATATATATATATATATATATATATAGAGGTGGGTTCAACGGAGAACCTACATGCATCGAAGAACCTTGAAGAACCTCTATGCACCACCACAAATGTATCACAATTCCCCCGTGATGCATCATTATCACCACGTGATGCATCAAAATCACGCGTGATGCATCGATTTCTACGTGATGCATTACAATTTTCTACCGATGCATTGTGGTTCTCCAAGGTTCTTCGATGCATAGAGGTTCTCCATTGAACCCATCCCTATATATATATATATATATATATATATATATATATATATATATATATATATATATATATATATATATATATATATATATATATATATATATATATATATATATAGACACACACACACATACAAACATATACATATATACATATACATGTACATATACATATACATAAACACACATTAAATCAAATTATAAGCTAAATATATATTGATAAGTGTGATGAACACTGTGATTTATTTTTTAACAGCTTGAACCATTTTTTGAATATATAAATAATGAATTATAAATTCCGGATTAAATAAATTAACAATTAATTACTTTTTTACATTGATTTAGTAGTTTTTGAATTTATATATAATGAATCACAAATTCAATTATAAGTGAATCAATATATGAAATTAGTGAATCAATATACAAAATTAATGAATCATATTGCTTCTCATAATTCTCAAGATATATTTAGCTTCTCATGGTAACCTAAACGTGTGTGTATATGTATGTGTGTATACATGTATTGTATATGTATAGTTTTTTTTTTTTTTTAGTTTTTCTTTTTTTGTGGAGGGAAGTACATGACTCTCAGTGTATGAGCATATGGTTTTTTATATATTTTTTTAGTTGAGTTGCTCTCCAAATTTGGTTGTGTTAACTTTAAACTTATGGATTTTGTTTTGAAGTTATTTTCTTATTAATTCTTTAGGGTTTTCATATCGAGTGGAAGATGCCTAAAGATTTCCACTAGCCAATGATTTAAAATTTTTGTAGGGTGCTTACTTGGCTTCTAGATAGCGAAAATTCATGGCCATGGCCACAAAACTTAGTTCCTATGCTCTATTTTTATTTATTTATTTTTTAAACTATGAATCAAAGAATGATAAGTCATTATTATATAAGAATCATTAAATATGGGAAGAACAAAAATTGTATATTTAATTTACATAATATGATTTACAAGATACTTATCCATACCTACATCATGTTATGTGAATCCATATTCACGGTATATTTAGCGATCTCTAACATGATCCCCATATTTATGTAAATGATAATTCACTGTATTATGAGAACTATAAGAACTTTAATGGTTTATAAAATTTGAATTGATGATTCACAAAAATCATAGATCCATAAATCTTAGAGAAAAAAACTCAGGATTCACAAAATTGGTTAGTTGTGATTTAGAGATGGTCAAAACTCCCCTCTGGATGCAGGAACAACGACATATATGGACTAAATGCCCTGTCCAAGCCAAGGAACTTACGCCGAAGGCTGATGTACCGATAATCTTAACTGGCCCACGCTAGACCGTCCGAGGCCTATCATGTGAGAGGTAAATTATGCTAACTCAGCGGTAAGACAACACTGGGGAGTCCAATGGTTCAAGGGAGTAGCTTTGTCATTCCTCCATCTTGAACTCCTGATATTTGTTAGATAAGGTCAAATTACCAGTGTCTTTTCCAACAGGGCTACACGTCCGCAGGCTTGTGATTTGTGAACCTCATAAAAAGAATGCAAGAATTTTTTATTTTTGTCGATTTTTGTTAAAATTTAACTCACAATTGGTTCTCGTTCTCATTTTAAAATTAGTTCTCACCGGAACATTCCGTATATGTATTTGTATGTAAGTAGAATTAAATGAGATTTATATATTTTGTAAGATTCGTTAGGAGCCACAATGTATATGAATCATAAGTCACAATTAATAATATCTCGAATCATTGCTTGATACGTATGCATACCATACACCTCCATTTATTAATAACCTCAATTTAGATTGTATATTAATGATTTGATAAGTTTATAAAACGATGCTTTTGAAGATAAGACATGATATATGATTACTTGATTTCATTGTTGTTAAGAGCTTGATATCGGCTATAGGATCTTATGATTTAATGATTTTGATAAATGAATAGAACTCTATATGATTATTTTACATCTTTCCATCTTTAGCGAAGACACACCCATCTTATCTCTATTGCTAGGGCAGAACATAATAAATTAGATTTATATTTTCGTTAACTTAAAAGTATACTAATTTGTTTTAAATTTTGAATTAAATATAATACATTAATTGTTTTAAATTAGATCAATATCTTATTTAACTAAATTATTAAATTCAGTTTATTATAAGTTCAGTTGAATTATATTTAATAATAATTGTACTTGATTAATTAAAATATTATTTCATTTTGATATAATAAATTATATTAATTACTAAATCATACTAAAACTCTAATGTATCTAACCCTTATGGTAACATTGAAATATTGCTATGAAGTTTAAACATGAATACTTTATTAGTCATAAAAATAATTTATCTTTGACTTAAATTATAACACGTATAAAAAATATTGGCATTTATCTTTTTATCCAAATCTGATCTCGTAAAATAAAAATATTTGAGTAAAACGTCTATTTTAACAACCTTATTTGATATTTAATTGTTCCTGAAAATAATATATAACAGGAGTCATATCCTTTATAGCCTATCTCGCTAGTCACATGCCATGATGTCTCTAGCAAGTTGTAGTTACCTCTTGTTCTCTTTTGTGGTACTTGATAAATAATATTATTATATTAATTAATAGTCAAATAATAATAGCATATGTTAATTTAGAATTATGAAATAATATGTGATATATTTTTATATACATCCAAAGTTGCATACATATATACTTATATACTATCATTGAGTTATTGGATTTATTTGAAGACCAATAAGATTGTAGAACTAGCTACTCACGAATATAGATGTGTGAAGTGCATTTCGTTAAAGCTAATCTAATTCAGGATCGACATAATCTGAGGGTCAATGGTGTTTTGTTGCAAGAAGTCAAGAACCCCCCGTAAGGGTCACAAGGGCATATGCCCCTGACGTTGGTTTCGTTGATGTTGACTACGGTCAGCTGATGCTAACATGATGGTTTGTAATTATTGGTACAATCACTCTAACTTTAATCTTTGGTTATTATTGCAACTATAAATGTTTTTGATAAAACCTTTTTAGAAATATTTGTTGCATCGTTTGTAATTTATTTTAAGACACATACACAAAAAGAAAACAAACCATCTAACAATTCATCAAGGACAAAAGACAACTAAGAAACACTCGAAAATGATTTATCAGTCCAACTTGACCAATTAAGCTTTGATGAATGATTTCGAATTTCAAACAAAAAATCAGTCATTCTTTGTGCACAAGGGAATGAATCTTCCTCCACAGCTTTCTTTCAATCCTCCTATGATGCATATAAGCTTTTGTTCCGACGTTTCCATAACACCCACTAAGCAACCATAATAACAATTACATATCCTCCATTGAACATATAACAATTCTTTGTGTGTTGCTTTTCAATAACAACCAAAACTCAAATGTGTTTGATCTTGTATCATCTCTGATCAAATTTTGTGCAACTCTTGCTATTTGTAGGGTCAAAATACTAATCACAGAAGTTATTTTGGACACAGTTTGATATTAGTAGGCTTGATTAAAATTAAAATAAACATTGTTCCTCCAACATATACACATCGACAGAGTTAAAAAGATTACAACTTAAATACAAATTGATATTAAAGTAACCCTACAAGTGTGATTTAGTGATTGAGATTTGGGTTTCTCCAATGAATGTTCTGAGTTCGACTCTCTCATACTTCAACTCCCTGGGCTAACTTGCTTTTCAAATTAAAAAAAAAAAATCAATCTTAAAGTTAACTAACTTTATGATTGATATTTAAGATATTTATGAATTCAATTTATGTAGAACTTTAAAGAAATGTTATAGAGTTACGTATCTATGTTCATCTGATTATCGTCCATAATTCTTTTTACTAATCATATATATCTAAACTTCCGAATAGATTTATATTTTTTGGGAAACAAATATCTCATTCAACACATTGTAAAGTTTATCCTTGTTTCTTTAAAGTAAATATCACAACCTAACACATGAGAAACACAACAAATTAATCACTTTTCAAATCATGAGTTCTTTCTAATGAAAAATATATCTTTTTTTGGAAATAAAAAGAGAATAAAGCAAACAACAAACTAAAGAGGTTCGCAAACCTTTGACCAATTGATGGTTCATGTTGTCTCGTGAAGACATGCCCAACAATTTGCATCATAAAACAAACAACTTCGTGGTCTTATTCATAAGACCGTAAATTTAAATTTTACTGATCTGATAATTTAATTTGGATTCGGGTCCTAACAATTATGTCGGAATACATATTCCTAATACACTTTGCTTGTGTTTTTTTGTTAATTTCCATAAACTAAATTAATGTACAATTTTTGTTTCGTTACAAAATCTTAAATATCATTTAAATTTAATATAACAGATAAAAAACCTAACGTGACCGAATACCTTTTTTTCAGACCATCCATTCCCAAACTTTCGTGACTAAGACACAACGGTTCCAAAGTATCCAACAAATCCTCTTTGTTCTCGTATCCTCTTGAAAAAAATCATCTTTCAAATGAATTAATTCGACTTTAACAATCATTTCTGAGAATGTAGTATAACCTAATAATAAATTGGCGTAAACAAATTTCACAACAGACAATACAGACTTCCATTACCAGACAATGATTACCGTTTTACTGATCTTCATATTTTCTCAAAATTTCTTTAAGATCCTAAGTAAATAAACTATATTTTATTGGTATCAAAACTAAACTAAGTCAAGATGTTTGTTTAAACATGGATTTTGTAATTGGTGTGTTTATATTCTGAAAATAAATTCCTACCGACAATATTATGCGTGATAGTTAACATGAGAGTTAAGTTACATAAAATATCAAGAGAAAAAGTGGTGCATGTTTGAAGTTGAGAACAACCAACGATTGAAATTGAAAGACAGACGTAATAGTTTATTCGAGTTTATGATTGACATTTTTGTTTTTATTGGTCTCTTTAATTGCTTACGATTGGCATTTATTCTTCAACAATGGGTAAATTGGACATATTCATTGGTTATCATAGTGTTGGATTGTACTCGTTGGTGGCAAAGTGACAATATCCACAATGTTAGTGTAGATTTGGAATTTTTCGTTGATATAGGGCCTTAGGTTAAACTTTCCTTATTTGGAAAAAAGTTTTACTTTAGCCCTTATGGATTAGATAAATCCCACTTTGATCCTTGTACTTTTCATTTATGTGATGATGCAAAATATGTATGAAAGGGGAAATAATTGCATAATTCTTAAGATATTATACTCTTTATGACACAATTATCAATAATTAGTCGTACATGGTTTTCTCAATAAGTGAAGTTTTTTTTTTAAAAATATCAGGATACAATAACTTAAAGAGTTATAGATGTATACGATCGAATAAATATCCTGTTATATTAAGATAATAGTTTATTACCCGCGTATTACGCGAAAATTTTTAATATATATAAAATATAAAAAAAGGTAAATGTATAAATATTTTTTTATACAAAAGTATATAAGAATAATATTATTATTTATTATGATTATTAATTTTATATATTTCTAAATACATATATATGAATAGTAATACATTCTTATATTTTTTAAACTTTTATTAGTAATTACATTCTTATATTTTTTTTAAACTTTTATTATATTATATTATAATTAATAAATTAGTAGAGTATTATATTTTGTTTGATTTGAATTTAAAAGTAGATTATAATAGATTTGGATAGATATAATTTAAATTTCTTTATAATTTTTAAAACCTATAAATACCACGTGTCGATTCATGGTGATGACACGTGACGTCACAAGAAATGAGTATAGGAACACTTTTATTAGTATTTATTATAGATTGAAAAAAAAAACAAATTTTAAAAACAAAATTGTTAGTACACGTGACAAACTCATGTTAAGTCAATTGGCGCTCTATCGAGGTGCCATGTGACATCTAGTTACTTATATAATAAAATAGACAGAGATAGATATGCATCTTAGATGAAGTTACATTGCTAAATAGATTTTGTACTAACTAGAACAATGATGGTATGTCATATGATTTCGACTTGCCAAGTTGTTCAAAACCAAATTGTGGACATGACTTGATAGAAAATGACAAAGTACATCCATCAAAATAAAAACTAGTACTATCTCGAACCGGATAAATGCAACCCAAAGCCATAGCTGTAAGTGATCAGATGTGTCCTAACTCGTTAGATTTATGATTTAAAGTTATAAATATTGGCTATCTATAACAAAAGAAAACAATACTTTGTTAGCCATGTACTTTTTAAAAAATTGCTTAAAATGATAAAGGTTAATATTGAAAAAAATAACCAATTTTCTTTTTTAGAGGTCATGATTAAATCGTTGTATTAGGCTATGTTTTAGGCTCCATCTCATGGCCTTACACAAGAAAAATGGACTTTCTTTTTCTTGCTAAGTCATTGTACCTTTACAGGGGCGGATGTAATTTAGAACTATGGGCGTCACTCGACACCGATAAAATTTTAAAATACTGAGTTACGTATGTATAAAAAATTCGAGTGACACCTAAGATTTTTTTTAGTGACACCAACAAAAGATTTATAAAAGTATTATATACGTATTTAATTTATATTTGTTGATTTCGTTACCCAAACTTATTAAAATAATACTGAGTTTAATCATAAAAACTTAAAAGAAAACAGAAGGCCAACAGAAATACAAATGATAAGAGACACCAGCCAAAAAGATTAAAAAAAACCCGAAAACAATTAGGCCAAACCTTGTTGAAGACACCGGTTCAATTGGAAAACCCCCTAATCGATATCATCGCTTCTCAGCGGTTATGGAGGTGCTTAAATATAATGAAAAACCCCTAACCGTTTGATTCTTTTCGGGACTTTGATGCATCAAAGTTATTAAAGTTGGCGGAGATGTCTCCAAATGATTTTAATTATGATGAGAATGTTAATCTTGTGCATCAATTTGAATACTATATTGAGAATTTGAAAGATGATCCATTATATTTTAACTTAAATAAAGTCCGCTAGCTTGGTAAATTAATGATGGAAACTAGGAAACATCTTTTGTATCATTTGGTTTATTAATTGTTGAAGCTAATGTTGGTTTTGTCGGTCGCAATTGAGACAGTTGAAGGATAGTATTGTACTATATACTTTTGTAATTATTAAAATCTTGTTATTTGTTAATTTTGTGTTGGCAACCCGTTTCGTTGACCCGATTCATTTTAGAAAATATTTTAAAAATCTAACTATAAAACTTACTCTAAAAAGTGACACCGATAACAAAAAATCATGGATCCGCTCTTGACTGTTTACCACGTAATAATTGGCTAAACAAATCACATGTATACCTTTGAAACATAACATGTCGAGAAACTTAAATAGTCAAAAAAAGAGTTCAGTAACTTAATCACAAAAATAGAAAAAGAAAAGAACTTTTCCAATATTAACCCAAATAAAAAACACAAAAGTGTCTTAATTTTAAAAATGTAAAAGCTCATTTTTTTTAAATTTAAATAGTTACAGAATAATATTTTACATTACTTTTGATTATTTTCCAACTTTTTGCAATGAAAACCTCGGCCCTTCATTTTGTGAATTGTTTGCCAGTGAACATTGGTTTCTCTACTTTATGCAAAAAACCAAATAAATAAATAAAATGAAAAGAAAAAATAAAAAAGCATATTTAAAATTTTGGTTCCTTTCGGAGGAATCAGAAAGCACACTTAAATAATCTACCATCAATTTTATTCAGATAGAAAGTACACATTCGTGGTACGTATTTTATAGGAAAATTTACATACATAACTAATTTACATACCATCTGGTTTACAGGAAATTACTAACGACAAATGGAGAATCTGATTATTGAAACTGGGTTAACATGATCATCGAATGAGGCTTTGTTACATGAAAATTACACCAATTGAACCATGAGAAAACAAAGAAAAAGTGATTGATATCATCATATTCTTGGAAGTTAATATGACTGTGAATTGAAGCTGCTTCGGCTGCTAAATTACCCTCTTAATTTACTTGATTCTTATCTGCTTACGAAATATGCATAACATAACTGATCAAGAGTTGATTGTCTGAGACATTTTTCCATTAATGCTATCATCTGTCATAACCACAGCAATCTGCAAATGTTGTTTGCTGGCTTTTTGGTCAACTTTTTCTACGTCCCATTCTTTTTCAGGCTTTGGCTCCTCCATTACTCTGTTCCTGTATTTGCAATACAACACCAGTTGCAACACCCCGAGAGGACATCCCACAAAATTTGGAGCCTGAATTCCAAGGTAAGTTTTAAAATAAATCTTTCTTAACTTAAAAAAAATCTTAAATCACAGGTTTGCATAGTACTAACCGCTATAAGAAGATCCCGACCTAGAAGTCCATAAGCCAACCATAGTGCACTAGCAAGAAACGAGAACAAAGACAAGCTAAACGGCATAAACTCCACGCTCTTTGTCTTGATCACTTTCTTCTGCAAACAAAAATCCCAGAACCAATTTAGTTAATCAACTACAAATTACTTTAAAAGATACACACAAAACAACTTTCGTTGATCTTTCTCTCATGCCTTGTAAGTACTCACCATGACAACGAGAGGAGAAGCATACATGGCTACAGACGCTCCAAGTCCCACGCCTCCAACCAATCCTTTTCTGGTATGGTGATCATGAATTACGTAAGTTGAGATCAGTGCAGTGATGGAGAACATAATTATAACTGCAGTAGTCATGATCCCGGCCTTCAACTGCAACCCCACATCAGAGAACACAATAAGTTTTTCTTAATGTTTACACTGATACCTTTCATGCAACTGCATGCACTTTATTTATCAATGATGTATATATTTACTGTTTACATACCTTCTGTTTAGGTGAAGTGAACCATATGAAGATGACAATAAACGAGAACTCAAGAAGGATACCGAGGCCATTAATGGTGATCATTGGAAAATTCTCCCATCCGTAGCTTACAACAGGGAAACCATACCAAGTATACAGCAAACAATTCAACAGAGAAATCGTGTAAGGTACAAATGAGAACTCCTCTGTGCTTTTCTTCCTTATGACCCTAGCAAAAGTGCATCTGTGCAAGATATGAACACAAATAAGTCAAATTTTTAGCAAAATATCATAATTAAACCTTTTCTCCGTTTATAGTTTTTGATAATATAGAAGGTGGTATTATATCTTACATGGGAGCAGCATAAAGGAAAAATGAGGCAGCATTCCCTGCAGTGAAACCAAAACAGTTATTTTTACAACTCGTATTTCCGGTTATAACGTAGAATATGTTTTGTGAAATATCGAAGAATACCCATGAGTCCTACAGCCATTCTCAAAATGAGAATCATGTCTGCTTGATGAAGATATATAACAAATGGTGTCTAGAAGAGAAGACAAAAGTCAAGTCTAGGATTAAGGAATTTTGCTATGCCAATCTAACATTCATATGGGGGGCTATAAATACTACCCGTGAAAAGGGAACTTTATTTTGGTACCATTTTTTATTTTCCGATTTTTAGAGGTTGTGGTTTTATGAAAAATGTTGATAAAGGGTCATTGTTAATAGAAGCACCTAAAGGTAAAACTTATTTTACTAATTTTTATTTGATTACTGACTGGCATTTAAATTTATCTTGTGATTGCTAATTCACGACACACACACGTTTGTGTGTGTGTGTGTATATATTGCATAGACATGTATAAGACTTCTCATCACAATAGATTCGAAAATAAACCTTATGAATGAAAAAAAAAATTCATGTAAATGGTGTGATGATCATCCATATAAATATGCATGAACATTCACATAATTTTTAAGGATGTCAAAAGTGTGAATGTATGTAAAATTCACATGCGTGTAACGTTAATTTAAACATGATTATAAAAAAAAATATTTTTTTAAAAAAAAGTTTAATGAATCATATTGCTTCTCACAATTCTCAAGGATATATTTAGCTTCTCATGATAACCTAAATGTGTGTGTATATGTATGTGTGTATATATGTATATGTATGACGAATTCAGTATCGAAAAACCGATTCGAAAACAATCCACCTAAACCTGTGGATGAAGAGCATTAGTTTTTTTTTTTTTTTTTAGTTTATCTTTTTTTGTGGAGGGAAGTACATGACTCTCAGTGTATGAGCATATGGTTTTTTATATTTTTTTTTAGTTGAGTTGCTCTCCAAATTTGGTTTTGTTAACTTTAAACTTATGGATTTTGTTTTGAAGTTATTTTCTTATTAATTCTTTAGGGTTTTCATATTGAGTGGAAGATGCCTAAAGATTTCCACTAGCCAATGATTTAAAATTCTTGTAGGGTGCTTACTTGGCTTCTAGATAGCGAAAATTCATGGCCATGGCCACAAAACTTAGTTCCTATGCTCTATTTTTATTTATATTTTTTTTAAACTATGAATCAAAGAATGATAAGTCATTATTATAAAAGAATCAATAAATATGGTAAGAACAAAAATTGTATATTTAATTTACATAATATGATTTACAAGATACTTATCCATACCTACATCATGTTATGTGAATCCATATTCATGGTATATTTAGCGATTTCTAACATGATCTCCATATTTATGTAAATGATAATTCACTGTATTATGAGAACTATAAGAACTTTAATGATTTATAAAAATTGAATTGATGATTCACAAAAATCATAGATCCATAAATCTTAGAGAAAAAAACTCAGAATTCACAAATTATGTGAGTTGTGATTTAGAGAGGGTCAAAAGGCTGATGTACCAGTAATCTTAACTAACCCATGCCAGACCGACCCAGGTCTATCACGTGATAGGTAAATCGAGCTAACTTAGCGGTAAGACAACACTGGGAAGTTCAATGGCTTCAAGGGAGCAGCTTTGTCATTCATGCACCTGGAACCCTTGATATTTGTTAGATAATGTCAAATTTACCGGTGTCTTCTCCAACTGGGCTACACGTCCGGTCCGGAGGCTTGTGATTTGTGAACCTCATGAAAAGAATGCAGGAATTTTTTATTTTTGTTGATTTTTTGTTATAATTTAATGCACAATTGGTTCTAGTTCTCATTATAAAATTAGTTCTCACCTTCCGTATATGTATATGCATATGCATATGTATGTAAGTAGAATTAAATGAGATTTATATCTTTTGTAAGATTCGTAAGAGCCACAATGTATATGAATCATAAGTCACAATTAATAATATTTCGAATCATTGCATACCATACATCTCCACTTATTAATAACCTCAATTTAGATAGTATATTAATGATTTGATAAGTTTAAACGATGATTTTGAAGATAAGACATGATGTTTGATTACTTGATTTCGTTGTTGTTAAGAGCTTGATATCGGCTATAGGATCTTATGATTTAATCAGGGTTGCCCCGTGAATTTTGGTGGCCCTATACGTTAATTACATAGTACGCTCTTATAATGTAAAAAAATTTTAAATTTATATAAAAAATTATTAGTTATTAGTAGTCTAACAATTGGTATATACATAAAAAAACATTTAAAACAATGCTATTAAGACATATTCATATGACTTGAACAAAATAATTAATTTCAAAACATTTAAAACAATGTTATTGAGACACAATAATTAAACTTAAGTAGACTTTAGCTTTTCACCATTTTTTTCGATCACCTGTCAATTTTCCGATGAGACCCTATCAAACTTGGGGCCCTGAGCGGTCGCACTTATTGCACACCCTCAGGGCCGGCCCTGGATTTAATGATTTTGATAAATGAATAGAACTCTATATGATTAATTTACATCTTTCCATATTTAGCGAAGACACACCCATCTTATCTCTATTGCAATTAGATTTATATTTTAGTTTACTTAAAAGTAAACTAATTTGTTTTATATTTTGAATTAAATATAATACATTAATTATTTTAAATAAGATCAATATCTTATTTAACTAAATTATTAAATTCAGTTTATTATAAGTTCAGTTGAATTAAATTTAATAATAATTGTATTTGATTAATTAAAATATTATTTTACTTTGATATAATAAATTATATTAACACACTAAATTATATAAAAAAACTTTAATGTATCTAATTCCTTATGGTAACATTGAACTATTGCTATGAAGTTTAAACATGAATACTTTATTAGTCATAAAAATAATTTATCTTTGACTTAAATTATAACACGTATTAAATATTGACATTTATCTTTTGATCCAAATCTGATCTCGTAAATATAAATAATAATTGAATAAAATGTCTGTTTTAACAACCTTATTTGATATTTAATTGTTCCTGAAAATAATATATAATAGGAGTTATGTCCTTTGATAGTTTATTATAGCCTACTAGATTATTACTCATGTATTACATGTGCTTAATTTAAAAACCAAATATTTATAACAATGTATAATATAATTATTTTAAGAATAATAGAATTTGTTTAATTTTAATTAACTAATTATTAAGATCGGTTTGAATAGAATGATATACTTTAAAATATAAATTAAATTTACTAAATGAAATGTAAAAAAGAGAGCGCGACACATGACAATTCAATGAGGATGACACGTGACATATTATTTACTCATTTATTGGTACTACGTTTGTTGACACATGTATACGTGGATATTTTAAATAAAATATATGTTAAAAAGAAATAATTTAAGAGTATATTTAAAGTAAGAGTTTATACGAAAATTTGAAAGGAAAAAATATTTCCGAATGATACATATAAATATTTAGTTCAGTATACTTTAAAAGTAAAATATTAAAATATAATGATTGAATTATAAAACAGTGTTAACGATTTAACATAATTTTTGTTATTTAAATTTACAATACTTTAAAAAATACGAATTACCATAATTATGGTTACAAGGAATAAAATAGAATAATGTCATTATTGTAGTTTTATTTCAATTAATTAACTTGTATAAATGAAAAAACTAAATTAGGAAAATTAGACGGGAAAATGAGATTTTGCTTCATCAAGTAAATGACACACACACACACACACACACACACACACACACACACACACACACACACACACACACACACACATATATATATATATATATATATATATATATATATATATATATATATATATATATATATATATATATATATAGAATCAGGTTCATCAGCGTACCTATGAGATTCCAGCGTACCCAGCGTACCCTTATGTGAATGATCATTCACATATATTTTTTTTGAATAACATGTATAAGACAACATTATAAGACTTTTTTTCAAAAGGAGCAACATCATAAATCTTGTGAATGATAAAAAAAATCATGTGAATGGTCATTCACACCATTCACATTGTGTGAAATGATCATTCACATGGATGACCATTCACATAAATATGCATTAAGCATTCACATAAGTTTTAAGGACACAGAAAGTGTGAAAGTATGTGAAATTCATATATCATGTGTATAACATTAATTTAAACATGGTTATGAGAAAAAAAATTTAAAAAAAGTTTTTTAAGGTTGGTACCTTCGGGTGCACTTGATTTCGAGAGGTACTTTTTTGAACCTGAGTCTATATATATATATATATATATATATATATATATATATATATATATATATATATATATATATATATATATATATATATATATATATATGTCGCGAGTCACATCCCATGATGTCTCCAGCAAGTTGTAGTTACATCTTGTTCTCTTTTGTGTTACTTGATAATTAATATAATTATATTATAGTCAAATAATAATAGCCTATGTTAATTTTATTATGGAATAACATTTGATATATTTTTATATGCATCCAAAGTTGCATACATATATAGTTATATACTATCGTTGAGTTATTGGATTTATTTGAAGACCAATACGATCATAGAACTAGCTGCTCACGAAGATAGATGTTTGAAGTGTATATTCGTTAAAGCTAATCTAATTTAGGATCGACATAATGTGAGGGTCAATGGTGTTTTGTTGCAAGAACCCTCTTAAGGGTCACAAGGGGTTATGCTGCTGACGGTGGTTCTGTTGATGTTGACTACGGTCAGCTGATGCTGTGGTATTGATAGTGAAGCTGATGGTAACATGATGATTTCTAACTATTGGTATAATCAATCTAACTTTAATCTTTGGTTATTATTGCAATTATAAATGTTTATTGCTCAAACCCTTTAAGAAATGTTGCATCTTTTGTAATTTATTTTAAGACCCCATTAACTATGGTAAAATTTTTTCAGAGGACAAATTTTATTAACCAACCAACTAACAACAGTGATTCCAAGATGAAGACACATACGGGCTGTCGGCCCAACTTGACCAATTTAACTTTGATGAATGATTCTGATTTCCAAACCAAATATCAGCCATTTTTTGCACCCAATGGAATGAGTCTTCCTCCAGAACTTTCCTTCGATCCTCCTGTGACGCATACAAGATTTTGTTCCGCCATTTTCATAACACCCACCAAGCAACCATAATAACATCCTTGTATAAGGAATTACGTCTCCTCTACTGAACATATAACAATTCATTGTGTGTTGCTTTTTCGATAACAACCAAAACTCAAATGTGTATTTGATCTTGTATCATCTCTGATCGAATTTT
The DNA here is from genome assembly GCA_020465985.1 of Centrapalus pauciflorus. Taxonomy (NCBI): domain Eukaryota; kingdom Viridiplantae; phylum Streptophyta; class Magnoliopsida; order Asterales; family Asteraceae; genus Centrapalus; species Centrapalus pauciflorus. The sequence continues at coordinate 239,979 of JAANYP010005549.1, forward strand.
GTGCAACCTTTGCTATTAGTAGGATCAAAATACTAATCACAGAAAGTTATTTTGGACACAATTTGATATTAGTAGGCTTGATTAAAATTAAAATAAACATTGTTCCTCCAACATATACACATCAATAGACTTAAAAAGATTACAACTTAAATACAAATCGATCTTAAAGTAACCTTACAAGTGTGATTTAGTGATTGAGATTTGGGTTTCTCCAAAAAATGTTCTGAGTTCGACTCTCTTATACTTTAACTCCCTGGGCTAACCTGCTTTTCAAAAAAAAAAAAAAAAATCAATCTTAAAGTTAACTAACTTTATGACTAATTTTTTTAGATATTTATGAATTCAATTTATGTAGAACTTTAAAGAAATGTTATACAGTTACGTATCTATGTTCATCTGATTATCGTCCATAATTCTTTTTACTAATCATATATATCTAAATTTCCGAATAGATTTTTTTTTTTGGGAAACAAATATCTCATTCAACACATTGTAAAGTTTGCCCTTGTTTCTTTAAAGTAAATATCACAACCTAACACATGAGAAACACAACAAATTAATCACTTTTCAAATCATGAGTCCTTTCTAATGAGAAATATATCTTTTTTTAGAAATAAAAAGAGAATAAAGCAAACAACAAACTAAAGAGGTTCGCAAACCTTTGACCAATTGATGGTTCATGTTGTCTCGTGAAGACATGCCCAACAAGTTGCATCATAATACAAACAACTTCGTATTTTATTCATAAGACCCGTAAATTTAAATTTTACTGATATGATAATTTAATTTTGATTCGGGTCTAATTGTCTAAACAATTATGTCGGAATACATATTCCCAATACACATTGCTTGTTTTTTTTGTTAATTTCCATAAACTAAATTAATGTACATTTTTTGTTTCGTTACAAAATCTTAAATATCATTTAAATTTAATATAACAGATAAAGAACCTAACGTGACCGAATACCTTTTTTTTAGACCATCCATTCTCAAACTTTCGTGACTAAGACACAACGGTTCCAAAGTATCCAACAAATCCTCTTTGTTCTCGTATCCTCTTGAAAAAAAATCGCCTTTCAAATTAATTAATTCGACTTTAATAATCATTTGGGAAAATGTAGTATAACCTAATAATAATTGGCGTAAACAAATTTCATAACAAACAATACAAACTCCACTATCAGACGCCTGATCTTCATTTTTTCTCAACATTTCTTTAAAATTCTAAGTAAATAAACTATAATATATTGGTATCAAACTAACTCTAAGTCAAGATGTTTGTTTAACCATGGATTTTGTAATTAGTATGTTTATATTCTAAAAATAAATTCCTACCGACAATATTATGCGTTATAGTTCACACGGGAGTTAAGTTACATAAAATATTAAGAGAAAAAGTGGTGTATGTTTGAAGTTGAGAACAACCAACAATTGAAATTAAAAGACAGATGTAATAATTAATTCGAGTTTATGATTGACATTTTTGTTTTTATTGGTCTCTTTAATTGCTTACGATTGGCATTTATTCTTCAACAATGGGTAAATTGGACATATTCATTGGTTATCATAGTGTTGGATTGTACTCGTTGGTGGCAAAGTGACAATATCCACAATGTTAGTGTAGATTTGGAATTTTTCGTTGATATAGGGCCTTAGGTTAAACTTTCCTTATTTGGAAAAAGTTTAACTTTAACCCTTATGGTTAGATTAATCCCACTTTGATCCTTGTACTTTTCATTTATGTAATGATGCAAAATATGTATGAAAGGGGAAATAATTGCATAATTCTTAACATATTATACTCTTTATGACACTAATTATCAATAATTAGTCATACATGGTTTTCTCAATAAGTAAAGTTTTTTAAAAAAAATATCAAGATACAACAAAAGAAAGAGTTACAGACGGGTATGATCAAATAAATATCCTGTTATATTAAGCTATATGCATGTTAGAAAAAGTTACATTGCTCAATAGATTTTCTACCAACTAGAACAATGATGGTATGTCATATGATTTCGACTTGCCAAGTTGTTCGAACCAAATTGTGGACATGACTTGATTGAAAACGACAAAGTACAACCATCAAAATAAAAACTAGTATTATCTCGAACTGGATAAATGCAACCCAAAGGCATAGCTGTAAGTGATCAGATGTGACCTAACTCATTTGATTTATGATTTAAAGTTATAAATATAGGCTATCTATAACAAAAGAAAAACAATAGTTTGTAGACAAATTGTTTACTATAAAAAAGGTTAATATTGAAAAAAAAATTCGCGAATAAATCGTTGCATTGGGCTATGTTTTAGGCTCCATCTCATGGGCTTACACAAGAAAAATGGACTTTTTTCTTGCTAAGTTATTGTAATGCTTACCGAGTAATGATTGACTAAACAAATCACATGTATACTTTTGAAAAAAAAAACATGTTGAGAAACTTAAATAGTCAAAATAAAAAGTTCAGTAACTTAATCACAAAAATAGAAAAAGAAAAGATCTTTTCCAATATTAACACAAATAAAAAAGAGTTTATTATGAAAAAACCAATATGTTTTCACGTTTTTTACGTTTTCGTCTCTCTTTGTTATTTTTTTTTTATAAAAGTTCTCAAGTTAATTTATTCTTTTTGGTTTAGTGAAATTTGGACATTAGAACCCGGTTATAATTAGTAAACCGGGTTTTAAAAACTGAAAAACCAGGTTCTAATATCCAAATTTCACTAAACCAAAAATAAAAAATTAACTTGAGGTCTTTTATGGAATAAAATAACATGGAGGGACGAAAACGTAAAAAAACATGAAAACACGTTGGTTTTTTTTCATAGTAAACTCAATAAAAAACACTAAAGTGTCTTAATTTTAAAAAGGGTTTATTATGAAAAAAACCAACATGTTTTCACGTTTTTTGCTTTTTCGTCCCTTCATGTTATTTTTTCATAAAAGTTCTCAAGTTAATTTTTTCAATGTGGTTTAGTGAAAATTGAACATTAGGCCCCAACTATAATTAATGAACCGGGTTTTAAAAACTGAAAAACCGGATTCTATTGTTCAAATTTCAGTAAATAAAAAAGAAAAATTTAACTTGAGGACTTTTATTGAAAAAAGTAACATGAAGAGACGAAAACGTAAAAAAGATGAAAATATGTTGGATTCTTTTCATAATAAACCCTTTTATATATGTAAAAGATTATTAATTTTTATTTAAATGGTTATAGAATAATATTTTACATTACTTTTAATTATTTTTCAACTTTTTGCAATGAAAACCTCGGCCCTTCATTTCGTGAACTGTCGCCAGTGAACAACTGAACATTGGTTTCTCTACTTTATGCAAAAAAAAAACCAAATAAATAAATAAAATGAAAAGGGAAAAAAAAGCATATTTAAAATTTTGTTTCCTTCCGGAGGAATCAGAAAGCAACTTGAATAATCTACCATCAATTTTATTCAGATAGAAAGTACACATTCGTGGTACGTATTTCATAGGAAAACTAAATTATTGGTCCATGTAACACATAGGGCATACGTAAGAAATATATATATATTTCTAAATACGATAACTTAAAATATTGTTATAAGAAATAATAAGGTAATAATATTTTGATATTAACTCACATAGATAAATAATTAAAATTATATTAAATATAATCTTGTTATTCTTATTATAATAAATATATATTGAAGATATGAAAATATATATTTGAAATACTGATTATATTACAATAAAAACTAAATCAATTTTGATGTTTTGGCTTTTAAATTTGAAAACAATATTTACAATATTATTAGAAAGTATTACTTTTATGAAAATTATTATAGTGTTGCTCTCTTCATATTTAGATGTGTTTTTTAATGATAAAAAAAACTTAAAATCATGCTTTATATAAAATTTTTGTTGATTCAATTGATTATGAAAAAAAAATTAAATCGATTACGATTGTTAACATGATTTTAAAATAATATTAATTTCCAAAATTTAAGAATGAGAACGAATGTTAAATTGATACATTTAATATACGATTAAACATTTAACATTTTCTTTAAATTTTTTAAAAAACTAAAAAAGTACAAATCAAATAGATCATAGTAGAGGTAAATTAGGAAGCATTTAAATTTATTAATTGTATAAGTTTCCATTAATATTTTAAAATTTCTAAAATAAATTAGATGAGTTAATTGAAAGAGTTATATATGGAAAAATGGGCGTGAAAATGAAATTTGGAGAAATGTGGAAGCGACATGTGACAAAATCATTTTGCTTTATTAATATATATAGATAGATTTACATACAAAATTATTTAATTATAGGGGTGATGGTTTGTGGATTCGAACGGTACCTCTTGAAATTACGTGCATCCGAAAGTACCAACATTTATAAACTTTATATAATATTTTTTTTATAACCATGTTTAAATTAACGTTATACACATGATAAATTAAAGTCACATACATTCACATTTTTTGTGTCCTTAAATTTATGTAAATGTTCATGGACATTTATATGATTGGTCATTCAAGTAAATGATCATTCACACCATTCACCTGATCTTTTTACCATTCAAAAGATTTATGATCTTGATCTTTTTGATAGAAAGTATTATAATATTGTTTTATACATGTCTATGCAAAAAAAATATATATGTGAACAATCATTCACAAGAGGATACGCTAGGTACACTGGAATCTTATAGATATGCTGATAAACCTAATTCTATGTTATATATATAGAGTCAAGTTCAATTGAGAACTTTTATGCATCTAAGTACCTAAGAACCATCTTACAGTCGTTGGATCAAGTCGATCTCATGATGCATCATACCTGATGCATCTCGTGATGCAACATATTATGTGCATCAAATGAAGGGTAGTTTAGGGAAAAAAAATCTAGTTTAGTGAAATTTTAGTTTTACATTAATTGAATATTTCATCAAATATTATAATAATAAGTGTTAAATAAATTTAATTACTACACTTCCAAAATTAACAAAAATGATACAATTTCAAATTAAATGATGAAGATTTATATGCATCGTTGTTGTTCATCCTTCGTGTTCATCAGCTTCATGCATTATCTTCGTGTTCATCAACTTCATATTCATCATTCGTGATGCATCAAATGTGTTCATTTTAAAAACATTAATCTAACGTGTTGCAACAACATGTTTATCCAAAAATCTTAATCTAACATGATGCAACAACATCCAAAAAACTTAAACTAACGTGCTTTTATGCGTCATCGTTGTTCATCGTTCATCATCCATGTCCATTCATCGTTCATCATCTATGTATCGTCATTGTTCATCATCTATCTATGCATCATCACTGTTCATCGTTCATCATCCATCTATGTATTCTTCTTTGTTCATCATCCATCTATGCATCATCATTATTAGTCGTTGTTCGTCGTTAATCATCCATCTATGCATCGTGTTCTTCATGATCATTATTGGTTGCATCTCTTGTTCATGTTCATCATCATCGTTGTTCATCGTTCATCTTCGTCTTCAAATCATCATCACAAGTATACAAACACAGGACTAAGAATGAACCTACACAACCTAGATATATAACTAAATGGGAAAAAAAACTAACATCAAGTAAAAAGTTAAAATAGTTACTATTAATGACAACATGAAATTATGGTGGACAAAACAAATGCATTATGGTGGCCAAAAGAAATGCATGCCAAAGAGACAAAAGTATTGCAAAAGAGAGGGATTGAGCCATTGAGGGAGCATAATCTTCAAATAGGGAGAGAGAAAGAGAGAGGGAGTGAGGGATGGTAAGAAGAGAGAGAGAAATGAGGAGGAGAACGAGGAATGTTGTTAATATGATATTTTAATTCCAAAATTAATTTCTAATTATCTTTTAATAATTTTCAGAAAAAAAATTAATTACTATATCTTTAGTTTCCCCTAAATGTCCTTTGTGCACCCTTGGTAAAGTATCTGATGCACAAAAGTTTCTCGGGGTTCTCGATGCATAAAAGTTCTCAATTGAACGTCAATATATATATATATATATATATATATATTGAGGTTCAATTGAGAACTTTTATGCATCGGGGCACCTCGAGGCACTTTTATGCATCAGATAATCTAACAATGGTGCACAAAGGACATTTTGGGAAAATTAAATATATGAAATTAATTAATTTTTAAAAATCATTTAAAGATAGTTAGAAGTTAATTTAGGAATTAAAATCTCACATTAACAACCTTCCCCATTTATCCTCTCTCTCTCTCTCTCTCTCTCTCTCTCTCTCTCTCTCTCTCTCTCCCCATCCATCGTCATCTTCTTCACCACACCCAATTCATTGGTATAATTATTGCATCAGAAAGGTGAATTCATAATGTAATCATTCAACAAAAAATAAAAAATATGGAGCATTTTGCATGTAAATTCATCCCAATCATCTTCCTCACCACACTCATTCTTTCTGCAATTTTCAATCCTCAAAATCTTCGTTTCTCTCTGTTGACACAACAAAAACTCAGATTCTGATTCAATTACAAAATCCCAAACCACCATTTTCCAATGTCTCACCATCTCCATCTCCATCTCCATCACCATTACCTTCTCCAGCTCCGGCTCCGGCTCCACATCTCAATAGCCGAACTAAAACAAGAGTCTTGGTGGCAGTTTTGGTGTCTGCCGGTGGAGCTACTTGTATAATGTGTCTCATTGCTCTTTTTTTGGGTGTAGAAAGTTGAGAAATCAGAGGAAGAAGAAGAAATCGATTTCCATTTCCATTTCGACAAATGCTGACAAGCTAGTTTCTGATAACTTTTACCTTGAATATTTAGGAACTGTTTTAGACCCACCTCCGGTCTGTACATCAAAACAAGATTCTGATGAAAATGATGATAATTATACGACACGAGTTCCGGAACTGTTTATTTATGAAAACGATTTGCATGATTTATTTTTGGAAGAGATGAACGATATGCATGAAGATGAACGATATGCATTATTTTTTATGATGAACGATGAACGATATGCATGAAGAAATGAACGATTTATGTTTGTATTTTGATGTATTTTGATTTTGGAAGAGATGAACGATTTATGTTTGTATTTTGATGTATTTTGATTTTGGAAGAGATGGACGATATGCATTATTTATTTTTGGAAGAGATGAACGATATGCATGTATTTTGATGTATTTTGAATTTGTATCATTTTTGTTAATTTTGGAAGTGTAATAATTAAATAAGGATGACATAATTCCTGTTTTACCCCTCCTCGAATTTCATTATGTGCACTTGATGCACAATAGTTTCTATTTAATTATCCTTATGTCATTTGATCTAACTCACGCATTCCTTTCATCCAAGGGACAGTGGAGATTCTTTTGTGCCTCGATGCACAAAAGTTCTCAATTGAACCTCAATCTATATATATATATATATATATATATATATATATATATATATATATATATATATATATATATATATATATATATATATATATATATATATATATTGAGGTTCAATTGAGAACTTTTGTGCATCGGGGCACCTCGAGGCACTTTTGTGCATTAGATAATCTAACAATGGTGCACAAAGGACATTCTGGGAAAATTAAATGTATGCAATTAATTAATTTTTAAAAATCATTAAATGATAATTAAGAGTTAATTTAGGAATTAGAATCCCACATTAACAACCTTCCCCATTATCCTCCCTCTCTCTCTCTCTCTCTCTCTCTCTCTCTCTCTCTCTCTCTCTCTCATGCTCTCTCTCGGCCTCCTAGACCACCGGCGACCACCACAACCGGCCATCGAACAACCACCGCCTCTATGTCTCTCTCAACATCCGATCATCATTATCTCGCTCTCGGTCGTTGCACCACCATCCCACCACCGTCATCTTCTTCTCTCGGCCGCTGCAACACCCAAACAGGGGACGAATCGTTTTGGAGGTCAAAGATGATCATGAAAAAGGTTGAAGACGAATCGTTTTGGTCGATCACCACAACATGGGACGAATCGTTTTGTGCATAATCCCAAGAAATACCTCTTGATTTACAAGATTTATGCATGAGCAGGTTGTACTCGATGCATAGATCATAAATGACTTGCATCCAAGAGTGTTAACCAAATGCTATAAGTATGTAATAGAAAAGCACAGTAGCAAAGGAATCGTCGAAGAACGATCAATGTTTGGATTTATGATGAAACGGTTATTTTGATATATGATGAAACGATGCATTTTGATTTTGGATTTTTTAGATTTATGATGAATAGATGTATTTTGGATTTTTTGATTAAGATATGGATTTTGGATTTTATGATGAAGAGATGCATTTTGGAAGGTATGAATGTTTGTTGGAACGATGAACGATTAATGTTTGAATGAACGATGCATCATGTTAAATTAAGGTGCATTTTGGATTTTTGATTAAGAGATGCATTTTGGAAGGTACGAATTTTTGTTGGAACGATGAACGATTCATGTTTGAATGAACGATGCATCACGTTAAATAAGGTTTTTGGATGAACACATTGATGCATCACGTTAAATTAAGGCTTTTGGATGAACGATGCATCACGTTAAATACGAAGTTGATGAACATGAAGATAATGGATGAAGATAATGAACACAAAGAACGAACAACAATAATGCATTAGAATCTTTAATTTTTTTATTTTTGGAAATGTAATAATTAAATGAGGATTGCATAATTCCTGTTTTACCCCTCTGCATATTTCATTATGTGCACTTGATGCATAAAACTTTCTATTTAATTACCTTTTTGCCGTTTGATCTAAACCACACATTCTTTTCATCCAAGGGACAGTGGAGGTTCTTTTTTGCCTCGATGCACAAAAGTTCTCAATTGAACCTCCCTCTATATATATATATATATATATATATATATATATATATATATATATATATATATATATATATATATATATATATATATATATATATATATATATATATATATATATATATATGTTTGTATATGAAAAAGATTTTCAATACCAATTATATATAAAAGATTTTATGTGAACCTCACAAACACACACACACTCTCTCTCTCTCTCTCTCTATATATATATATACATAGATATATATATATACATATATATATATATATACATACATACATACATATATATATACATATATATATATATATATATATATATATATATATATATATATATATATATATATATATATATATAGGGGTGGGTTCAATGGAGAACCTTATGCATCGAAGAACCTTGGAGAACCACAGTGCATCGCTAGAAAAACTGAAATACATCACGTAGAAATCGATGCATCACGCGGGAATTTGATACATCAAGTGGAAATAATGTAAAAATCGATGCATCACTCGAGAATTTGATGCATCACGTGGAAATAATGATGCATTACGGGGGAATTGTGATGCATTTGTGGTGGTGCATGGAGGTTCTTCAAGGTTCTTCGATGCATGGAGGTTCTCCATTGAACCCACCTATATATATATATATATATATATATATATATATAGGGGTGGGTTCAATGGAAAACCACTATGCACCTGAAAACTATGGAAACCTACGCATACCGTCCGATTTGGTGCATTTCATGAAAAACGCGGTGACATGATCGTAAATAAGGTGATGCATCACGCGGGATTTTGATGCAACACGCGGGAAATTTGATGCATCACGCGAGATTTTGATGAATCACGTGGGGAATTTGATGCATTTGTGGTGGTGCAGTGCGGTTTTCACAAGTTTTCAGGTGCATTGTAGTTTTCCATTGAACCCCCTATATATATATATATATATATATATATATATATATATATATATATATATATATATATATATATATATATATATATATATATATATATATATATATATATATATATATAAAGATCATATTTAAATGTCACATACATTCACATCACCTAGCTCCTTTAAAATTATGTGAACGTACACTTACATAAATTTGCATATATGTGAACGTGTGTTTATGTGATACATGATTTCATGGATTTAGAATGTGTGAATGTGCGTGAAATTTATATATCATATTTGTAATATTAATTAAAACATGTTTATAAAAAAAATTCAAAAAAATTATTTTTAAGAGTGATACCTTCTGTGGCACTATAACTAGTACTCACTTGAACCCAAATTAATATTATATATATATATATATATATATATATATATATATATATATATATATATATATATATATATATATATATATATATATATATATATATATATATAGAGAGAGAGAGAGAGAGAGAGAGAGAGAGAGCGGGGTTCAATGGAAAACCACAATGCACATGAAAACTTGTGAAAACCGCACTGCACCACCACAAATGCATCAAATTCTCCGCGTGATGCATCAAAATCCCGCTTGATGCATCAAAATCCCGCTTGATGCATCAAATTTCCCGCGTGATGCATCAAAATCCAGCGTGATGTATCACATTATTTACGATCATGCCACCGCGTTTTTCATGAAATGCACCAAATCGGACGGTATGCGTAGATTTTCATAGTTTTCAGGTGCATAGTGGTTTTCCATTGAACCCACCCATATATATATATATATATATATATATATATATATATATATATATATATATATATATATATATATATATATATATATATATATATATATATATATATATATATATATATATATAGGGGGGGTTCAATGGAAAACCAACATGCATCGGAAAACCTTGGAAAACCTCCATGCACCCCCACAAATGCATCACAATTCCCGCGTGATGCATCGAATTCCCACGTGATGCACCGTCTTTCTACATAATGCAGCTGAAAATTTGTGAAAACCGCATGCACCACCACAAATGCATCAAATTTCTCGCATGATGCATCAAAATCCCGCGTGATGCATCAAATTTCCCGCGTGATGCAACAAAATCCCTCATGATGCATCACTTTATTTACGATCATGTCACCGCGTTTTTCATGAAATGCATCAAATCGGACGGTATGCGTAGGTTTCCACAGTTTTCCGGTGCATAGTGGTTTTCCATTGAACCCACCCCTATATATATATATATATATATATATATATATATATATATATATATATATATATATATATATATATATATATATATATATATATATATATATATATATATATATATATTATTTTTCTTTTATTCATTACAATTTGTTGAACTAATATTGACATTAAAATTTGTTTTGTTTATAATACTTTGAAGGGACATTTGTGCAAAAAACTTCAAACCATTTTTGTGATTAAAATCTTTAACCATTTTTTATTGCACAAAAAACTCTCAACCGACAAAATTTCAATGAATTGGGATATCACCGGTTATAACCGATTGAAAGTCACACACCACCGTCAACAAGTCATCAATGACCACTAGAATTTCATCGAAAAAGTAAATTTCAACAGAATAACACAGATTTTAACAAATAAATCAACAAGAAATTGAATTTAAATAATAAAACATAGACAACTGAGTTCGTTGGAAAAAAAGGTTCGTCAAAGACGAAAGGTTGGTCAGCAGATTGCATTTTGTTGCAACCAGTTCATCAAGTTACGAGTCATTATTTTTGAAAAAAAAACTCATTTGAAAATTTTTAGTCAGTAGGGGTTTTTTTGCAATGAGAAATGATTGGTAGTTTTAATCACAAAAGGAGAAATTATGCAAAAAATCATCAAAGTACAAAATTTTTTCGATTAAGCCCCCATTTCATTTTTTATTTCTGATAAGTCCCCAAACTGCTTAAATCTTTTAAATTGATCCGTTAACCTGTTATAACAGGTTAACATGCTTAAATCTATTTTGCAAAAACCATCAAAGTATAAAAAAAGTTCGATTAAGTCCCATTTCATTTTTTTCCTTATAAGTCCCGAACTAATTAAACCTTTCAACTTTTCGATAAAATAAAACAAATGTTCTTTAAACTTTTAAAAAACGACGATGTTTATTTCGATGACAGAGCATGTCATGTTTGTCTAAACCAAAATAAGTTGGTTTGAAAATAATATTTTTTTCAAAACGAGGATGGTTGTTTGAAAATAATAAATTTTTTTAAAAGTTCGTTATTCCGGAAAACATAAGTTTTTTTTTTGATATAATAACATAAATGATGATTATTTCGATCCTATGTTTGTCTAGACCATAATTTTTAATTATATTTAACTAGTTCATCCCGACTTAATTTTAAACAATAAAAATGATCGTTTTGATTTATCATTTTTTTGTTTTTTTTTTTGCATCTATGTATGTGTTACGTGAGTGTCAATTGAACAATCACTTAAATTGATAAAACAACAAATAACATGAGTTTTATCAAGATAATGGATTTATGTGGCAAAAAAAATTAGTTAAGAGATTTATAAGTCAAAATAATTTAGTTAAGGGATTTATAAGACAAAATAATTTAGTTGGGGGACTTAATCAGAAAAAATCGTAGATTTATAAAATCCACGTCAGCAATTGCAACCCGCTTAACAGGTCACCGGTAACTTTTCTTGAAAAAAACACCAAATTCGTGATTTTTATTTAGTCAATGGACTTATTAGACAAAAAAATTGATTGAGAGACTTAATCGAAAAAACTTGTACTTTGATGGTTTTTTGCGAAATTTTTCCATCACAAAAATAGTCAAACTTGAGGGTTTTTTTTTTTTTTTTTTCACAAATATCCCTATTTTAAATTGTAATATTACAAACTGATCATGATTTAATTTTTAAATATCGGTTTTGACATCAACCAAATCAAACAAGTCAAATATCCGTGACTAGTTCATTTTGATGCACCATTCAATTGGACTCCACATCCTTCAAATCCTGGGTTTGTAAGAAGGAGATTACCCACCCTTCGATCAACAGTTGCTTGTTATATCTTCTTAAATTAGTAAAAAATAAAAAGAAATTATTATTTTAAGGTTACTACCTCAAATAAATTTATTGCAATCCTTTCATTAGAAATAACAACACTCAGAATAAAATTATAAAAAAATAAGTAAATTACACATACGATCCCTGCAGGTTGGGACTTTGGGGGTGATTACGGTTTTGGTTTTTAACCTTTTTATTACATTAGAGGTACCAAAAACACAAATCTTTCACATAATTGGTCATTCTGACTAACGTCCGTTGACTTTGACAGATAGAGATGAATGTATTTTCGTCTTTTTTGTACTTCAAGGACCATTTGTGAAATGAAATATATCATTGCAGACCTTTGTGACAATTTCTAATAAACTTTTAAAACGTACAAATCTTTTATAATTTTATTATTAAAGTTTATTTATATATATTGTTAGTTAAATGAGTTTGTTTAATTTTAACTACAATTATTTAAAAAAAAGGGAATTCTTCATTGCTTTTTACGGACGTTTAAATTGAAAATTAAAATGTTCGTCGTTTAAATTAAAAAAACAATATAATAAAATCGTAAACAAATACTCGTATATCATATAACTGTAAATAAATAATCATAATATTATATAAAATAAAAATTTTAATAGTTTACAAAAAATGAAAATTGTAAATAAATAATATTAGTGAAAATTATAAAATTCAAATAATGATAATATAAATAAATAAACTTTAATAAGTATGTTATAAAGATTTTTATGTTTTAAAAATTTCACAAATAGTTCCCATAGTATATCTAATTTCAGAAAATGGTCCTTGAGAGGAAAAAAAAATACAAAAATGCCTTCATCTATAACGACAAAACTTAACGGGCGTTAGTCAGAGAGATCATTTGTGTGAAATGTTTGTATTTTTGGTACTTCTTGTGTAATAATAAAGAGTAAGGGACTAAAACCATGATAACTTAATTTGTTTCTAGTTCAGTAGCTCAATCACACACACTCGTTGATTTCTCGTGGAACGAAGGGAAAGGAAGCAAAGGTTTAAACGTGATGTGCATATATACGTTTTAGTTATTTCGCGGGTCTAACCACGATACCCATTTCTGTTATCATAATTTCACAAATTATGTCATTAAATTCCATTTCATCTCCTGAATTCATAATTATTATCAATCCACTAAAATTGTTATCTGAAGTCACATAATATCGGTCCAGACACGTATAATCCATTAAGCGGTGCATTGGATAAAATGGAATTCTTATTATTCAATGATTTCAAACGATCCAAAAAAAAAAACTATAAATAAAAAGGATTAGTTTATTATTCTACATAACTTGTTTATAACCCACGTATCACGTAGATATTTTTAATTAAATTTATTTATATAAAATGTATATGAGTAAAAATAAAAACATACAAAAATAATAATTGTATTTATTTTTTATTATTTATAGATTAAAAAATAGAGTATATTTATCTTTTTTTTTTTTAATATTAAATTGTATTTATCTTTTTATTTTTTATAAGTTGTAATTTTCTTTTTGGTAAATGTAGAGATGACACGTGACATTTGATATTTTCGTTTATTATACATAATAATAATAATTTCCAAAACTAATTCAAATTTTTTACATTTGGATCTAATTATGATTATTATGGATAATAATGATAGATATTTATTTTGGTAAACATTAATTTTAAATGTTACAAAATCTAACTTATTACTAATTAATTAATGAAAAAAAATAAAGTCAAAATTTAATACAATTAAGTTAAGGTGTTAAATTTGAAAAAAGAGGTGGAAAATTTAAATTTTCTTGTACTGTAGAATTGACATATAACATGAATTGTTTTGTTTTATTATAATATATAGGTTAATCAACCCATGTATTACATGGGTTGATTTAGAAAATACATATTTTTTTATATTTTAATAAATTATTATAAAACTTGTATATAATTAAAATAAAAAAAAACTGAAAGCTAGTTAAATTAAAGAAAAAAAAATACTTAGTTGTTTGATATTAAATAAAAAAATATTATTATATTGTATTATTAAAAATAGATAATATGTGTTTGCAAAAAATGTTTTCTTTAATTTTTATTAACTTCAAATATGAAATATCAATGTAAGAAACAAAAAACTTCAATTATGTGAATGTGTATATATTTTGAAAATGATAAAATATAAAAATGGAATATCTGAAAATCAACAATCAAAATTTATCATATTCACAATTGAAGTCTTATCAATTAAATTTTAAATCTTGTTAGCAAAATAATTAACAAAAATTTTTAACTTTATTTACTACACTTCTACATTTAAATCCAAATTTTTACATTTGAATTTAACTATGATCATTAATGATAATAATGACACATATTTATTTTAGGTAAATATTAATTTAATATTAATTCATTAATGAAAATATTAAAATCAAAATTTAATGTAATTCAGTTAAGGTAGTAAATTTGGAAAATGAATTAAAAAAATGACATATGTATAATTATTGATTTTAATTAAGGGTATAAGAGACATTTCATAAATAATTATGAGTTGACATTAATCTGGACAATTGATTTCTTTCCATCCAATGGTTCAGAAACTTCAAGTGATTTTCTTATTTTATATAGTATAGACGTATGATATGTATAATTATGCTCATTAATACAATGGATTATTTGATGAAATATAATGGTGAAATATTTGCTTTCATTAGACAATATAAAAATATTTATATTAATTCGTTGAAATTAATTAATGACACAAAATTTTAAATTTAAATATGCCGAATAAGATAAAAATACGATGGCTATTTAAGCACATGTTTATTTATCTAATTCTATCAGAGTATCAGTATAGGATTAATATAAAGACGTACATATACGTTGTTACGTAAACAGTTTTCTCTTTGCTACGTAGATAATAAATATATATATAGTTACTAGGGTAAATTACAATTTTCGTCTCTGTGGTTATACACAAATTATGATTATCGTCCTTTTAATGATTAAATTACGATTACAGTACTTATAGTTGACAATTTATTATGTCTTTGGTCCCTCTGTCCAATATTTTTTTTAAAATGACGATTTTGCCCTTTTATATTTATTTCAGTTTTGGTCCTTGATCAAATTATTTCTTTTATTTCATTTTATTAATAGATTTTTATTCTTTTACTATTTATTTAATATATTTTCTATTCTTTTATTATATTATCTAGTTATTACTATTAACATTCAATTGAAATAAAAGATTATTCAATATGTTTTATTTATTTATTTGATATTATTATTAATAGTATTAATATTATTATTTTGTTATGATTTAAGTATTTACATGACTAAGTAGTAATCAATGAAAATAATTTGTATATGACTTAATTTAATATGTTGTATTTTTGTTAATTATTGTTATAAATACTATTATTATCGTTCATACATATTCATTTTAGATATACGTTGAACTATTTATATATTTATTTTTCTAAATGTAATACTTTTCATTTATAAAAATTGAAACTATTTATGCATTTAATTTATTTATCTATTGTCTTTATTATATGTTACATTCATATAAATAATTATATATTTAATAATTTTTTATTCAAATTAATTTAATTATTTTGTTTTTATCTTAACCAAATATATAATTTAACGTGTTTTCTATTCTAATTTAGTTATACCATAAAGTTAATGGTCAGATAAACCTTATACATATAACTTAAGGAAACCCATAATTGTTGTAATTATAACTTGATGAAATATATAACTATTTCATAAAGTTAAAAAATTAAATTAATTTATACATATAAATATGTAAAGTTTACATATCTTGTTGATTCTAAACTATAATTTTTGTTTAACAAATAGTAAATGTATTAAATTAATAGTAAAAAATAAAAAAGCTATTAATAAATTAAATAAAAAGAAATAATTTGATCAAGGACCAAAACTGAAATAATAATGAAAGGGCAAAATCGTCATTTAAAAAAAATATTGGACAAAAGGACCAAAGACATTATAAATTGCCAACTATAGGTACTGTAATCGTAATTTAATCATTAAAAGGACGATAACCATAATTTGTGTATAACCACAGGGACGAAAATTGTAATTTACCCTAGTTACTAACTATATTTCGTTAAAATTTGTTACGAATAACATTGTCTAAAAAATCCATCAATTTAAATAATATCATAAAATCTGTTATCTAAACAGATATTATAATTAAGAGATAATTGCGTAAAAAACCTTAAAGTTGGACCATTTTTGTGATTAAAACCCCTAACCATTTTTTGTTGCACAAAAAACCTCTAACCGGTAAAATCTTTTGAAATTAGGACTTGATCGGTTATAATAGGTTGCTATGCTTACATGGCACACACTGGCGTCCACATGGCAAACCCGACTTACGTGGCGCCTACATGACACTACATGTATAATTCATTATACATGATTTTTGCATTAAAAACCCCGAAATTGGTGACTTTTTCGATTAAAACCCTTAACTATATTTCTCTCACCTCTAACCAACAATAATATTTACATTTTCTCTTTTTCTCTACCTCCGGCAACTCCGATTACTCTATCTCCTCTTTATGTTCAGTGCTGTTTATTTTATGTATGTATGTTCGATTAACTTTTCCCGTTTAATCTTGAATTTTAACTTCAATTGTGCCGATGGAATCGATTTCATTTCGTGTTCATGAGTTGCATTTTTAGGTTCAACTTTATGTTCAAGTTCATTTATTTATATTCCATTTTAGCATCTGAATATGATCAGCCAAAGCAGTGAGATTCGCTAGCCAAGATGGTGGAGGTTTCATTGGGAAACGCGAACTCTTTGTTTGATAAATAAAAGTTTAATAAATATTCATGTCATCAAAATGCAATCAGTGAAGACTCGATTTTAATTATCTTTGTTCGTTGGAGGTTTTGTATCAAATTAAAAATGATTTGGGGTTTTAATTGAAAAACTAAACAAGTTGGAGGTTTTTTATGCAAAAATCTATTTAAAAGTTTTACACGTCATCAAGTTGCAAACGGCTAAACCGGTTGCAAGTCAGATTTTTTGAAAAAAGGCCAAATTTACAAAGTTTTAACCAGTTAGAGGTTTTTTGTGCAATGAAAAATGGTTGGGGGTTTTAATCGCAAAAATAGTCTAACTTAGAGGTTTTTTGCGCAATTTTCCCTATAATTAACCGATTGAATTATATCGTAAAAGTGTTTGTGACACGTAATTTCACAAAATATTACGTTGTTAATTCCATTGTTTAATATGAGTCAAAATTATCACAAGTGTCTATTAAAAGCATATCAAATTTAAATACGTACTAAAATTGATGAGAATATAAGATACTACGTCTTAAAATATTTAAAATCATCTTAAAACATTCAACTTTTTATCAGGGCCGTCTCGTTGATTTTGGAGGCCCTGTGCAAAATTCATAAAAGTGGCCCTTTAAAAAAAATTTAGATAGATATATATAAGTTCACTAATACGATAGAAATACGATAGAAAAGATTATAAGTATCCAATAACTTATTCTTTTTTTCTTTTTACGTTTTTCACATCCAGAATCGTATTTTCGTTTAGGAGCCATAATTTATTAAAAAATAACAGATTATTAATAGTATTAAAGGAGTCAAGGAGAAGAGTACATAGACCTGAAATAATTCTGGATCTGAATTCTGTTTCTCATTTCTGTTTGACTGTTTCGTGGAGAGCAAAAGCAAGAGCCAAGTCGCCAAAAGCCAAGAGCCCAAAAGGTTTTCTGTTTTTGACTTTCTTATTCTTAATTTCTTGACTTTCTGTTTCTGATTTCGTGAAGACTGCAAGAGCCAAGAGGATTAAATGAATTTGGGATACTGATTTCGTGGAGAGCAAGAACAGAGCCACAAAAAATCCGGTCGTTTTAATTGAAGAATAGAAGATGATTAGATGAATAGGTGAAGTGATTAAACTAATTGGGGGATGCTATTAAAATACCTTTAATCTTTGATTGAACGTTGAATCGTTGAACGTCGGAGCCATTGAACGAGGTGAAGTGATTAAACTCTTAGAATTCCACCGTCCCGCTTCAATCTTCGAAGGAATCGGAGCTTTTGATCCTTGATTCGTCGGAGCCATTGAACGAGGCGGCAAGCGCTTTACCCTAGCGGGAGTAGCGGCGCTTTGATTTCCCAAAAACAAAATACATCGTATTTTTTGATTTACCCTAGAGCCGCATGACCGCTTGTCCGCTTCCAGCTTCCTTCAAATCTTCAGTTTGGCTTCTGTTGTGCACTTGGGCGGCGCATGGACACAAAGTCACAGACTCCTTCAATCTTTTTTACAGAACATGGGCTATTGGGCTATACATACTATTGGGCTTAAATTTAATGGAGGCCCCAATGAAATGGGGGCCCTGTGCAGTGGCCCAGGCTGCACAGGGCATAAGCCGGGCCTGCTTTTTATTAATATTAACAACATATGACTGTTAATTGGTTATTCATATCATAAGCAGTTATATCTAATAAAAGTAACAAATTGATTCAATAAACATTAAAAACTAATTGATTTCCGTCGTCATAAATAATTAAAATAATTACTATTTTTGTTTATCCTTTTAATATCTAATAATGATTGCTAAAAATAATATAACAATTGTTTGCCATCTTCTTTATCTTTTATTTTTAAAACTTTTAGCAACTATTATTGTAGATGATATTATAGTTTATTAACATTATCCTAATCTATATATAAAGTAAGGTAGAGATCCATGTATTATATATTTATATGGATTTATTTAGAAAATAAATAAATAGAAAATATTTAAAAGAGTACTAGAAATAATAAGATGTGAATTAAATAAAAAAATTGAGAGGTTATAACCTAAAAAATTTAAAACCTGTTTAATAATAATAATAATAATAATAATAATAATAATAACAATAATAATAATAGTAATAATAATAATATTGTGCTAAACATTATAAACATTAATTTTTCAATCAATAAAGTTTTAATAATATTTTTGTTATTTATTATAATTTATAGTTTATAATATCTTGATAGATCTACACAACTCAAAACTAAAATTTCGAAATATAAATAATCATTAAACAAACTTTAATTTATATTATTTATATTTTAATTTATATATATATATATATATATATATATATATATATATATATATATATATATATATATATATATATATATATATATATATATATATATATATATGGTTGGGATCATTGCAGAACCTTAATTTAGTGCAGAACCATAGAACCAATCTAAACCATTAGATTATAATATAACACTAGGGATAAGATGATAATTATACAATTAATATTGAATTAATAGCAGCCTACCAAGTTTGACTGTCCACTTTGACTTTTTTTTTTACTCTTTTAATATATAATGGACATGCAGTGTTGCATCGACGTTAAATATACGATATCAAAGTGTTCATTCGACATCGAATGGTCGTATGGGTAAAAAAAATTTACGAAAAATAAACACGTAAATTTTTTTTCAAAAAAATATATTCATGACCGTTCTCGTTAAATCCACCAACTTTGACTACTAATTTTGACTATTATTTATCTCTGTTAATAATGAACGTATATGCAGTGTTGCATCGACGTTAAATATACGGTATCAAAGTGTTCATTCGATATCGAATGATCTCACCATGATATATTGCATCGTGGTCTGGGTAAAATTTTTTTTACGAAAAATAAAAAAGTATATATCATAACCGTTCTCGTTAAATCCACCAACTTTGACTACTAATTTTGACTACTATTTATCTCTGTTAATAATGAACGTATATGCAGTGTTGCATCGACGTTAAATATACGGTATCAAAGTGTTCATTCGATATCGAATGATCTCATGATCTCACCATGATATATTGCATCGTGGTCTGGGTAAAATTTTTTTTACGAAAAATTAAAAAGTATGTATCATAACCGTTCTCGTTAAATCCACCAACTTTGACTACTAATTGTGACTATTATTTTGGCTCTTTTAGTAATGAACGTATATGCAATGTTGCATTGACGTTAAATATACGATATCAAAGTGTTCATTCGATATCGAATGATCTCCTGATCTCATCATGATATATTGCATCGTGATCTGGGTAAAATTTTTTTATGAAAAATAAAAAATATATATCATAACCGTTCTCGTTAAATCCACCAACTTTGACTACTAATTGTGACTATTATATTAGCTCTGTTAATAATGAGCGTATATGCAGTGTTGCATTGACGTTAAATATACGATATCAAAGTGTTCATTCGATATCAAATGATCTCATTATTTCACCATGATATATTGCATCGTGG
The DNA here is from genome assembly GCA_020465985.1 of Centrapalus pauciflorus. Lineage (NCBI taxonomy): Eukaryota > Viridiplantae > Streptophyta > Magnoliopsida > Asterales > Asteraceae > Centrapalus > Centrapalus pauciflorus. The sequence continues at coordinate 261,197 of JAANYP010005549.1, forward strand.
TCTGGGTAATTTTTTTTTTACGACAAATAAACACGTAAAATTTTTTCGAAAAAAATATATCATGACCGGTCTCGTTTTAAAGAGTATAAAATTCTTGTTTTTATGGTATAATTTTTTTGATTTAAAAATTAATAATATTAATGTTATTTTAATTTAAAGAAAAAAGATATTTATTTTGCTAATGTCAATCTTTTTGCTATTTCCAATCTTTTCCTTTTTTACCCCTCCAAGAATTAAAATATCACTATTACCAATCTTTTTTTCACTAATTCCAAACTTAACTCTTTTAATCAAGACCATTAGATTATTCTAAGAGTAAATTACACAAATGGTCCCTGTGGTTTGATGCTATTTGCTCTTTTTGTCCCTCAAACTTTTTTTTTTTTGCACAAATAGTCCCAAAATCACAAACCTTTAACACAAATGGTCCCTCTGACTAACATCCGTTAACTTTGACCGTTAGAGAGAAGGGCATTTCTGTCTTTTTTCCATTCAGGGACCATTTGTGTAATTTTCTAAACATAAATATTCCCAGTCAAATGTCAATCTGCTGCTGTTGATTTTGTATCTTCACGGTTCCGACGGTCTCTTTCCGGTAATTCATAGAGGTGACTAAAGTTAGAATAGGAAGAACAAAGTGAAACGAATAAAAAGTCCCATTTTCTCCTCGGATTGCTTCTGTTTTCCCGGTGTGTAATTTACTCTTGTTTTTATTTTATATTTCATTTTAGATTTGATGGGAAAAAACTTTTTCGGTGACATTCCGGCGACTTTTGGTAACTTTCGGAAGCTTGAAGCGTTTTCTATTGTCGACAGTCTGATCTATGGGTGAAAACTAGAAGTATTTCAGGTAAGGGTTCTGGATGACATCCTAGCTCAGAGCAAAAAACTCACTTGAAACGGACCGTGGAGTTCACAGATAGCTTTCGAAAAAACCGATTTTCCGATTGCACATTCTTGAACCAGTCTTTGAGTCTCCGTAGCAGAGCATCGAACTTGACAGTATAAATCATACCATCGCCGTCGAACAAATGGTGACCGGAGGTAGGTTCGACTAATGGGTTAGCTCCATTTCTTAAGTAAAATAAGCGAACATCCTCGTCCTCTTCTTTATTGATCTTAGCAGGCGGCGATTTCGCCTGAAACCCAGGCGGCCTCCATCTCTTCTTCTTCACCATTTCAGCTCCCCCGGCTGTACAACCCGAGTCCATGTCAACTCTGTCACCTCCATCGGGGGTACCGACAACCTCCAGCTGACCTCCAACAGTCATCGACGCACCAACATCGGCTTCTGATTCCTAAATCGGTTTTTGTAACAGTCAGCTGCGGAATTTGGAACTTCCATTGAGTAAAAGGATGGAGGGTATGAAGTTAGAGTGAGTTCATGATCAACAATTGCAGAAACAAAATAATCAAAACCTAGGGTTTGAACCGCAGCCGCTGCCGTCAATTGAGAGGAAGAGATGGACCGGTCAGAGAGAATACAAGCTAGAGGGAGATGGAGGTCAGGAGTGGTAGCTGGTGTTCACCGACGAAGGAATGGTGGCGGCGGTCGCCGGCCGGTGGGGTAGACATGGAGCAAAGGAGTAGAGGCGAGCAATGAATCGTTAGTGAATGGTTGCTCAGATGAAGAACTTCAAGATGAAATTGATTTTTGATATCACAAAGAAAAGAAAATATAATTAAATATAAAATATAAAATAAAGATAATTAGATAAAAAATAATAATATAAAATGACGAAAATGCCCTTATGACTTAACTGGACTAACGGATCAAACTAACGGTAGGGACCATTTGTGTTAAAGGTTTGTGATTTTGGGACTATTTGTGCAAAAAAAAAGTTTGAGGGACGAAAAGAGCAAAAAGCACCAAACCACAGGGACCATTTGTGTAATTTACTCTTATTCTAATCTATGGACGATATTGGTTCTACAGTACTACACTAAATTTAGGTTCTGCAATGATCCCATCTCTCTCTCTCTCTCTCTCTCTCTCTCTATATATATATATATATATATATATATATATATATATATATATATATATATATATATATATATATATATATATATATATATATATATATATATATATATATATATATATATATATGAGTCAGGTTCGAAAAAGTACCTCTCGAAATCAAGTGCACCCGAAGGTACCAACCTTAAAAAACTTTTTTTAATTTTTTTTTCTCATAACCATGTTTAATTTAATGTTATACACATGACATATGAATTTCACATACATTCACATTTTCTGTGTCCTTAAAAATTATGTGAATGCTCAATGCATATTTATGTGACTGGTCATTTCACACAATGTGAATGGTGTGAATGACCATTCACATGATCTTTTTTTACCATTCACAAGATTTATGATGTTGCTTCTTTTGAAAAAAAGTCTTATAATGCTGTCTTATACATGTCGAATAAAAAAAATGTATGTGAATGATCATTCACATTAGGGTACGCTGGAATCTTATAGGTACCCTGATGAACCTGATTCATATATATATATATATATATATATATATATATATATATATATATATATATATATATATATATATATATATATATATATATATATATATATATATATATATATATATATATATATATGAGGGATTTACTCTCATATCTGTGTGTGTGAGATAATAATTGTATATATAGTTTATAAAAATTAAATGATGAGAAATATAATCAGTATTAAGGTCATGTTAAACTCTGGAAAAAAAAATCAATTTTTAATTTCAATTTTCATATTTCAAAATAAAAATAGAATAGATCATCCTTAAATTATTAAATTATTTACATTTTATTACTTTTTTAATATTTATGAGTCACAAGTGATATGTTTATGGGATTGAATACTAAAATAAATTTCGACATCAACCAAAATTAAAACACATCAAAGCCACGTAAACATTAAAACGAGATATGAGATCTGAAACCTTAATCAGATGTGAGGAAGCTTCAAACTTTAGAGAAACTCTAACCCTTTGAACAAACGAAACTTCATTGGGCTTTAATCAGACGACCTTCAGTCAGATCGAAGCTTAATCAGAGGTGAATGTATCACCGTCAGAGGTTTAATTAGATAACCTTCAACGCGACGAAGCTTCAAACCCCGATGAACAAATCGAGAAGGATGAACTTTGAAGATGGAGGTTCTCGTCGAAGGCTTCAACGGTCGCTAGATGACTCGTCAGAGATGAATGTAACTAGTTGCAACGAGTAACATACCGATTTCACAAGATTTTAGTCGATTGGAAGTTTTTTTTGTGGCAACAAAAATGATTGTAGGTTTTAATCGTAAAAATGGTCCAACATTGAGAATATTTTTTGCACAAATAATCCTATTTTTATTTGTTTGGTTTTCTTCAATACTTAGTTTTCCAAGACAAAAGGTCTATACTGAATATGACAAAAAATATAGGAACAAAAATGAGTATAAAAAATATAACAATCAAATCAATAAGAAAATTAAAACTAAAAAAAAAACTAATATTTTGTTTTTGGATATTTCAATCTCATATAAAAACATCACCTTTAAACAAATTGACTTGGATTGGGTTACTTATTTTTCCTTTATAATAGCAATTAATTTATGAATTATGACATCAAACTTATATAATTTTTCTACCAAGCCTTGCATTAAACTTGTTGTTTTTTTTACCAATCATATTATTTTACCCATCACATGCGTCATATATGTTAATTACCATGTAATCATCCATATGACATGGGATTTTTTGAAAGTAAAAAGGTTTATTTTATATTTAGTTTGGATTCTAATTATGAATGAATAGAGGAAAAAACATATATTCAAGTCTTTTTCCTAATTTCTGTTCAAAATTCACATCGAATTAAAAACTTAACCAAAATGTGTCGTTTGAAAGGGAAAGAAGTAAGAAGAACTAAATAAAGGATATTGAAAATTGAAAACAAATCGGGTTCTCATAGAGTTTTTGTTGTCAAGTTCATGAGTATCGTTTTGATTTGAATCACAAGTTTTCATTGAATGACTGTTTAATTAATATGTTTACTGTGAAAATTTTTATCGAAAATAACGGTTTCTGGAAAATGCGTAAATCCATTGTTTTTGATGTTTTTAGTTTTTATTTCAAATTTTCTATTTTTAAAATTACGATTAAACTTGAAAACTCCTTCTCAAGGTTTTCGCATTTTATTTTCAATCTAATCATTCCAATTTCATTTCTAAAATGTGATATAGGAGAATGAATAAAATAAAAAATATTTATAACACATTCTCATATCTAAAAGGGGTTTTTTTTTTTACCCTTTTTTATAATAAAAACTTTCAAGTTGGATCATTTTTGCGATTGGAACCCTCAACAATTTTTATTGTCACAAAAAACCACCAACCGACTAAAATATCATGAAACAGGGATGTTACTTATTGCAACCAGTTACCTTCATCTCCGAAAAGTCCTCAGGTGACCGTTGAAGCCTCCGATGAGTCATTCGACGACTGTTGAAGGCTTCGACGAGTCTTTCTGCGATCAATTTGATTTCTCGTTCAGGGTTAGATGTACTTAAACCTCCGACGGTAACGCTTCCACCTTTGATGAAGCCTCCGTCGACCCTTAAAGCATTTAAAGCATCAATTTGTTTATCCTTGTGATTTAGACTTTGGATTCGATTGTTAGGATTTAGATTGTTGATTTGTATTTGATTTTTCATCCACAATCGTTTGTTATTGAGAAGGTTATTGAATAAGGTGGTGGCCGGAGCAAAATGCGATCGGTTAAACTGGTTGCAGATCATTTTTTTTAAAGAAAATCATTAGTTTGATAAGTTTTAACCGGATGGAAATTTTTGTGACAACAAAAATGCTTGGAACTTTTAATCGTAATACTGATCTAATTTGAAGGTATTTTTTGCGTAAAAATTCTTATTTAACATATGTTGTTTTAAAAATTATCATGTTTCCAGTTTTATTAAAAATTCTAAATAAAAAAATTCTTACTTGCTAATTGCATCTTGAAAAGTAGGGTCCAACTAACATAGCTTTTTATAAAGGAATTCTATTGGCACACTCTCTAAGATGTGACACTTTCACACATTGACGTACACTTTTTTTATTAGTTTTATTTAACAAATGTTCTTTTCTTTTAATTTTTAATTTTTAATTTATTAGTATTTAATAGTTAATCTATATTTAACCATTTATTTAAAGAACCATATTATTAAATAAATTAATTGAGTCGGATATGATATAAGAAATAAAATAAATTGTATAAAAAACCTGAAATATGTTATATTTGCTTTATTGTAAAAGTTTTGTCTTATATAAAATGTTTAAACAATCATTAAAAAATTTTATTGGGTTGAGACAAAAGTGAAACTGATTATTTATATAATTTTCTGTTTAAAAATATATTACAAACAAACCGTACACGAGTTGTTTGGCATTTTTAAGAAATTATGTTTTTAAAAACATCAGAAACATTTTTTTTTTCTAAAAAATGTTTAAAAGTAATCATTAAATAAAAGTTTTTGTGCACTAGCTGTTAAACTTTTATATTTTGATTTACAAAGCATTTGAAAACTCTTATTTAAAAAAAACATTAAATTTTTTTTATAATCATAACGTCTTTATTATTTGTTGCTCAAAGTTTTTATTAGTAACTGAAAGTCTGAAAGAAGTATTCATTAAAAATACGTTTACGTAGTCTTTATAAAATTAGTCATTTGCGCACTGACGTGAAACTAAATATTAACTGAGTCAAAAATTAGTTGACACGAGATTAATTTAATCAATTGACCTAGGACTAAATATTAACTGAGTAAAAAAAATACATAAAATTAATTTAATAGACAAAAATCGTTTTTAATTTTTTAATTAATATAATATATTTTTAATAAAATATGATAATAGTAATCTAAATAACAAAAAATAATTAATATATTAATTAAGATATAAAATTTAGTATTTTAAATAGAAAGAAGTAATTAATTAATAACTAAATATTGTTAAAGGCTATGATTTGTAACATAGAAAGGGAGGTGTAACAAGTATATAGTTATGTTGAATACAAATACTTATACTACAAATTTATTTAGTTTTATGTGTTAGTATGTTACTAAAAATAATTATACTACAAATTTATTTGTTGATTTGATGCTATAGAATTTCCATTCAAATTATTATAAAAAAGTTGTGAATCTTTGAAGAGCACTGGTTGACACTCAAAAAACCATCGCTAGCACAAATAGAATTATAAAAAAATTACGTTACGAAACAAACTTGTTAGCAAGGGGACTTGTTATACGTTCTAGCCCTTCTTGTCACATAAGTCCGTCCCTGTAAGTTTCCAACAAAGGCCGATTATACGTGCTAGCCCTTCTCATCACATAAGTCCGTCTTTGTAAGTTTCCAGCAGGGGCGGACCTAAGGCGATGATTTGTAAGTGTGCAACCTATATTATTTAATTATAAAACATTTTTAAGTGTATAACTTAATTGTAAAATTTTATAACCTCAAATCAAAACAAAAAAAATTAAACGTTGAATGTCTAAATATGTAAAAAATAGAAAATAGAAAATATACATATTCTAAAACTCAATCAATTTAACAAAACCCAAATTAACCTAATATTTATTAAAACCCAAAACATTTAGGAGACCCAATCTTTATTTTTATACCCAATAATTCAAATACCCAAACCCAATCCTAATTACTAACACATCCCTTATGGTTTTGTAGGAAAAAAACTACATACTTTTTATTTGTTAAATTAATTAACTTGTTTAATTAATTGCAATTCTATGTAGAATCATTTTGTTTACTTGATATCCGTTTTGGTTTTTGCTATTTTAAATTTTCGTTTGTTGGTCTAACCCGACCAATTTAGTCACTTAAATTATCGAATCAGTAGGATAACTTAGATTGTGCAATCGGTGACCTTAGATCATGGATCCGTCACTTGTTTCCAGTCGCTACTACCCTAGCTTTATTGAAATCAAAGACATGTCAACCGCAACAACTTTGTGTTCGTTGATGGTGGTCGGTTTTTCGTAAAGATTTAAGGAGTGTTTGTGATTGTGTTTTTTTTGGAAGACAGAACACACACTAAATACTACTTTTAACTCTATTCATTTTTTTTTTCACTATGAGATTCAAATTTTTGACTTGAAATTCAGGTTAAGCACCTTTGGTTGTACTATCAACTTATGTGTTTTGCAAACACAATACGGAATATTTGGCATTGCGTTTTCAAAAGCTGATTAATGATTATTCATTTTTGGTTTTCAAACTCCATCTTAAAGAAGCACATTTGTTTCTTCTTTCATAAATAATTTATTTTTGGAAGCTGATAATCAAATTCAAATACTTTCTTTGAAACTATGACATCATAATCACATTGCAAAATAGACAAAACACGATATTACATCATAGTCTGGCCGACTATTACTGATAAAATGATATGTTTGAAAAGAATTAAAATAATGGAAAGGGAAAGAAGATTTAATAGTTAACATTTATTTATTGTAACTAACATTGATTGATATTTTTTTTATTTCATTCCATACTACCGTACCCCGAACGTCCCTTTAATGCTATGATTGGTAAATTGTTACAAACAAAAAAACCTAATTCATTGCTTTTACTTGGAAAAGGATCTAGTTCATTTATATAATACAATTAATCCTTTTAAATAAATGGAAAAATTATGTAAAACTCAATATACTTTTATAAGGTTTTTGGTTCAGTTCCTTTTGCATTAGAAGTCTCTTAACCAGTTAACCGGCAAAGTTTACTAAATTTGCCTTCTTTTCAATAAAATTTATTATTTTGAATGTAAATTGTGACACCCTTGCCACAACCACCACCATTTACATAACACCCAGGATTAATCATCAACATAACATTTCATAATGATCTGATAACCTAATTTAAGTGCGGAAGCATTCAAACACGTAAATAAAGTAGTGCAACAGTGTCGAACACCCTACAGTGCTATAAGGTACCAAGTCTAAGTCTACACACCCATTACAATTATTACAATCATCCAGAATATATTACAACATTGTCTCATAACATAATTACCGATTAAATAGTGCCAAGTCTTCCAAATCTTCCCAAAATGACCTAACTAGAAGGTCCGGTAGTACACTTTCTCTTTCCTGTAAAAATACAACAACTGAGGTATAAACAAAGGCTTAGTGAATACAAAGATTACGCATTTTATAAATTTTTATGAAGCCCAAGGATAACACAGATGACCAACATCGGATATCTTCTTCGTACACAAAGTACGGACCAGAGCCGCAGCCCCTTCGAGCCCAAAACTCGGCATTTAAAACATACCATTTGAGACAAACATAACATCGGTGATGACATACTGCCTACCGGACCTGGAGGATCAACTCCAGCGTCATATAGCGCAGTAACATTAGAGTAATTGATGCGACCCACCGGTCCATCACTAGATGCACAACAATCGAACGGACATGCAACAAGTAGGAATGTGCATCTAAATTTACGCAAGTTAGTAGAATTCCAACCAAACAAATGAAACAACAGGTCTCAGCAGACAAAGCTTAACATAAAACAGATATAAACATGCGAAATCTACTGTACTCACAGTGGGTGCGTAAATAAAACTTCAATATTATTTCTCTGCGGCTATCAACCGGATCCACCAAGTACCCCATTGTGGGTTAAACAACGCCACAAGGGACCTGTTAAATTAGTTGCAACAATACCTCGAGTCAAAAACCGTTTAAATTCATAAGACCAAGTTTTGTAAGTTTTGCAATATTTTTCCCCCATTTCGGATCCATATCCAAATTCGAACCACAACTAAGTTTGAACCCATTTCAAGTTCACACCTTGTCCTTTGAATAAATCTTGGTATTTTATGTGTTTCATTCAAAATATTCGAGTTTTAGAGAGTGGGTTTTCAATTTTAGGCATCAAATTCGAATTTCGGGGGTTAAATTCGAATTTCCTTCGAATTTAATGACTAAACTCGAAATCCTAATGATAGATTAGAACCATATTCGAATCTAGGGCCTTAGATTCGAATCTATGGTGTCAAACTCGAATTCCTGCTCGAATTTAGTACAAAAATCGAGTTTGTTCTTGCATTTCGACTGTGTTCTTGGTATTTTCGAGTTTGTTCATCTTTACAACTTAAATCCTTCATTTCAAAGCCTAAAATAATGAATATATCAAGTATTATACCTAGGTTTGATTCTATTACACATATACTATCACATTCTTGCAAGATTTCAAGCAAAATCGGCTTTAAATCGCATAAAAATGACAGATTCGAACTTATGTTCTTCAAAACCGAAACACAAAATCTTAAAAGAGTCGATTCTTACCTTAATCCGTACGAAATCAAAAATCCAACCGTAGATTGTTGTTGTACTCCTCGAGATCTTTCCGATGACGTATAAATCTCGATAATCGGCCGGTCGTTTTGCGAGATATCGTAGAGAGAAGTAGAGAGAATTCTAGAGAGAGAAAGTGTAGAGAGAGAGTGTGTGTGCATGAAATGAAAGGCTTTAGCCTTTTATTCCCACTTTCACCATTTTGCACATTTCACCCCTCATCTTAACCGGTTCCATAAAATACTGATTTATTCTTAAATTTATCATTAATAACTTTTATAATTCATAATATTCCTTAAAAATAATTCCGAGTTCAAATTTTCTTAAAATAACAACAAACTTTCTAAATATCTCAAATACATAATAATTGCTCAAATTTCAACTTAATTATATATTTTCCACTTAATTAGCCCAATTTCAATCAATAAATCCGAGGATGTTACATAAATCGTTGGTGGTGTCATGAATACCGGTGGCATCATGAATTGTTGGTGGTGTCATGAATACCGGCGTCCGGCGACATCATGAATCGTAGGCGGTGTTTGTGAACCATGATGGTGTCGTGAACCACGACGGTGCCATCAATCACCGGTGATGTCATAAACTATGGGTACCGTGACCCGCGAGTCACAGGTGATGTCGTGAACCATGATTTGTGTCATCGTCAACGATGATTATAATGTGAACATTGACATTTATACATTTTCAATAAAACCATGTCAGCCTTTTAAAAAAAAATTACAATCATGTACCTTATCATTAATTCGTTGATTCACACAATCCAAAGATTTTATTGGTTTTTACCGTCTTTATTTTAAGTACGATATCCTCACCCTACACACACACACACACATAAACACACATATATACATGTGCGCACACACATACATACACTAATTCACACATTTTAATTTAATTATTATGTAAGTCAACGTGTCTTTGTTTATTTTTTTTATATAAAAATATACACAGACTCTAGCTATATGTTGAATATAATTAACGAAATATGTATACTTAACATGTTATATGTTCTAATTTAAATATTTTATAAAGTTAATACATTTGGGCTTAATTATAATTCTTAATCAAGTGTAAACTTAACACATAATTTTTGCTTTAATCAAATAAAATTAATATATTTTGATTTAATTATGTTTGTAAAAATTTTTAAGGTTAAATATATTTATATAAACTGATATATGATAAAAATAAATTAAATACATAAACAATGTCATTTTTATGAATTTCGTATATCATAAAATACTTTGAGAATATATTAAATAATAATGATAGAATAAAAAAATAATTAAATTAAAATAGAGAAAGAAATTAATTTGATGAGTAGCAAATTAATGTGAAGTGTAAAATGGTTATTTTTAAAAGTTGACTTGTCAAATGAAGAAATCCACATAATACCTCAACCAAGCCAATATTATCTATGTTTCACTTATAAATTTTTGGGTTGTAAAAAAGACATATTATAAGAGTTATATATATAAAATTATATATAAAATATCATTACGTTCACCGTTAATGCACAAATTAATGGAGGGGCGAAAACCCCTCTATGTCTTCAAGAACTTCCTCGGTTCACATGTGTATGTATGATAAGGTTCACGTAAAGACCACAAATATCAAGAGAAATATAAAAACTTTTAGGGTTTATTATGAAAAAAACCAATATGTTTTCACGTTTTTTGCGTTTTCGTCCCTCCATGTTATTTTTTTTTTTTCATAAAAAAGCTCAAGTTATTCTTTTTTTATTGGTTTAGTGAAATTTGGGACATTAGACCCCGTTATAATTTGTGAACCGGCTTTAAAAAACTTGAAAAACCGGGTTTTAATGTCCAAATTTCATTAAACCAATAAGAAAAGAATAACTTGAGGTTTTTTATGGAAAAAAATAACATGGAGGGACGAAAACGCAAAAAACGTAAAAACATGTTGGTTTTTTTCATAATTTATTAGAAATTTTTGTTTGCATCTTCAGTTATAAATTTTACATAATATTTATAGTTCTTATATCTCATTATACAAAAAATATTTTTACATTACAATTATAACTTTGTGATGCATGTTTTTATATTTTTCAAGATATTTGTGTTTCATATGATTCTTATTCTCTCTAAGATATATGATTGATTTTTGTGAAATATAAAATTCAATAATTGAAATAAGTTGCAATTTTTAAAAGAGACAAACATATGTTGTTTTAGAGACTTGGGATTGGAGTAAAGTGACAAATGTTGCATTCCATTACATAAAGATGTCTCTAGTTCCAAACCCTTTTGATTGTACTCTTTGTCATCTCTGATTAGGATTACCATTTGTTTTTCATATTTTTAAGTTACTGGTAGCGGTGGATCCAGAAAAAATTTTCGTTGGAGGCATGAGGTTGTATAAGGTATTCGTTGTGTTAATTTTGGAACACATATGCTAAAAATCGTTAAATTTACGCAAATCGTCGGGGGCCTTTCCCCCTGCTTCTCTCTATGTGGCTCCGTCCATGGTTACTGATTTATTAACCCATGTGTTACATGGTTACTTTTAACAACTTAAGTTATTAAAATAATATACTTCTACATACATACATACATACATACATACATACATACATACATACATACATACATACATACATACATACATACATACATACATACATACACACACACACACACACACACACACACATACATACATACATACATACATACATACATACATACATACATACATACATACATACATATATATATATATATATATATATATATATATATATATATATATATATATATATATATATATATATATATATAGTCAGGTTCAAAAAAGTATCTCACGGAATCAAGTGCACGCGAAGGTACATAACTATGTTTAAATTAATGTTATACACATGATATATGAATTTCACATACATTCACACTTTATGTGTCCTTAAAAATTATGTGAATGTTAAATGCATATTTATGTGAATGGTCATCCAAATGAATGATCATTTCACAGCATTCACATAATCTTTTTTTACCATTCACACGATTTATGATGTTGATCATTTTGAAAAAAAGTCTTATAATGTTATAATATACATGTCTAGTAAAAAAATATATGTGAATGACCATTCACATTAGGGTACGCTGAAATCTTATAGGTACGCTGATGAACCTGATTCTATATATATATATATATATATATATATATATATATATATATATATATATATATATATATATATATATATATATATATATATATATTAAATTTTTGTAAAATAAAAATCTTAAAACAATATGTTCAAAAATATATGGAGGGTAAATTTGGACTTGGTTGTTGTGATTTTAGTGGGATTCACTCCTAAATTTTTATAATTAACTTAAAATTAAGTGTTAATTTAGAAATACTAATTGACACATGTCAAATGTTAAGCATGTCATTTGGCATCATGAAATGATGACAAGTGGCAAAATAGTTACTCATTTAATAATATTTATTATAAATTATACATTTGATTTTTCCCCCTTAAACCAACTCTAAAGCTCTACTATAAATATTTGAAGTATGATCAATATCAACAATTAAAATGAATTTAATTGATAAATATTCACTCTTTACATATTAATTTTATTGTGTTAATTAATAATGTAATGATGTCCTATATGCACACCCTCTCAATTGTTAATCACACATCTTTATCTTAATGAGAGAGAAAATTAACTTTTAATTATTGGGTATCATGTCATTAACAAAAATTATGTGAGTAAGAGGGTATGTGATTTGTAAAAATTAAGGAGAGGGAGCGTACATATAGATAGCAATGCCCGACATAAACCTATCTATTACAGTAATATTAATTTTGTTATACGAAGAGTTATTATGCATTATTGTAAAAAAAATGATTGTTATAAATATTTAAATACTTTAAGACAGTTAGAAAATAAAAACTTCAAGATGCAAGTTACATGAAAAAATTAGGCATAACAAAGAGATTGCAAAATTTTTTACATTGAAAATTATGTAAAATTTGGTTAATAACTACCAATTAAATCGGTGTTGTTTTTTTTTAGGAGAAATTGTGCAAAAAAGCTTTAAGTTGGATCATTTTTGCGATTAAAACCCCCAACCATTTTTTATTGCTTAAAAAACCTCCAACCGATTAAAACTTTGTAAATTTGGGTTTTTTTCAAAGAATCTGACTTGCAACTGGTTTAGTCGGTTGCAACTTGATCACGTGTAACATTTTTAAATAGATTTTTGCGTAAAAAAAACCCCAACTGTTTAGTTTTTCAATGAAAACCCCAAATTATTTTTCGTTGGATAAAAAACCTCCAACCAACAAAGATAATTAAATCTGAGTAGTCACTGATTAAACCATTATGATTTTTGATTTTTTCAAACAAAAGAATAATTCTGATTTTTAATTAAACGTAGATAAAAAAATCAATACAATTTCAATTTTTTCAATAAAAACAACAAACCATTTGGAAATAATTTATTTGACTAAAAAGCGATGAACCATTTCAATTCTTGATTTTTTTCAAACCATTTAGAATTAAAATTTTTTATTAAGTATTTGCAATGAAGAAACTACGAAGCATTTTGATTATATTCTTTTTCTAAACGAAAAAAGTTTCAACACGTTGTTATTTTGAATTTTTTTTGAATGGAGAAAAGAAATAAATCATTTCGATATTAGATTTTCCAAACGAAAAAACTACAACTAGTTTTTATTTTTATTTTTCTTAAATGAAAAAAACAATAGAGAAATATTTTGATTTTCAAATAACTTAAAAAACAATGAACCAGGTATTTTATATGATAATCGTAAAGGAATAGTTATAGTAATGTATAAAACAAAAATAACATTAATAATAACAATAAACATACAAATGAAAAATTAATGATTAAAACAAAAGGAATAAAAAAATAAAATGTAATATTTGGATGATTAAATTATAAAAAAGAAAGAAATGATATATATATATATATATATATATATATATATATATATATATATATATATATATATATATATATATATATATATATATATATATATATATATATATATATATATATATATATATATATATATGAAAAATATGAAAATTTCATAAATGGTCCCCGAAAGTTTGAAAATTACATAAATGGTCCTTGAAAGTCAAAAAGACAAAAATACCCCCGAAACTAACGGCTCAAGTTAACGGCCGTTAGTTTCAGGGACCAAAATGTTACAACTTTTCGATTTTAAGGACTGCAGGTGTAATAAAATTCTTTCAGGGATTAAAACCGTAATTTCATATAAACCACATGGACATAATAATAATAATATGATGGTTTTTTTTAAATATATAAAATATGATGGTTTTTTAAAACACACGTTAAACAAAAATGCAACGTTATTTTTTCTAACCTGAATACCTGATAATGAATCTCATGGTTACAATGTGAGGAAAAAATAATATAAAGACTAAAACTGTAAAAATAATGTAAAGAAAGTAAACCGATAAAACAACTAAAACACGACGGTCTTTTACAATATAAACTTAAAAAATCATAGCCAAACATTATAACAAGTAGTGTAATACATGCATTTTAGAATAGTATAAATTATGTGGTCAATGAATACATTAAGATTTAAGAATACAAATAAAAATTAATAAGAAAATTCCTATAAGTTAAAAGTTGGAATATAATTTAACTGTTTATTTAATATCAGATCATTAAATAGTATTTAAAAGCGTATGTACCGTAAAGACATGCTTTTTCATGTTTAATTTTTTAGTGGATGAAAACTCATATGTAATTAAGAATCATTAAAGAATAAATATTAAAATTATATAAAAAAATAAAAATTTATAAAATAATAAACTCATATTACTAAATTAGTTTCTCTCAAGTATGAGGAGATTGCTTAAATGAAATGGCTTAAATCTACCTACATGTAAATTTCTATTCAACCAAATCTAAGGCATACAAGTATTAAATTATTAACTAACCAACTAATCCCATTTTTGGACTTAGGAAATACATCTTTACTTAAAATAGCTTCTTCATTTGAAACATAATAGGATTCATTTTCTCTAATCTCTAAATTATTAACTCTTAAGTACGAAGAGATTGGTTAAATGACTTAAATCTACCTACATGTAAACTTCTTTTAATTTTCACACTTCAAGTGACACTACTACAAAATAACCCTTTTACCCCTCTTAATCAACCAAGGTTTATCCAAAAAACACCTAAAAAACCGGGGTATTAGAGTTCCCGTGTTTTTTTAGGGTCAACAACCCCGGTTCCGTAGTAAACAACCGGGGTTCAAACCCATCATTAAATGTGTCGTCCATAGCTGTTGCACGATTTTTTTGATACACATTGACCCCGGTTCCTTAATAAAAAACCTGGGTTCAATGTCTAGTAATTAATTTCCATCAGCATCGAGCAGCGTGCGCAGACACGTATTTAATGTGTTTTGATATTAGACCCCGGTTTCTTATTAATTAACCGGGGTAAAAGACATTCATTTATTATCTTGATTTTGACATAAAGTTATTCACTATAGACCCCAGTTTTTTTTAAACAACCGGGGTTAAATACCTCTATTTCAACGGGTACAATTTTCTCATTTAAACACTTCTTTCTTCATTTAATCATTTATTTATTCTACATCCTCCTCCATTAATATACCACCTACTCTTCTTATTTTTCTTTATAAATGAAATGAAAATTTATTGATTTCATATTTTCGTTTGTCAAGATAAACAAAATATTTGATTAAAGGTATTTGATTTTTTTTCTTATTTTAGTGTGTCCACACACACAGATATATATATATATATATATATATATATATATATATATATATATATATATATATATATATATATATATATATATATATATATATATATATAATATGGTTCGTGTGAGTACCTAAAAAATGCAGAGTACCGTGAGTACCTGTGAACACACGGGTTTTACATGTGAACTTGCTCCGAAAAAAAGTTTTTTTTTTTGAATTTTTTTCATATTTATTTAGATACAAATAATATAAGGCTATTCGTAAAATATTATATACATTTACACTTTCTATCATCTTAAAAGTCATGTGAACGTGAAAAAATTCATGTGAACATGCTTAGTTGTGAACACACGTTCACAACAATGCAGTTCATGTGAACACACACATTTCACATAGTTCTAGTGTGTGTTTAGGTGTGATTTTTTGCAAGTAGTCTTATATTATTAATTTAAACATGATTATGAAAGAAAAATTTAAAAAAAATTATTTTAAGCGAGGTACCTCCGGTACTCCGCAAAACTAGTGGTACTCATTTGAACCCAAATCTATATATATATATATATATATATATATATATATATATATATATATATATATATATATATATATATATATATATATATATATATATATATATATATATATATATAGTTATATGTGCATGTATGATGCTATATGTGTGTGTATAGTATTTTTATATATAATGACTTAATGTTTATGTTAATTTGTTAATTACTGTAGGCACATCGGGAAAATCATTTACGCAGAGTACATTGATTGTTGGATCTATTTTATTGAAGTTATCCAGGTAGTTTTTATTTTCAATTTGCATATCAATTTAATTAATACAATATTCATTTAGAATGGGTTGCCAATTGTTGGGCAAACATAGGATTTCATATGCCATTAATAGATATATACCCATCCAAAAATAATCTAGTAGAGATTAATTTTGGATTGTCCCCATTTTGGGACTGCTTTTTGAATACTGTGTCTCATTTAGGATGTGAACGCGTATTAACAGATTGAGTTTTTAGGAAAAATCGGTACACGTTTCCCTTTACTCCTACGGGTTGCATTTATATGCGCATACCTGTGGAGTTATGGGGAAATGCTGCCGATTTTTTTTAAATACTCAATTTGTTAATACGCATTCACATATGAGGCAGAGTATTCAAAAAGTGGGTTAGGATTGACCACCCACAACCAATTCATATGTACTCATATCATGCATGCATACAATATAATGAGTAATGTTTTTTTCTAAATTCAGATGGATCGTAGCAGATGGATGTACGATATAGAACGTGCTTCAGCGGAATATTGGAAATGTTTATCTGGTTTTATAGAAGTTGCTGAAGAAGATCGGCTCAATAAAGGAACAAGTGGAATTTGGTGTCCTTGTCAAGTTTGTAAAAATTTCTGTTTGTTTGAAGATTCTAATGATGTTAGAGGACATTTGATAGTTCATGGATTTATGGAACGGTATACTTGTTGGTCACGACATGGTGAATTATTATCTACAAGTATCTCGGTTGTAGATCGTGAATTTAATGATGTTAATGATGTTAATTTGACCAATGACGATGACAATGACTGTTTAGATGACATGTTACATGATTTGGAGGATGATGTTGCTGAGAAAAATCATGATAAATTTCAAGAATTATTTGACGACTCAGAAAAACCATTGTACATTGGTTGTACGAAGTTCACCAAACTTTCTGCTGTTTTGAAATTGTTTAATTTAAAAGCTAACAATGGTTGGAGTGACAAAAGTTTCACAAGTCTATTAGAGATCGTGCATGACATGCTTTCAGAAGATAACGAATTGCCAGTTTCATTATATCAAGCGAAAAAAATGATGTGCCCAATGGGATTGGATATTGAAAGAATACATGCATGTCCAAATGATTGTATATTGTACAGAAAGGAATATGAAAACCTAGATGAATGTGTCACATGTGGTGCATCTAGGTACAAACAGAATAAACAAAGAAAAGAAAACAATAATGTGACGAAGAATGGACCCCCTGCTAAAGTGTTGTGGTATTTGCCTATCGTGCCAAGATTGAAGCGATTATTTGCAAATGCCAAAGATGCAAAATTGTTGCGTTGGCATAAAGAAGAACGTAAAAATGATGGAAAGTTAAGACATGTTGCTGATTCTCCTCAGTGGAGGAATATCGATGCTGATTTTGAAGAATTCGGTGACGAATTGAGAAATATACGATTGGGACTTAGTTCAGATGGAATTAATCCGTTTGGAAACATGAGCAGCCATCACAGTACATGGCCGGTTCTTTTGTGCATCTACAATCTACCGCCTTGGTTATGCATGAAACGGAAATATATCATGATGTCATTACTAATTCAAGGTCCAAAACAACCCGGTAATGACATTGATGTGTATTTGGCTCCGTTAATTGACGACATGAAAAGGTTATGGAGTCCGGGTGTTGAAGTGTATGATGCATACAAAAAGGAGACTTTTCGAATGCGTGCCTTAATTTTTTGCACCATAAGTGATTTCCCAGCATATGGCAATCTGTCAGGATATGGCACGAAAGGAGGAAAAGCATGCCCTGTTTGTGAAGATGATACACGTTCCTTATGGTTGAAGAATTGCCGAAAAATGGTGTACATGGGACATCGAAGATCACTTCCAAGAAATCACCTGCAGCATGTTATACCCTGTCAAAAAATGAAAAAAGTCAATTCTGTCGGTGTTTGCATGGTGTGAAAGTTCCATCAGGCTATTCTGCTAACATTAGAAAATTAGTGTCGATGAAAGATTTGAAATTGCTTGGAATGAAGTCTCACGACTGCCATGTTTTAATGACACAAATGATTCATATTGCAATTCGTGGAATATTGCCAGACCGCATCCGACACACGATAACTAAACTCTGCTTGTTTTTCAACATGATTCATTCCAAAGTGATTGATCCTGAAATGTTGGATTCTTGGCAACGTGATGTCATCATGACTCTCTGTCAGTTGGAGATGTACTTTCCACCTTCTTTTTTTGATGTCATGGTTCACCTTATCTCACATATCGTGGGCGAAATCAAAGCTTGTGGGCCTGTATTTTTAAGATATATGTATCCATTTGAGAGGTATATGGGTTTCTTAAAAGGGTATGTAAGGAACCGATATCGACCAGAGGGCAGTATCATTGAAGGGTATTCCTCTGAAGAGGTGATTGGTTTTTGTACAGATTACATGAAAGGTGTTCCACAAGTCGGTGTACCGCAATCTCGACATGAGGGTCGACTACAAGGGGTTGGGACAATTGGAAAAAGTGTAGAGACGCTAATTCTAGCAGATTTCAACCAAGCACATTTTACAGTCTTACAACATATGACGGTTATTGCTCCATATATACATGAGCACATCTCATTGTTAAAGGAAAGAAACATCAAGTGGACTGAGAAAGGGGTGGCAATCGAGCATAATAAGACTTTTATAAATTGGTTGAAAGATAAGGTGAGATCAGAGCTTGTAGAAAATAATGTTGACAGAACGGTACAACAATTGGGGTATGGTCCACAATATATTGTGACAAAATACCAAGGTTATGACATTAACGGATATACTTTTTACACAAAAAAACAAGATGAAATAAGTACACTGCAAAATAGCGGAGTTACATTAATTGCCGCAACCACAGAGGTCTCGAGAGGGAATCATGATGAAAGGGCGAGGATTGCCAAAACCTCGTATTATGGGGTCATAAATGAAATCTGGGAACTGCATTACGAATCATTCACAATACCATTGTTCAAGTGTAAATGGGTTGAAAACGAACGAGGTGTTAAAGTGGATAGTGATGGTTTCACCATTGTCAACCTTTCTACAAGCGGATATGCATCTGAGCCTTTCATTCTAGCAAAACAAGCCACCCAGGTATTTTTTGTCGAGGATCCTAGTGATTCAAGATGGCATATCGTCCTCCACAGTAAACGACGAATAATTGGTGTTGAGAATGTTGTTGATGAAGACGAATATGACCAGTTCGATGAGTTACCTCCATTTTCTATCGGTATTCCATCTACCAATGAAGATATTATTGATACTGCTTATTTAAGATCCGATCACAATGAAGGATTATGGATTCATGGATGTCATGCTCAATGAAAGTAAGTCCTCATTTCATTATAAGCAATTAAAATTATTTATAATTTATTAGTTTTAAACATTTTCAATTGAAAGAATGTTGCATAAAGTCATATATAGTTAAAAAAAGTAGATACAAAATTATTAGTTTTAAATAACAACTATTATTGTATTTTTTTAGGAAAAAAATGATATTTGTATATTTTAATATTAAGTTTATATATATATGTGTATGTATGTATATACTTTATGTTTAAATTTGAAAATGTTAATTTTAAAAAACTAATTATTATTATTATTATTCTATTTTTATTTCTTCAAAATATATTTGTTTAAATTTATTTATCAAAATTTTATTTATTTTTATGTTTTATTTATAAAAATATTTATACACTTTTGTCATTTATACATTTCCCGCTTAAGTTTTCATCTTCCTCCTAGGTTACGCTCGGCCATCTGCTTTTACCTCCTACGGAAGTCACTCCATCACTTCATCTCCCTTTGTCTACAATCGATCCTGCTTCTCCCTCCTAGGTTACGCTCCATCACTTCATCTCCCTCCTACGGAAGTCGCTGCTTCTCCCTCCTACGGAAGTCACTACGGAAGTCCCTCCTACGGAAGTCGCTCCTTGTAAGCTTTCTGATTTAATTTTGTTTATTGGTTGTCTCAATCGATTGATGTTTAGGGTTGTTGCTGTCATGTTGCTTCTCAATCGACCCATTTTGTTGTTGTTGCTGTCTATTGCTCCTCAATCGACCCATATAATTGTTGTTGCTGTCTATTGCTTCTCAATCGACCTATATCGTTTTTTGCACAGACTTGTGGCACCAGTTTTGGTTTTAATTAATATTGTTGTTGCTGTCATGTTGTTGTTTATCTTTCTGTTTTTAGGCCACAAACACACACACTTGGATATAGGCAAAATTACTGAAACACAACAGTTGACACACAACAGTTGTTGTTTATCTTTCTGTTTATCTTACTGAAACACAACAGTTGTTGCTGCATTACCACTTTGTGTGGTTCAGTCAATTTAGTATAAGCAGTTTAATTTGAAGTGATAGTAATAGTATATATAGCTTTTGATATGTACTGGATGATGTAAATCCCTGGATTTTTCCTGCTTCTTCAAAGTATATCGAATCGCCTAATTTTGAGAATGATTCGATCCCTAAAGAAACAAGTAGCATATTGAATCACCTAACAAGAATCAATATTTTTGGAATTATTATATCGGAAAAGGTAAGAAATCAAATGTCCCGAACCTGTCCCGTAACAGCACCAGAATGAATTAAACTTTGAACCCCATTTATGGTATCCTGTAGCTTTCGATACTCCGGCGCCTAATGGCAGCATATAAATCATAATTCCAGGTTCTTTCCCTCATTGAATGCTCAAGACACCATTAGTTAAAGCTCGTTCATAATAATCCGCATAAGCCACCTCTTTCGTCCATCTAAACAGATTACGAGAGACCTATACATACACACCATTGCAAGACTAAATGTAAGTTTACCGATTAATTAGACACGAAGAAGATTAGATGAATTCTTTTATATTATCAGCACACCTTCAACATGTTATAGGTAGTACAAGATTCTTCATTATCTTCGTGGTACCGAGTTTTATGGTCTGTCTGATGGTGTTAAAGTATAGTTTATATCACTTAAGAAAGTGAATCTTGGAACTAGTCCCATGTAGAAAGAAATCAGATTCGTCTCTGGAAAATCTTTATCATTGTTCCTTTGTTGACACTAATTACCTAGTGTTTGATGCCTTTGTTGGCAGTTAATTCTGGAGGTAAAAGTCAGCAGTGCTTATCCAAATTGGTAGTTAATTCTGAAGGGAAAAACAGTTGTTTGTGTTGACCTTTATTTCTGAATTTTTCTTTCTGTTTTGATTTGTGTAAGTTTTCTTTCTGTTTTGAACTCATATAACATGTAACTTAATGGGTTTATGTCTGATTTGTGTGCATAATTCTGATTTGTGTAGGTTTTTAGCATGGATCCCCCCGGAAAGAGATCAACAACCACGACAAAGGAAGAAAAGGGGCATCACATTATTGAAGGGTAAAGCAAAACAAGATATAATATGGACGGTTCAATTCAACGAAAAGTATCAAGCTGTTGGTCAAAACCAAATTCAGTTTGGTAACCATGTAGGAGTTACAACGAAGTCAAGGATTTCAATTAATAATCCTAGTTGGGATGAAGTGGAAGAGAAAGAGAAAGACGAGTTATGGCTAGTCATAAAGGTATAATATGTATAAGTTAGTTGTCTTTTAATTTATTTATTATATATATATATATAAACATTTAGTAAGCTTCCTTTGAAAATTATAGGAACATTGGCACATTGAAGATGATACACCAAAAGTTCAAGTGTTGAAACAGTGCAACGAAGCTTGGAAGGGTTTAAGGAAGACACTTCGTAAAAATTACATGGATAATGGACTAAATCCATGTAAAGATTACCCATACATATCACAAAAAGAATGGGAAGAGTTCGTTCAAACGCAAAATACTGACGAAGTTAAGGTATGTTCATGCTTTATTAATTAGTTGTAATGTGTTACATAGGGTCTTAACTAGTACTAGTTGGTTGTGAATGGTGCCTAGTTGGTTATAATGTGTTAAAAATTAGTATTAGTTGGTAATGAATGGTGCCTATTAAGTCATATATATACACCAATAGTAAAATTAAGTATCTCAAGTTATTCAACTTTACTTCTAATCAACTTTACTTCTAATCAAAATTAAGTATCTTAAGTTGGTTTTACTAAATTTAGTGTTATGCTACCATCTTGAATCACTTGAATTAACGTTAATTTTAAGTAAATGTAGAAAATAGTGAGGGTTCATGCTTACACATTCTGCTTAAAATTAGTTGTTTTACTAAATTTATGTTTTAATATAAAGGCAAAACGTCTAAAAGGGAAAGAATCGGCAAAGTTGAATAAGAATCCACCTCGGTTAGGTCCAAAAGGATATCGTGGACACATACCTGATTGGGAAAGAGAAAGGCATGATCCATTATTATGTACAAATATTCACAAGATTGAACATGAGCGTGCAAGACATTATATATTGGGTAGGAGGAAAGTGGACAAACAAGGACAACTTAGGTTGCCAGATCAACTTCAGGACATGGCACAGCAGTTGGTACCAAGCTTATCCTTTTTAGAATTTTCTTAATACAAATTTGTTATTGGTTTATGAAATCAATTTCTGAACTTATATTGTTTCATGCTTGAACAGATAGCACAAGACTTACAAGTATCCCAAGGAGATGTGCAAGTGGGACCGGGTGATGATCCTTTAACATTAGTGATTGGACCAGAGCATCCGGGTCGCACAAGAGCGGTCGGACACACTATTGGTCTAAAAGTGGGCATACCAAGTATTAAAGAAAAAAAGAGGAAGCCCCGTGCAAATTTAAAAGACACGATGGATTACATCAGGGATTTGCAGGAGCAAATAAACGATTTAAAGCAAGGGTACACACGTCGAGAGGACATTCCTGCTGGGAGCCCTGCCATGAGAAGAAGTAGTGTTGGCTCCACCCACAACCATGATGATTTTGATGATTTTAGTGAGATACAAGTAATTGTGCTTATTATTCATTATATGATGTGTGTTTTAAAAATTTATAATGCTAATTTTAACTATAGGAGCCTACCAAATGCTCAATGTTGCATCCTGATGGTCAAAAGAAGATCATTTGTGCAATGAGAATGGTGTATCCGGCAAGAGATGGAGTAGTACATGGTGTTTCTGTCGGTAAAAGTTATGTCAAAGTTCAGGTAGATCGAGTGATATCTACATATAAAGAGTTGCCTCTCCCGGTGCCAATCGAAGAATTTGCCACACTACATCAGTCATTGCACTCTTTTATTCAGTGGCCACGTGATAAAATAGATTTTTCTAAGGTACATCTTGAGACTTTTTTACAATATAGTTTTTTAGTATTGCGTAATTACATACATATAAATGTAATTTGTTAATAGGTCTCTAAGAGCATAGACACACATGCTCAACCAATGGTTTCAACACCACTGGGAAGAAATTCTAATGAAAAGGTAAAAACTATAACCTTTTACTTGATATATGATTCAATATTAAAAAACTCTTGATAAAACTATAAATATACAGGAGTATGCCCAGTCAAAGAGATTGAAAGTGGAAACTTTGATGTTCTTGAAGAGTAAATATAATATCATTTCAAAGAAGTCGTCTCTTACTCAAGCAACATATAAGAAGATTATGTCACGGAAGGATCCTACCGAATGGTTTGATGCCATTGTAGAGTCGGGGGTCTTTGGAAAGAATGGGTATGAATTCACTCTCTTGCCGGTTGACATATTGGATTTAATGACGGGGGGATGGGTCGATATTACCATCATAATATGGCTCTTAAGGTAAGTTTTTTATTGCTTCTTGTATTTTCATAAGCACATCTTTCTATTCACTTTTATTAATTTATTATATATATTGTATGTTCGTAGGGCATTGGATGATATAATGGCGCGGCAACAATCTAAGAAAAATAAATGCGTTTTTTTTAACCCAGCTAGTGTTCAATCAACTGAGTGTAATGATAATCCAGATGGTGTCCAAAGTTACTTGCTTGAAACAATGAGATTTCAAAAAACAAAATCATTGTTTCTTGCACCGTTTTGGCAAGGGTACTTTAATACTATTATCTTCATTGTTATATGATTTATATGTTCATCATATATAATAAACTATTCTTAAATCTTACCTCAGTGATCATTGGATATTGTACATTATTGTCCCTCGATACAAATGGGGGTTCATTTTGGATTCCATGAAAGGCAACAAGACAGCGTCTACGTATCAACTTACGTCACATATTGAGAGGTGAAACCTTATTAGTTGTTATTAATGTTACTAAATTGGTATTAGATTTACATTTGTTACCAAAACTGTTAACCTCTTATTGGTTATTTTCTTTGTAGGGCACTTGAATCTTATAAAGACGAACCGGGCAATATTGAGATGAGATGGACATTAGTCAATGTAAATCATATTAATCCCTTTATCTTGTGTGTGTGTGTGTGTGTGTGTGTGTGTGTGTGTGTGTATATATACTAAAATTGATTAGAGTCTAACATATGTATAAATTATAAATTTATGTTAAATCGTAGTGCAATCAACAAACGGCCGGTTGGGAGTGTGGTTATTATGTGATGCGTTGGATTCATGAATTCATGATTCATGGACAATATGATTTTCCCAAAACAGTAAGTCATTGATTTTGTCAAGTCTTGTCTTTATGGGTAAACCATATCATTTGTTCAAATCAGTTATTAATAACTTTAACTTGTATATATAGCTTCCTTGGAAAAGCGTAATGCCTTTTCGGTCGATTGAGTTGGACAATATTGTTGATGTTTGGCTTCAACACTTTTGGGCTGTCTATTTGCAAAGTTGATAAGGTATGTTTTCTTTTGTTTTAGCCGAAGGATGACGAAACAAATCATTGCAAAGTTAAAAACGTATATCCAAAGTTAAAGATTAGTTTGTTGTATAACATTCTTTAGTGACTACAAAACATGGATTCAATATATTATTGTCTTGATGAGATTAGTAATCATTGCCATGTTGATGGAATTATAGAAGTTATAGTTAGTGAAATCCAATTTTATGGTACTTGTAGACTTTATTCTTTGGCGATGTTACATTAAATCAATTTTTTTGTGTAGTATGTGGATGCTTGGTTGGACCGTTGGATGAATTACAGTTTGCATGTATGCAACTAGAAGAAGGCACCGCGGAGTAGAAATTAGTGGACGTGTTTCATGTTTAAGATTGTTTTAGCATGATTTGGGTTACAAACGATATGTGGTTTTGCTAATTTTGTATGTATTACATTTTATTATACTATCACGGTTCAATTTATGGTAGTTATGAAGCTGTTAAGCATCAGTTTGTTAGCATCTCTGAATTCTGGAAATAGAACTGGAAATGGTACCTGTATTGCAGTGTTAAAAAAAAAAAATTCTACTTTCTACCCCGGTTTTCTTCTAATAAACCTGGGTTGAAAATGCAGTTTTATAATTTTCCAGTTTTTTAAAATACTTATCTACCCCGGTTGAATGCTAAGGAACCGGGGTTAAAGGCTTATCTACCCCGGTTATAAAACCGGGGTCTATGACGTATACCAACTACCTACCCCCCATTCTACCCCGGTTAAAGAACCGGGGTCTATTGCTTATTTAACCGGGGTAAAAGGGTTATTTTGTAGTAGTGTGACTTTTTTAAACAACATTCACGTGCTTAATTGTGAATTTTCTTTTGTAGATCTTCTTTGATTATTATTTTCACCATTTATAAAAAAAGGGTAGCTCACCCTCTGGAGGCCATCATCGACCGGTCTCACAGCCAACATGAAAGAGGTAAATCGTGTAACTCATGGTTAAGAGACATGTGCAAAGTTTGAACCCTAAATCTCCACTATGAATTTCATATCCCCAACCACAAACCTGGACATTTCACCATTTATAAATTTCAACTATCTTAGTTAATGCATTTGATATTATTTTTATAAACAACTTATTAGAGAAGATTTAAAGTCTATTATGTTTGACTTAATATAAATAAGAACCATAGAAAATCATATATTTAGCGTTGTGATTCGTGTTTAGTTTGATTAAGATGGATCATAATTTGAATCAGATGATATAATAAGAAAAAAAAATTCGTCGTTTAACTTCGCGTAAGAATTATAACAATGACATCAATAGAATTTTTATCGATTCATTAACATAATTTATTAGTCATTCATTAAAAAAATCCAACAATATCAGTTTTAGATGATTGTTATAATATTCAACCAATTTTTTTTTATCTTAGATATACTTATTAGAATTTGTCGAATACTATGATTCACTAAAATTTTCTAGACGAACAATGTTCTTTTATTAACCACATGATATGATAAAACAGAATCGATTTCCCTTGTCTTTAAATAGATGTAATTAAATTAAAATAAAATAAAAGATACAGAATAGAACTTAATAAATAGAATGTATTCTTGAAACTAAAATCGATTTAAACCATTCACTTGGTATATTATTATCATCACTAATATTTACAGAAAATGGTTTAGCATGCATGGAATATATTCTATCCTTCAATCCTAGGACAATTCTTCTTGGATAGCATTTGAAAAAATCGAATTAAAAAAGATGAAAATTGTTCTTGCATAACAAAATAGAACTTCATTCTTCAGAAAACAAATTTGCCTCCCATTAATCCATTAAGAGGGTGTTTGGATTTGCGTTTGAAAAAGTGTGGTGGCGTTTTGGAAACTAATAATCAGATAATAGCTGTAACAAAAAGTGCTGCAGGAAATGTAGTGTTTGGTTTAGCTTCTGCTGTTTGCTATCATAATTATCAAATAATCCGTTTTTAAAGTGTTTGGATTTGCGTTTTTACTTGTAAAATGACCAAATAATCACTTATGAAGCAAATAAGCTACAATTTTTAGCTTATGAAAAAGTGTGGTAAGATTAACGCTAAACGCAAATAATCACTTATTAACGCATGCAATCCAAACACTTTAAACTAATTATTTGCGTTATTGTAACGTAATAAGCTGATAATCTGGTTCATAACGCAAAACCAAACACCCTCTAATTTGATACCCATATATAAAAAGATAAAGAGGAAGAGATATAGTATTCGGACATGATGTTTATATCTGTAAAGTTCTCGAACAGTAAAAACGAACCCAAAACTTAAAAAGATGTAATTTATAAAGACTATACCTGAATCGAATGTGCTTGATCGACATAGCATCTTTAAGGGAACTTCAAGTTCAAGTCTATTTTTCTTAAAAACTTTATAAAACGTAAGAGAATCTGATAACATTGAACTTTTATAGTTTCATCGGTTTTTATCGCATCTTTATAAGTGACTGAATTCTCACTTACTCTATGTTTGGGCAATTATATATGAATCGTACATATTCAAGGGCTAGAAAGATCATTAGTAGAAAATACGTGGATTAAAGATCATAGTTATTTCTAGACGGACTATGCCAGTAATTAATTAATTAGTATAAAAGGTTCATCAAAAAGAAATTAATTTATAAAGTAAAAAAAATTTCTGAAAAAATGTTACCCTTTATAAAATAAATTAAAAGATTATAAATCACACTATTCTTTTTAGCAATATTAACCACATTTTAAAAAACTAGTGACTTTTTTTTGGGTAATGGTTTATCCACGCAAATATTAATTAAAGTATAAGAAAATAATATAAATTAGAGTTAATTACAAAAATGGTCCTTGTGGTTTGTCCTAAATTTTGGATTTGGTCCTTGAACTTTCAATTTTGCAAAAACGGTCCTTATTTTCATAGTTTGTTTGCAATTTTGGTCCTTCAACCTATTAACTTTTCTAATATGACCAAATTACCCTTATTTTGATGCAAACTATAGGGACCATTTCTACAATTAATTTTTTTTTGACTCTTTTTTATTCTTAATTAAATAAATTATTTTTTAGTGTTACTTAAATTTAATAAACTATAAAAAAAGAAAAATTATTTAATTATTTATGTTGGTTCATAAATAATTTAGATATTTTTAGTCTTGATTAATTATTTAATTTACTATAATCAAAGTGTAAACCAATCATAATTTATAAAAAAAAATCATTTATGTTTAGAAACTATTTTCTAGAGGTTTCGTATATAAAATATTATACTAATATATTTCACTCTATAATTATTTATGTTGTTTCATAAATTTATAATAAAAATATGTTTGTTGGTCAAATATATTTTACTTTCTTCTTAAATAAAATCGGCTAAAAGATTCTATTTTATAATCCGTTCACATTTGTATCAAAGCAATGTGATAATGACAAAGGTGTTGATTTAATCAAATTAAAATGAAAAGTCAAATTGAAAGACGAAAAAAGATTAAAAACCTATTTATATTTCTTGATTTTTATGTAAAGGTCTAACAAACCAAAGTTTGATTATTAAAGTTGTTAATCATGAATCTCAAAAATGTTATATGGACCTAAAATTTTAAATCGTTTTTGGTGTAATTAAAAATTAAAATGATAAAATAATTGATACGTTAAATAAAAAAAATTTGAGTTGTCTTAGACCATTTGCAAGTTTTTTTAAATCGGTCAAATTAAACGTTAAACTTTATAATCCGTTTACATTTGTATCAAAGCAATGTGATAATGGTAAAGTGATAAATCTAAATGGTTTAAATTTTTAAGGTGTCAATTTAATCGGATTAAAATAAAAAGTCAATCTGAAAGACGAAAAAAGATTAAAAACCTATTTATATTTCTCGATTTTTATGTAAAGGTTTGACAAACCAAAGTTTGATGATTAAAGTTGTTAATCATGAATCTCAAAGATGTTGTATGGACCTAAAATTTTAAATCGTTTTTGGTGTAATTAAAAATTAAAATAATAAAATAATTGATACGTTAAATAAAAAAAATTTGAGTTGTCTTAGACCATTTGCAAGTTTTTTTAAATAGGTCAAATTAAACGTTAAATTTTTATTTATTTAAGTTCTTTAATATTTTTAACTTTAACTAAATTGTTGTCTCATAAATAATTTTTTATAATTTTATTAAAGTTAATTAACACTGAAAATAAAGTAGAGTCAATTACATAAATGGTCTTTGTGGTTTGATCAACATAAATATTTTTTATTATGAATGTATGAACCAATATAAATATTTATAGAGAAAAAATTTCTTATTTATGAAGCCTTTAAAAAATAATTTCTAAACATAAATAATTTTTTCGATTATAAATTTTGATTGGTTTACACTTTGATTATAGTAAATTAAAATTAATTAAGACTAAAAATATCTAAATTATTTATGAACCAACATAAATATTTAAATAATTCTTTTCTATTTTTTATAGTTTATTAAATTTAAATAACACTAAAATATAATTTATTTAATTAAGAATAAAGAAGAGTTAAAAAATTAATTGTAGAAATGGTCCCTATAGTTTGCATCAAAATAAGGGTAATTTGGTCATATTAGAAAAGTTAATAGGTTGAGGGACCAAAATTGCAAACAAACTATGAAATTAAGGACCGATTCTGCAAAATTGAAAGTCCAGGGACCAAATCCAAAATTTAGGACAAACCACAGGGACCATTTTTGTAATTAACTCTATAAATTAAATATTGGTTTTAGTCAAATTTGTGAATGTATATCATGTATTATATGAATTGTACCATCTCACTTAATTGCATAGCTTTCATTTTTGTAATTCATATATAATTTTGGATCGTAAATGTTTATGTATGCATGTATATATGTAATCATAATCAAATTCTAGAATTTTCAATGAATTCTGAGTGAGTTAGGTGTTGTTTGATTACATAAAAAGTAAACCGTCTGATGTCTAATTCTATTTTTGATTGATGATAGGTGGTCCTAATAAGATATTGAGATCAGATAAAAGAATTCAATAAGTTTGTTTATTTTGTAAATTATATGATTTTGTTATCAAAATATATACCAATAATTTTAGGTTAAAATAAAATACATCAACAAAAAAGATGAAAAAAAGTTGAAAAAGAACATGTATCGTCGGAGTGCTGTGTCGCAGGAGTAAACGTAGTCGGCGTCGCCGGCATCGGGGGGGGGGGGGGTGGGGGTGGCCGTTGTCGGGGGGCACTGTTGGGGGGAGTGGGGGTTGGCTGCATTTAAGGTTTTTGGAGAGGAGGATATGAGTGTGTTTTTTTTTATTTGATAAGATATGATAAGATTGTGTATTAGTCATTATCAGAATAATAAATGATCAGATGTTTTACCTCTTATCACCTATGGATATCAAATGCACTTATCATTAAAAGCTCTTACCGAATAAGAGACTTATATCTGATCAAACATTGATAAGCTCTATCAAACACACCCTTACTGTTAGTGTATATAAGTTTTATACATGATTTCTTTAAAACGGATCAAGATAGATATATATGTTACTAAATGTGTGTACTTTATTTGGTAAACTACATATCTCTCTATTTATAATATACACATGGTTTTTATATGCAAAGTGTAATTACAACAACAATTGGATTAGATCTTATGATTAATTAACAATTGACATGGATTTTTTTTTAAATGTTAAATAAACATGTGAGTGTTAATGTGTAAGCAAAACATACGATCTCACTAATCCATTGGTTTACATAAATACATACATATATCTTAGACAAAATGATATTATTTGGTGTGCTCGATCACATCTGCTATATGTTAACAACAATGATATTATTGATATTGTCAATTTGACTGATTTATCTGTATGTTTGACCATTCATAAGCTGATTGATCAGTTTAAATGATTAAATGAAACAATAGTAATAGATTTAACTAAATATGTTATTTAGAACTATATATTTATATTCATGAAATTTTTTAGAGAAAACATGCAATACGGTTGGACGTAGCCCGTGCCTTTCGTTGTAAGGGCGTAAATGAACGAGATTGAAACTGGTAACAATAATTAATCCAAATCCATGTTCGTAGATCGATAAGTTAATCACAATCCTTAATCATAATCCTAAAGCTTAATCTTTAGATTACTAGTTCGAGTATATATACCATATTTTAGGAATGAATTTTTAATCAGAATTAAGGCAATTTACTTTTATATTTTAGTACTGCTTAATCATGTTAAAAGTTGTTTATGTACTTCATTAAAAATTAATTTTTATTTTTTGACGGGTAACCAGAATTTTAACTTTATAATTTGTTTAATGCCTTAATAGGTAAAGTCAATTCATAACCTTGTGTGGTCAATTTCTTGTACCATAAATAAAGAATAAATTTTTCTTATCACCAATTGTATGAAAGCATGCACTAATTTATTTAATTAATTTATACAAGTATCACAGATATCCAAACATTATAAAAACTTAAAAATATAAAATACTAAAAGGAAATTTACGCAAAAAAAATTATAAAGTTAGACCATTTTTGTGATTAAAACCCCTAATCATTTTTTATTGCACAAAAAAACCTCTAACCGGTAAAATATCATGAAATCAGGGTGTTACATGTTATAATAGGTTGCTATGTTTACATGGTACACACGTGGCGTCCACATGACAAACCCGACTTACGTGGCGCCTACGTGACATTACATGTGTAAATCTTAAACCGAATGTTTTGCATAAAAATCCTAAACTTGGTAACATTTTCTATATAAATCCTTAACTATTTTTTTCTCACCTCTAACCAACGGTCACATTCACCTCCTCTATCTCTGGCAATTCCGATTACATCATCCCCTCTTTGTGTTCAAGGTTGTTTATTTATGTATGTTCAATTAACTTTTGCTCATTAATCTTGAATTTCAATTTCATTTGTGTCGATGGAATCAATTCCGTTTTGTGTTCACACGAGTTGCATTTTAATGTTCAATGTTCAATTTCATTTATTTAGGTTCCATTTTAGCTTCTGAATTTCATCAGCCAGAGCAGTAAGGTTCGTTAGAGGGTGGATGGTTCATCGTAGAATGGGTTCTTTGTTTAATAATAAAATTTAATAAAGGAAGAAAAGTCAATTTTAATGATTTTTCTTGGTCAGGGTTTGTTGTGCAATAAAAAATGATTTGAGATTTTGATTGAAAAAATTAAACAAGTTGGATGTTTTTTTACGCAAAAATCTATTTTCAAAAATTTACATGTCATCAAGTTGCAACCGGCTAAGTCATATTTTAAAAAAATAAAAATAAAAATCCATATTTCAAGAGTTTTAATTAGTTGGAGGCTATTTTCAATGAAAAATGGTTCGGGGTTTTAATCGCAAAAATAATCAAACTTAAGGGTTTTTTTGTGCAAATTCCCCAATACTAAATTAGAAACTAAATTAACTGTGCTATAAACTGACTCCCAAGCTAAACTATACATTGGAATCTAATAGAAGAGTATATATTTATGTATATATAGCATGTTTTTTTTTCTTCAAAAACCGATTTAGTTATGATTCTTAACTGTTTTGATCAAATACGAACCCTAAAGTTGTTCAGATGGTAAAGTTAAGAGAAAATTTAAAGTACAAACTATGAAAAAATAATCTTGACATTTCTATTCTTGTACTTTTAGTTGTAACTAATTGAAAGGTTTTAAATAAAACAATTCATTTGTTACGGTGTATAAAAATCGATTCGAATTAATACAAATAATAAACCCAGATCGATCAAGACCGAATTTGAACAACTAAGTCGGCTTGTATAAAGAGACTTGTTATAATTTTTAAATCGAAATTAAACTATTTTGGTCAAGTTTGGTTTTTGATTTTATTAATTCATATTTTTTAGATTTAGTCTGTTCTATTTCGATCGAATTTTCAATTTTTTTTTACATGAAAAATTCGAAGAAAATGATGGCAATCATTGATGAAAATTAGCCTTTCCTTCAATTGTTCCATCAATAAATTCTTCTATAAATGGATTTAAGCTTTAACCTAACTATTGTTTTAATATAAAACAAGTTGATAAAACTAATTAAGACTCGTTAATCAATAACCAGTGTGTGTATATAATATATATATATATATATATATATATATATATATATATATATATATATATATATATATATATAATGAGTTTCAATAGAAAACCTCGATGCATCGGGAACCTCAGGGAGCCAAATATGCATCAAGGGCGTCTTAGGAATGCTAAACATGTCATTATATTTAATTATAAGACTAAATTACATAAATGGTCCCTGTGGTTTATATGTAATTACGGTTTTAGTCCCTGAAATAATTTTATTACACCAGAAGTCCCTAAAATCAAAAATTTGTAACATTTTGGTCCCTAAACTAACGGCCGTTAACTTAAGCCGTTAGTTTCAGGGGCATTTTGTCTTTTTGACTTTCAAGGACCATTTATGTAATTTTCAAACTTTCAGGGACCATTTATGAAATTTTTATACTTTTCACATATATATTTATCATTTCTTTCTTTTTTATATTTTAATTATCCAAATATAACATTTTATTTTTTATTCCTTTTGTTTTAATCATTAATTTAATTTGTATGTCTATCGATATTATTAATGTTATTTTTTATATATTACTATAATTATTTATTTAAGATTATTATATGATATACCTGGTTCATTTTTTTTCAATTATTTTTTTTCATTTAAGAAAATTATAAATAAAAACTAGTTATAGTTTTTTTTGTTCTGAAAATCTAAAATCGAAATGATTTATTTCTTTTCTTTATTCAAAATAACAAAACGTGTTGAAGCTTTTTTCGTTTGGAAAAAGAATATAATTACAATGCTTCATAGTTTCTTCATTGCAAATACTTAATAAAAATTTTAATTTCTAAATGGTTTGAAAAAATTAAGAATTGGGATGGTTTGTTGCTTTTTAGTCAAATAAACTAAATTCCAAATGGTTTGTTGTTTTTATTGAAAAAATTGAAATTGTATTGATTTTTTATCTACGTTTAATTAAAAAGCAGAATTGTTCTTTTGTTTGAAAAAAATCAAAAATCATAATGGTTTACAGTTTTTTGATCAATAAAATTAAAATCAAAATGGTTCGTCATTTTTTTTGATAAAAAAAATTTAATACCAGATGGTTATCGTTGTTTAAAAAAATCAAAAATCATAATGGTTCATCATTTTTTGATAAAAAAAATTATCAAAATGGTTCATCGTTTATTTGATCTAAAAACAATATTGGAGTGGTTCGTAAATTTTTTTATCGTTGTTTAATCGAAAAACGATGAACCATTTTGAGTTTAATTTTTTTGATTAAAAAACGATGAACCATTATGATTTTTGATTTTTTTAAACAACGATAACCATCTTGATTTTAATGACGAACCATTTTGATTTTAATGTTTTTGATCAAAAAACGGTAAACCATTATGATTTTTGATTTTTTCAAACAAAAGAATAATTCTGTTTTTTAATTAAACGTAGATAAGAAAAAGCAATACAATTTCAATTTTTTCAATAAAAACAACAAACCATTTGGAATATAATTTATTTGACTAAAAAGCGATGGACCATTTCAATTCTTCATTTTTTTCAAACCGTTTAGAATTAAAAAAATTTATTAAGTATTTGCAATGAAGAAATTACGAAGCATTTTGATTATATTCTTTTTCCAAACGAAAAAAGCTTCAACACGTTGTTGTCTTGAATTTTTTTTTTGAATGGAGAAAAGAAATAAATCATTTTGATTTTAGATTTTCCGAACGAAAAAACTACAACTAGTTTTTATTTATAATTTTCTTAAATGAAAAAAATAATTGAAAAAAATAAACCAGGTATATCATATAATAATCTTAAATAAATAATTATAGTAATATATAAAAAATAACATTAATAATAACAATAAACATACAAATAAAATTAATGATTAAAACAAAAGGAATAAAAAAATAAAATGTTATATCTGGATAATTAAAATATAAAAAGAAAGAAATGATAAATATATATATAAAGTATAAAAATTTCATAAATGGTCCCTGAAAGTTTGAAAATTACATAAATGGTCCTTGAAAGTCAAAAAGACAAAATGCCCCTGAAACTAACGGCTCAAGTTAACGGCCGTTAGTTTCAGGGACCAAAATGTTACAACTTTTCGATTTTAGTGACTGCTGGTGTAATAAAATTCTTTCAGGGACTAAAACCGTAATTCCATATAAACCACAGGGACCATTTATGCAATTTAGTCTAATTATAATGAAAACATATTTTAGAAACCTTGAAAATAGAATGAATTAATTTAGGAAATTAAATCACTAAATAACAAACTTCCCATTATTTCTCCTCAATTCCCTCTCTCCCACTCACTCTTGACAGGCCATCTTCTCTCTCCCTCTTTATTGGCTCAACTTATCTTCTCTCTCCCTCTTTACTGCTCATCTTGATCGGTCATCTCTCATTCAATGAGATCAACACAAGTAGCAGAACATGGGCATGCATCGATTTCCTTTGTTCCATTGCTTCCATTTTGAGGCATGCATCGATTTCCTTTATTCTAGTGATCAAGAACGCGTAGCAGAAATGAGATCAAGACGAGCAGCAGAATGAATAATGATGGTTCAGCATGAACAATGATTATTCCGACATGAATGATTATGATTCTTGTTGATGATATTCATGGCATGAACGATGTTAATGATTTCGTAGATGTATCATGCTAGTGCGGAATGATGAACACGAAAAATGAATGTTTTGATATTTCTAATGATGATTCCGGGCATGAAAGGAGATGGATATGAAAGATGCACACGAAAATGAACGAAGATGAACACGAATGATGAACGCAGATGCAATTGAATGACGAACGAAGATGCACATGTATATGAACACGAATGATGAACAAAAT
Source organism: Centrapalus pauciflorus (assembly GCA_020465985.1). Lineage (NCBI taxonomy): Eukaryota > Viridiplantae > Streptophyta > Magnoliopsida > Asterales > Asteraceae > Centrapalus > Centrapalus pauciflorus. The sequence continues at coordinate 297,887 of JAANYP010005549.1, forward strand.
GCACAACACGATGTAGACGACGAACGAAGATGCATCGTGTTTGAAGATGAAAATGGATGAATCCGATGAACAAGATGCATCATGAATTAGAACGGTTAATATTATATTCAACATGTATTGTTTATATTTTGTAATTTTGAATTTGTTTAGATTTTGTAATTTTGGAAGTGCATTACTTTAATTTATTTTAGCATTTATTGTTTGATTATTTGATCAAATATTCAATTAATATAAAATTAAAATTTAATTGACTAAGTGTATTATTTTTTCCAAAATACCCTTAAGCATACCAAATACGTGTGTATCGTGTGATGCACATTTGATCATTTAATCTAAGGGTTGTGGACTTGTGGTTGGTTCTTTTTTAGGTTCTCGATGCATATGATTCCCCATAGAACCTAACTCTATATGAAGTTAAATAAATTATTTTTTTAGGTTCTCGATACACACACAAATTATTTTTTTTAAATAAAGTTAAATAATTATAGTCTGAACCAATTAATTATGAATTATGAGTGTCATGAAATTTTATCAATTTAAGGCCATTTCATTATATCAAATGTTTGAAACTTATTAATTAAATTTTATGCTATAGAATTAATCCTACGTGGACTGGTAATATCCTGCGTAAATTAAATTTTAATTGTTGAAACCAGTTTTCAAGTATTACACATCATTTTAACGCTCGTAGACGAGGTAATCCCGTTTAAAAATTACAATTAAAAATTATCAACAGGGTTTTAAATGATGTGTAATACTTGGCAGCTGGTTTCAACAATTAAAATTTATTTTACATAGGTTATTAAATGTCCACGTAGGATAAATAACCAGTTTCAATCGGTTTCCCATTGATAAAACCTCGATTTACTGATTTTTAGTTAGTTTGGGGTTTTCTATGCAACGAAAAATGGTTTGGGGTTTTAATCACAAAATGCTGACAAATTTGGGGTTTTTTGCACAATTATCCCTTGAATTAAATAGATAGAACTCATGAAATCAACTAATTAAAATATTAAATTTAATGTAGAAACCATTTATAATTAAGTAATATTTAAATTAATATATTCAAAAGAGAATTGTAACTAAAACAAATAGGTAGGTTTAACTGGATTTAAGAGGAAAACTAACATCTTACAATCCCTTAAAAGTCATTTTTATATATAGAGATTTAGGTTCAAGTGAGTACCACTCTTTATGCAGCGCACCAGAAGGTACCACCCTTAAAAGTCATTTTTTTGAAATTTTTTTCATGAACATATTTTAGTTAACATTACACAGATCATATGTGAATTTCATACAAATCCGAACACTCTAAGTGCATGAAAACACGCATCACATAAATGTGTGTTCACATATATTCAAAATTATGTATGTGTGTGTTCACATCATTTTTTAGGAGCTAGGAGATCTGAATGTATGTGAAATTTACGTATGATCTTCATTATGTTAATTAAAACATGTTTTTCAAAAAAAAATTAAAAAAAGTTTTTTCATAGGTGGTACCTTTTGGTGCGCTGCATAATGGTGGTACTCTCTCGAACCATATATATATATATATATATATATATCATGTTCAAAAAGTATCTCTCAAAATCAAGTGCACCCGAATATACCAACCTTTAAAAAAATTTAATTTTTTTTTCTCATAACCATCTTTAAATTAATGTTATACGCATGATATATGAATTCACACACACACACACCACACACACACACACACACACACACACACACACACACACACACACACACATATATATATATATATATATATATATATATATATATATATATATATATATATATATATATAGATTTGGGTTCAAATGAGTACCACTAGTTTTGCGGAGTACCGGAGGTACCTCGCTTAAAATTATTTTTTTCGAATTTTTTTTTCATAATCATGTTTAAATTAATAATATAAGACTACTTGCAAAAAATCACACATGAACACACACTATAACTATGTGAAACGTGCAAGTTCACATGCACTGCACTGTTGTGAACGTATGTTCACAGCTAAGCATGTTCACATGAATTTTTCCACGTTCACATGACTTTTAAGAGGTTACGAAGTGTGAATGCGTGTAATTCTTTTACAAATATGCTTATACTATTTGTATCTAAATGAATATGAAAAAAATTTAAAAAAAAAAACTTTTTTTCAAAGCATGTTCACATCTTAAACCCGTGTGTTCACAGGTACTCACGGTACTCTGCATTTTTTAGGTACTCACACGAACCATATTATATATATATATATATATATTCAACCAACAATCTTATTTTTTGAGATGTCATTTTCTATAGATTTAATATGAGTTAAGAGCTAATTTTTTACAAAACAAAAGAGCTAGATTGAAAAAAAAATAATGCTAGAGATGGAGGCTGCCGACATAATTATATTTTTAAGAATATATAAATCTTAATTACTTTAATAAAACATTTTAAATAAATAAATGTATATATATACCATGTTATGATACGTTGTTTTCTAGGTCAAGGAGGCATAATGAAAAGATGATCGAGAATCAACATATATACTTGAAGTTATATATATATGATCACCAGCAAAACAATGTTTTATATATGATGTTGATGTCAAATCTGTTGGTGTGGATCGTAACATCACAGATTCGGTACGAAGATTGCTAAAACCCGAAAGCAAGTTGGTGATGTTAACGACTAGATTTTGTAACGATTTTCGGCTCGTAAATTAAAGATCGACTGAATATGATGCTAAATTCCTTTGGTTTCTTTACAGATAGCATTTGTTCCAACAAGGGTGGCAATGTGTTAGCATGGCCTGGTGCTTTATGTTTCTTTTTTGCTAATATTTGATGGCTAAAACATTATTTTATCCTACCAATTTATCCCGATCTTTTTCAATTTTTACAACAAAAGTTAACTCGTCAAGTCAGGGATGGTACTGAGTATTTTCATGCCCGAGCCAAAATAGAAGAAAAATGTTTTTTTTTTTTAAATTAAAAAATACAACATATTGGTTTTTATATAGGTTTTGTCAATATAAAAAACTAATGTTTTTTTTAAAAATACAATATACTATTTATCAAAAGATTTTGGTCATTTATTGGACTGAAAAATTAGAAAATACACATTTTCATGGAATTCTCAACAAGAAAAGGCGACATTTGGCTATACAATGGTGATGAAAGATGGGGATTTGACTGCAAATCCAATTATATATGGTTAAAACTATATTTCAGGATCATTTTATACAACATTTTAGAGTTTTGGGGTGGGTTTCGACCAACAATTAGTGTCGATTTCCATCTCGGGTTGTATTCCTCAAATGTGTGTTACTTGATCATATGGTTTCTCGAGACGAAATTAAAAGAATAGTTTGAGAGTGTGGTAGTGATAAGACACTCGGGAAAGAAGTTTTCACTTTGAATTCTTGAAAAAGTATTGGGATATAATCCAAAGGGCGATGATGAGTTTATTTCGTAATCGAGTTATTTCGAAGGGCTTCTTCATATCTTGATGCTAATTCCACAAGTCCATGGTCCCAAGTTTGTGAAGGACGTCCATCCAATTAGTTTGTTTAGATGTCAGTATAAAATAATTGACAGTAATCCTTTAATTCTTATTGAATCGGTGAAGTGAGGAAAGAAGAACAAAATGTGATTTATGATGTTTAAAGTTGACTTCGAGAAAGCCTATGATTCTCTCGGGGGGATTACTTGGATGTGGTTACAAAAAATGAGATTTTCATTTAAATGGACGTCTTACTTTAATCAAGTCTGTTCTTTGTAGGTTTATATGATGTATGATTTTGAACACTTGGAATGTGTGAAACTTATATATCATCTTTGTGATGTTAATTAAACATGTTTATGTTGCTTTTAATTTAAGATGACATTTGTTGTTTGAAATGAATCGTATTAACAATTTACAACATTCATAGATATTCAATCAAAAGTTGTGATTATAAAAATAGTGATTGTAAAATATTTGGTGAAAGTTAAAAGAAAAAATACTTCTAAAAACTTTAAAAAAAGTGTTTTGATAAATTTTTTCTACTATTACCATTTTGGTAAATATGTTTAAAATTACATCCAATTGGTAAATACTTTTTTAAAGAGAAAATGACATCAAATAGCTTTGAACTTTCGACTTTGTACACATTTATGTAGTGAACTTTTTTTGTGCACATTTGGTAATCAAAGTTTCAAAATTGTTTCAATTTGGTAGTTGGCGTACCTGTGAACCTTTGCTTCCGGTTTCGATGCCTATGTGGATAATTTTTTAATGACGTGGCTACCCGTTTTTATATTATACCCGGTATTATCTATGTGGCAACCCATTTTTTAAAATCACCCGGTTATAAACCCGATTCATTTTTCATACGATCGTCCAACTTGAACCGGGTTTATAACCGGGTAATAAAACCGGGTGATTTTAAAAAACGGGTTGCTACATAGATAAAACCGGGTATAATATAAAAACGGGTAGTAACGTCATTAAAAAAATTATTCACGTAGGCATCAAAACTGGAAGCAACCGATTTAACAGGTACGCCAACTACCAAATTGGAACAATGTTGAAACTTTGACTACCAAATGTGCACAAAAAAAAGTTCACTACTTAAATGTGTACAAATTTGTAAGTTCAGAGCTATTTGATGTCATTTTCCCTAACAACGCACCATTTTGGTTGAAAACTCAACCAATGAACTCACCATTCACTAGATCTAAGGGATTTAGTTAGGACTATTTTTCATCTCATGGTAGTTGCATTGCAACTATAAACACCTATAATAACAAGTTGATACATGAAACCCAACTATATATATATGCATGCTTTGATATCCTATGCAACACATCGATCAGTAAGTCTCTGTAGTTTATATGAAATTACATATCGTACATGTTATGTCATAAAATCTAGGTATTGAACAGATTTGGAATCGATATACTTGGATGGTTGGATGATCTTGCAAATTGTTTTGATCATGATAATGATAATTTGATCCAATTAGAGTGTTCAAAATTTTGTAACGGGTTAATTTACAAGAATGTACTAGAAATTCATATTTTTGTCTCTTTGTAATGAAATTAAGACTCCTAACATTTGCACAATCCATACATTTTGTCAACTTTAAATATCATTTCTTTCCTTATCAATAAACATAATATATGCTATAATTTAAATTCCACTTCATCTGAATTTAATTTCACAAGACAAACGAGACCTTAGTATTTTGAATTTGTTTCAGGATTCTGCTCCTTAACCCATTAACCACCATATTATACAAGTGGATACTTCATACTTTTAGTAACACTGAAAACCTTAACATTTAAGATAATTACAGTAAAATCATTAACAAGTTATACCTTAAAACCTCACATTTCGACTTACAAAAAAATGTTTGATCCACAAGCAATTCCAGTAGATTGCTTTCATGGAGGCATCCTAGTGATCCACCTAACCCCATCCTCACAATGTTTAAAATCACCTATTGCAATTCTTTTGTTAGACTTTATTTATTTCAATCTTGTGGGCTTTTGATCCATCTTGTAATTTTTTTTAACATAACTTTCCTTTTCTGGAAGAACTTAAAAGGTATTTTATGTAAATTTTTCATAGTTAGAATAGATATAAATACGTATTTTCTTTTTAGGGTTGTACGCTTTTTTACTTTTATGTTTCCTGACAATTTGTTGAGAACAAGAGATTGAGTGTGTACTTTTCATTCTCTTTGTAATCATCATCGTCAATCATGAATACAACGAGTTTGTTTCTAAATTGAGTGCATTTTTTTCTGGGATTTCAATATTACGACTTTGTTTTGTAGTCTTAAACCCTAATTTTGAGTCCTAAATTTCCAACCAAATAGTAATCTCAAACTCTAATTATGTGATCTCATGTCTCCTATATCCATAACTCAACTCTCAATACTTAGTTATAAATTACAAACAATTAACATTTAATTTTAAGAATTAAAAGAATAAACAAATTAATAATCATGAACATTTAATATTAATAAGGGTTAAGTATCATTTTGACCATTTAACTTTTAAATTTGTCACATTTAGCCACTGAACTATTTTTTGTCCTGGTTTAGCCACTAAACTTTACTTTAGTGTTCTATTTTGGGGAAAATGAGTAAAACTGATGGCTAAATCGGTACAAAATATGATAGTTTAGTGGCTAAATCAGGACATTTTTTAGTGGTTAAATCGGTAAAAAGAAATATTAGTGGCTAAATATATATACAAAAAATAGTTCAGTGGTTAAATCGGGACAAAAAATAGTTTAATGGCTAAATAAAAATAAATCTAAAAGTTGGATGGTCAAAATGACACTTAATCCTATTAACAATCGCAAAAGAATAAAAAATCTATCTATCTATATATTATAATAATTGAGAACATGATTGTCCACATGTCATCTTATTATGCCATTTCATTTTCATTTTCCCGCCTTTAATTCCTTAATTAACTCTATCATCATATCATGACAAAAGTAATCATCCCTTCTAAACTTCCTTAATTATTTTCATAAATATTGTAATTAATTGACCAATTTAAATTTATTTCCCTTCATTTTTCTAAATTTTAATGTCAACCAACCAACTATATTTCAATCAATAAAACTATTTATGTTTAAATCAAAACTATATTTTAATAAAACCTACAAATTTTTTCTTAATTTGTTACTTTTAAATTGATAAATCGTTTATTTAAATCATAACTATATTTTAATAAATATCTATTAACCGATAATATTAATACTAATAAAATCTTTTATATGTATTTATTTAAATATCAATATTTATAAGTTTTTTGCTTTATTATTTCATAGTATTTTAATAACTCATTTACAGTAGTTTATCATTAGTATTTTAAGATATTTTTTATATTTATAATAAATTTAAGTTTATATACATGTTTTAAGAAAACAATGAATTTTTATTATCCGTGTAATACACGGAATAATAAACTAGTTAAATATAAAAAGGAAATCACTAATAAACTAAAAAGTGGCTAAGGAGTAAATAGACTGCCTTTTGCTTCGTTATGTATGTTTTTTGCTTCCCTCGTTCAATTCCACGTGTCACACCTTTTGGGCTTCGATTAATATATACTAGTTTATTACCTGCGTATTACGCGGATATTTTTAATATATATGAAATATAATAAATAAAAAGATATAAATATAAATATTATTTTTTAAACAAAAGTATATAAGATGATATTATTTTATTATGACCTATTAGTTTTATATAATTCTAAATATATATGAAGAGTAGTTATTTTCTTATACATTTTTTTAAAGTTTTATTATATTATCTTATAATTAATAAGTTAGTAGATTATTAGATTTTGTTTGATTTGATTTGATTTAAATTTAAAAGTGGATTATATTAGATTTGGATAGATTTAATTAATAAGTTAGTAGAGTATTAGATTTTGTTTGATTTGATTTGATTTGAATTTAAAAGTGGATTATATTAAATTTAGATAGATTTGATTTAAATTTCTTTACGTTTTTTAAAATCTATAACTACCACGTGTCGATTCATGGTGACGACACGTGGCTTCACAAGAAATGAGTATAGTTACTCTTTTAATAGTATTGATAGATATGGGCTTAAATGAAGTTTCTTGGGCTTTTTACATTCTAATAAAATATTCTATGATTTCATGTGGCCCAGTGGGCTTCCACTTGTCAGTTGTCGGTTGTCACTAATATGCATGAACGAAAGTGTTCAAAGTTCTTCGTATTTCTTTTGAGAAAACTCAAGAAAAATACAATATTTATTAAACAAACTAAACGTTTAATCAAAATAGTTTGTGTGATGATTCTTAAATTTACAAGGTTATTATCAATAATATTAAAGACAAACTTGGATACTGTTCAATGACAATTATTTTATTATATTTATATTATCATTTTAGCACCTTTTGAATTTTTATATAATTATTTCTTATTGATAGTGAAGGTTGCACTTATAAATTTAACTTCTTTTTTTTTTGTATGTATTTCTTATTTTTCTATTTTATTTTAAAATTTAACTTTTTAAAATTCCTTCAGTGTTTCTTTTGAAGGATCTTAATGCTCAAACACAATTCACTTCTGTTTGTATTTGTTAACAATCGTGTATTAATATTTATAGATATTACATTGAAGAAAAAGTCAAATAATAATTTCAATTATATATAAAAAATTAAATAAAATCTCAAATCAATTGATGATTGATTTGACTTAAAAAAATTGCCGTGACTAAATTGTAATAACATAGCAAAAAAAATTAAACTAACAAAGCTATGAAATATGATGGATTTTTCTTAATATTTAAAGAAAAGCTATTAAGATAAACTAAAATATTATTTTTAATATATTATTAACTTTCATTATATTATAATCAAACTTTCAGATCATAAATTTATTTTTAGTGACCTCATCTTATCTATTTCTTTAGTCCAACTTGTTATTATATCCAAATATGCATAATATTATAACCCGCTGTGAAGCGCGGACAATGCTACCTCATTACTTATAAGGCATATATTCGATCTTCACACGGGTAGCCTGGACCAACGATTGGTATCGGTTTGGTCTTTTGTTCAAAAATCAAAATCCAAAACCGAAAATCTCCAAACAACAAAACAAACTTTTTTAGTATAGACTTTGGATTTTCTTCAAAATCAAACCGATATGAACTGCCATATGTAATTATGCACATTATAATGGAACTATGCACTCATGAGAATAGAATCACGCCAATAACGTGGGTTTAAAACTTTTTTTTTCTTAATTCTTAAAAGAAATGAGTTGAGATATTTAAGTTTAGTATAAATGTTATTTATTTATTTTCATCATCAAATGGAGATAATAAAAAAACAAGAAAAATGAATGTAGTTTTTAAACTCTTTTTAAAAATTTTCCATTTCAGTTTTCATTCATCACTAGTTAAAGAAAAATTTATAAATCTAAACGAATCTATTTTCTATAAATCTACCATACCAAATTCCTCCAAAAAAGTATTAGACATTTATTTTATATCTTATTTTATTTATTTATTTATTTATTTATTTATTTATTCTGGCCAAATAAATATAGTAATCAAGTGGTAAAATCAAGAATGCAAGGAAAAAACACAGGAGAGCGTGTGTAGGCACGAAAATCGCACCGGGTCGGTGGGTTTACGTAAGCCCGGGTTTTGATCCCTACGTCACTTTCTCATTTACTTGCCACATGCTCCATGTCCGGGTCCAACAACCCGACCGCCCAGACCCATATGGAATCATTGGACCGTTTAGAATTATATTATATTAAGCAGACTCGAAATCAGGACCCGAAGTTCAGAGTAAGATTGGAGAAATAAGTAAAAAAAAAATCAGAACCTAATCTGCCACCCCCCACCCCACCCCACCCCACCCCACCCCACCTTATCCAATCCAACCCATTTTGTCGTGTTTGTTATTGAGTAAACCCCGTAGGGAATGTATTGCATTAGCTCTCAATATAAAGACATAATATTTACATAAAGGAACCCTACACTATGCATATATTTAATTTAACACACCCCCGCAGTTGGAGCGTGCGTTTCACAAACGTTCAAACTGGTTTTGAAATCTAAAAATAATTGTGTAGGTAAACCTTTTGTGAAAATATCTGCAAACTGATGAGCGGAAGGAACATGTAACACACGAACATGACCAAGAGCAACACGCTCCCTAACAAAATGTAAATCGATTTCCACATGTTTGGTACGCTGGTGCTGTACTGGGTTAGATGCGAGATACATGGCACTGACATTATCACAAAAAACAACGGTGGCACGGTTTAACGGACAACGAAGCTCAAGAAGGAGATTACGAATCCAAGCATCCTCAGCAACAACATTTGCAACACCTCTGTATTCAGCTTCAGCACTGGAGCGAGAAACAACAGGTTGACGCTTAGGCGACCAAGATATAAGATTGTCACCAAGAAAAACGCAAAATCCAGAAGTGGACCGGCGTGTCTCAGGACAGCCGGCCCAATCAGCATCAGTGTAAGAGACCAAACGATCAACTACCGATGGACGAAGACGAAGACCATAGGATAGAGTTCCCTGAACATAACGAAGGATGCGTTTTAAGGCGTTGAGATGAGGTTCACGAGGATCATGCATGTAGAGACAGATCTGTTGAACCGCATAAGTAATATCTGGACGTGTGATCGTGAGATATTGTAATGCACCGGCAAGACTTCGATATAGAGAAGGGTCCGAGACTAGTTGACCTGCTGAGGACAGTTTGGCCTTAGTGTCCGCGGGAGTGGAACAGGGGTTGCAAGAAGACATGTCAGCACGATCAAGAATTTCGCGAGCAAACACAGTTTGTGATAGAGATAAACCGGAAGAGTCGCGCTTGGTAGCAACACCGAGAAAGTAGGAGAGAGGACCAAGATCGGTCATGGCAAACTCAGACGAGAGTCGTGAGATGACTTTAGTTACGAGAGAGGGAGATGACGCAGTCAAGATGATATCATCAACATACAGGTTTAGGAAGATGGAATCAGCAGCACTATGAAAAGTGAACAGGGAGGGATCAGATTTGCTACTAAGGAAGCCAATAGAAGTTATATAAGCGGCAAATCGATGATACCAGGCTCGTGGTGCCTGTTTAAGACCATAGAGGGCCTTAAGAAGTCGACAAACATGATTAGGAAATTGAGGATGAACATAGCCAGGAGGCTGTTTCATATAAACCTCTTCGGTCAGATCACCATTTAGAAACGCATTTTGACATCAAGTTGATGAATGGGCCACTGATGGGATATAGCTATGCTGAGAACAGTGCGGATTGTAACAGGTTTGACAACAGGGCTGAAGGTTTCATCAAAATCTAGACCTGGTTGTTGGGAAAAACCTTGAGCTACAAGACGACCCTTATACCTATTAAGCTTACCGGAACTGTCAAGTTTGTGTCTGTATAGCCATCGACATCCTACAATGTTAACACCCGAGGGAGGAGGAACTAGAATCCAGGTTTTATTGGATAAAAGAGCTGACATTTCAGCATCCATAGCTGATTTCAAATTTGGATCTCTAATAGCTTGAGCGATGGATCGTGGAATTGGAGAAATGTCAGAGGTGGCAGATAGATTAAGAATTTGGCGCGGTTTGAGGTTACCAGTTTGGGACCTTGTAACCATAGGATGAGATGGTGGGGGGGGGGGGGGAAGGGGATGAAGAATGTTCCGAGGCGGATGTATTAGCAGCCGTAGAGAAAGGGGCGAGGGATGACTGAGTCGATCCAGTAGAGGTTGGTAGAGAGACAATCGGGTTGGGTGAAGGTGTGAGGGAAGAGAGAGGAATAGGAGTTTCGTCAATGAAAGCGTCGAATTCCGCAGATGAAGGCGGGGAGTGAAAATCAGCAAACGGAAAGTGTGTCTAATCAAAGATGACATGGCGAGAGGTAATGACCGTCTGTGTAACCAGGTCGAGGCATCGATAGCCACGATGATCTGGTGAGGGACCAAGGTAAGCACAGGCAGATGATCGAGGAGATAGCTTATGAGGAGCAGTAGAAGATGTGTTGGGGTAGCATAGGCAGCCAAACACACGAAGGTGATTATAAGAAGGGAAGAATCCGAACAGAAGTTCAAATGGGGTTTTGAATTGAAGAGTTGTGGTGGGTAAAAGGTTAAGAGTTTGGACAGCATTGAGGAGAGACTCAACCCAAAAAGAAGTGGGTAGGCGTGCTTCAATCAAAGATGTGCGAATGATGTTATTAATGGTGCGAATAGATCGTTCATCTTTGCCGTTTTGTTGAGACGTGTAAGGGCACGAGAAACAAAATTGTATTCCAGTAGTTTGGAAAAGATGGTGAAAGTCTTTATTATCATATTCACGCCCATTATCACATTGAAAACTTTTTATATCAGTTTTGAATTGATTATTAATATAAGCTCGAAACTGACAGAAAGTTTTAAATACATCACTTTTTGCACGTAGAGGAAAAACCCACAAAAAATGAGAGAAATCATCCAGAAACAATATATAATATTTGAAACCGCTATTACTCAAAACCGGAGCTGTCCACAAATCAGAATGAACTATTTCAAATAACATCGAAGTTTTTGAAGTAGAAGAAGAAAAAGGTAAACGACAATGTTTGCCAAGCTGACACGCATGACACATCGGTACATGATTCGTAGAACATGAAATAAAATTGCGAGTCTTTAGAAAAGATAAAACAGACGGGCCCGGATGACCTAGACGTCGATGCCAGGTGGAAGCGGAGACCGTGGAGAAAAAAGCAGAGGCTTGCGAGGAAACAGACGGAAGAATGGGATAAAGATCGCCCACACTATCACATCGCTGAATGACGTGACCTGTTTCAAGATCCTTGACAGAGAAACCAAAAGGGTCAAATTCAACAGAGACGGAGTTATCAGTAGTAAATTGACGAACAGAAATGAGATTTTTGACCATGTGGTTTGAAATAAGAATATTATTCAACTTGAGCCTATTGTTAGAGAAAGGAAAAAAGGAGTGTCCGGTAGCATTAACTGGAAGCACAGCACCGTTACCAACCATAATGGATTTAGAATTACAAGGAGTTAGAGAGTGAATATTACCTTGGTTGAACTACATGTGTGAGCTTGCACCTGAGTCCATGTAGAAGTTCGGATCTTGAGCTTGCTGAACGGACATTGACTGAAATACGGATGATAGGTCCGTGAATTGTGGTGGCCCAGAGGTGGCATGACCACCAAAGGATGGTTGCTGGAGACCCAAGGATGGATGAGGTTGCTGAAGATGATGGCCATGTGCAATCGAGCTAGTAGACGATTGTGGTTGGTATGGCGTTGGAGCTAACTGTGTATACTGTGGTGGATACTGCAGTGGATATGGTGGTGGAGCTGGAGATGTAGACTGATACTGACCAAGTATGGAACCTGAGGTAGAACCGGCATAGTGAGCACCAGGTATGAAGGTCGGAGTACCTGCATGAAACTGTGAAAGTGGTGGCTGAATTCCTGCAAAAGGAGGGTTAGTAGTACCGATAACATTAGAATTACTACCCCCTTTGGGAGCATTACGACTGTTGTTTTTACCCTTGTTGGACTTATTATTCTTTGCTTTGCCGGGGTTAGAGACATGAGAATATAAGGCAACAGGGGACTGGAAAGTCGTATCAAGGTGGGAATCAGCATTAGCTTCACGAGATTCATGCAAGAGAATCATATTTTTCGCCTTAATGAAATTAGGAAAAGGAGTAGTATTAGTGATGACATCAACAATGCTAGAATAAGATGAGGGTAATTTTTGAAGTATCTGCATCACTAATTCAACTTCACTAATATGACAATCAACATCAGATAAAGCATCAGCTAGGTTTTTTAGGGTATGACAGAATTCAGTTATGGAAGTGGAGCCTTTAGCGGTGTTGCGAAACTGTTCTTGTAATTGTAATATACGAGACATTTTATTATTAAGAAAGAATTCATCAATTTTGTCCCATAAATCTTTAGCAGTACATTCATCACTTGAAACAATTTGCAACAAGTTAGGATCACAAGTAGAATAAAACCAGGACTTGACACAAGAATCAATGGATTGCCAGTCTTCATCAAGAGCATTCGCAGGTTTAGAAGTGCCTGTGATGTGTCCTAAAACTTTGGCACCTTTACACATATCTAGGAAAATGCGACGCCACAGTTTATAGCGAGAGCCATCAACAGACAGTTTAAAACTAAATTGGTTGTAAACATTGGTGAGGGCATAAACAAGTTGTGCAGCTGTGGGTGGTGCAGGTAAAGAGGAAGGATCAGTCATGATGACAGAGAGGACAAAGTAAGAATAATAATTGCAAGCAATAAGTAAAAAAAAATAGATGTATGCTCAACCGTAGGTAGATATAATTTAATATTAACGATACCGTAACCGTAGGGCAGAGGGCGTGGAACAGCAGCAGCGTTTGCGATACGCAGATGTTATAAATAAAAGTGGTACACAAACAGCAAGGCTTTAATTAATAACCAAGGTGGGATTATTATAATGAATATAATAATTCTTATTTGTTATCCTCTGTGAGTAGTCGCAGACCCAAATATCCAAGGTTGACCCAGAACCCAAAACCCAAATATCCAAAGGTGACCCAAAACCCAAAAATCCAAATCCGTGGGGTGGAAAACCAATCGCAGAAACCGAATCCAGATTAGAGGTGCAAACCCAATCGTAGAAACCAAATCCGTGGGGTGACAAGCGACGGCCGCAGCAGACCAGCGGCGAGGACTGGTTATGGCGGCGGCGGCGGTTTCGTGAAGCAAACCAGCAGCGGCGGCGGCGGTTTCGTGAAGCAAACCAGCAGCGGCGATGGCGGCTGCAGTTTTTAAAGCAAACCAGCGGCGTTGATGAGGGTCGTTCGGTGCAGGGAAGGATAAAGGGTTTGGCGATTAGGACAGGTTGTGCACGGTGAAGGAGGAGAGGATGGCAGCGGAAGGAGAAGCCGGCAACCCACAAAGATGGTGGGCGGCGGCATATTGGTTGCCACCGGTGATGCACCGGTGGGTGAGGCGGGGAACGTAGGTCACAGGTAAGGGAGGTAAGAAACCCTAGTTAGGCCTGATACCATGTTATTGAGTAAACCCCGTAGGGAATGTATTGCATTAGCTCTCAATATAAAGACATAATATTTACATAAAGGAACCCTACACTATGCATATATTTAATTTAACAGTGTTCTACTTACCCATCCTATACCACCAGTATCTTACTGACCCATTTTATTCTACTTTAATTTAACATTATCATCGTCATCCTACTATAAACTCATTCTACTTTTCCATCCCACACACCCATAAGTGTCGTATGGTTCATAGAATGTATTAGAAGAAATTGAAATCTGTTAATGAATTGAAATTTATCAGGATTTTAAATTGAAATCTAAAGCATGTTTGGGTTTGCTAAAAATGAAATTTGCCTCCAATTCATATTTTGGTGTTTCGTAAACCTGTCAAATAAATAATATCAAATGACAATGTTTTTCATTTTGATCATTTTTTTCTTGCTTTGTGTAAGTGGGTGTGATAGGATGGGAGTGGGGGTAGGTGGATAAGTTAGGGGTGTGTAGGTGGGTATGGTAAGGTGGGGGTGAGGTGAGGTGGGAAGAGTGTATATGGTAATGTAGATAGGGTGGTATGGTGGGATGAGTATGGTTGGATAGGGTAGGGCAATGTAAGATGGGTGGGGTGGGATGGGTAGGGTATGGTATTGTGAGGTGGAGCAGGCAAGGAAGTTGTATGGATAGGTGTGGGACGGGGGATGGAAAATATGGTTTGGTAAGTATAGGATAGGACAGGATGACCATGGGTTGGTAGGTTGGTGGAAGTGCTGTTGGTAGGTTCGGGTGGGGTTGATAGGGTAGTGTGTGGTGGGGTGTTGGGTTAGGTTGGGTGGGGGTGCGGGAGTAGGTGGCATCAGTACGGTGGAGTTGGTGAGATAGATGTGAGGTGGGAGGATGTGGTGGGCGGAGTAGGTAGGGTGAGGGTAGGTAGGATAACATTGTGTGGGGTGGGGGTGGTAGGGTAGGGTTCGTTTGGTTCAAATTTTTCAAGGAATCTAGCAAAAAAGAAATGAATATTCCGTTATTTTAGAACGTTAGGTTGTCAAATTCAATAGAATGTTAATACATTTTCAAAAAGACATTCGTTCACTCTAGAATTGTGTTTCATTCACATGATATAACCTCATCCATCCTACCTTTACCTTATATACCTCAATCTACCCTTATCATATCTCACCCACCCACCCACCATACCCCACCACACCCCACTTTACCATACCACTAACCTACCCATCCCCTTAAATCTGTCACATCTCATCTCACCTCACCATATACTACATTTACTATATCCAGTTTTACCTCACGCTATACTTCATTTACTATATCCTACTTTTATCCTTACGCACCTCACCCTAAACTACATTACACACCCTATTCATCCAATTAGCCTACCATGTTTCATTGTCGATCACCACTACACTATAACCACTCTAACCGACCTTACCATCCCATCCATATACTACACAAACCCACCCTATCCTACTAACCTTATCTTTATCTTACCCCACCCCACCCCACCCTACCATACCACAACCCAACCGACACACCCTACCTCAACGTTACCCAACATCACCCTACTTTATCTTTCATAATCCTATCTTGTAACAACCTAACTTTTGATCAGTTATGTAATGTTATTTTGAGATATTAATATAAATTTTGTTATATTATTTATATTGCAAATATTAATTAAGAATGAAAATTTATTAAGTAAATATAATTTTAAATTATATTTATGATATTATTAAAATGATTAGAATAAAGAGATGAAAAATACAAAAGATTAGTGGGTTAAACTACAAATATAACTAAGTCACATATATTAACCAAATTAATGGTTATTTAACAACCATTTAAGAATTTCACTCTCTCTCTCTCTCTACTCTCTCTCTACATATACGGCCAAACCCAAGAAAACATCAAGAATTCTCATTAAATTGCAATTGATTGAAGATTCAAGGCAATTGGAGTTATAAACATCATCAATCAAATTGGAATCAACAAAGATTAGAGGTAATTTTACTTAAATTTCGATATTTATAGGTTTTGTTCGGTTTTGTGTAAAAACCGAAACCAATAGATTTAGATATGAAATTTTAGGATTTGCATGTTAGATTAAAGTGTTTAAAAACATGTAATGAAGTATATAAATGAAACAGAAACAAGAATTAGTAATCAGATTGTTCAAATAGTGAAGAAATCGGAAATTTTGTTAAAAATGGTGTTCTTGACAAAAATGATGAATTTTGGATAATCATGATCAAATAATGATGTTATTAATAGGGAAATTAGTATAAAAACACTCAAATAGTGATATTACATCAATATATTTCATTGCATGTTGATAAAAATGAAAGTTTGATAATTATTAATAAAATCCGTATGAAGAACACCAAGAACACCAAGAACAGTTTCTGGAAAAATAACAAGTGTGGGATCCGAATTCGGATGACCCGAATTCGGATGATGGCCCATTTCGGATCATGAAATTCGGATGAAATCCATTTCGGTCCCATACTTCGGATAACATATAAATATTTTGTTAAGTGTTGGTCCGAACTCGGATGATCCAAGTTCGGATGGTATCAATTTCGGATGTATCAATTTCGGATAATGAACCGAATCCGGATGTGTGCTTGGTCCGAATTGGGATGCCCATTTCGGATGAATCTGAATCCGGATGATTAATTGGTCCGAATTAGAATGGCTATTTCAGATTGGTCCGAATCCGGGTGCCAGATCCGGATTGGTCCGAATCCGGATGGTCCGAATCCGGATGATCCGAAATTGGATATCCTATTTTTATATTTTTACAAAATTAAAGAAAAATGAATCAAATGATTAACAGAGTTATCAGTTATCAGAATCAGATAAAATAAAGATTATGAAAAAAAGACATGAAATTGATATGATTTGACAATGATAATTCTGGACAGGTTCAGTTGATATCTGAACATTGACACAAAGAATTTAAAGACTAAAATGATGATGATAAAGATGATGAAATTGACATGATATTATCATGAATGATTTTGATCAGGTTCAGTATATTCTGAACAAAGATTTAAAGACTTAAAGACTTGAAAGCGGGTCTCTGATTTGAAAAGAATTGACAGATTACAGATTGACAAAATCCTGAGATAACTCAGGTGGCAGATTCATATATCTGTTTGACCAAGACCCAGACCTGTGAGTTATAGATATT
Source organism: Centrapalus pauciflorus (assembly GCA_020465985.1). Classification (NCBI taxonomy): domain Eukaryota; kingdom Viridiplantae; phylum Streptophyta; class Magnoliopsida; order Asterales; family Asteraceae; genus Centrapalus; species Centrapalus pauciflorus. The sequence goes on from JAANYP010005549.1 coordinate 315,683, forward strand.
CAGATTGAACATGCATAGATCCGGTTGAGATATATTGTTGCTGATAGATTTATTGACATTCACTTTATCAGCTGGAATGAGACCTGTGCACACCATGGATGGGTGTTGCCCAGTGGATCATGATAGCTATTTGATTATCTTTTCATATTGCATTTAATATTGCTTCAGACTTTGCCTTATGATTCATTGCTATCATGACTTCTAAGACATATGCTTCCATTATTGATCAGACCTTTGATAGATTGATTCAGCTTGACTAGCCCTTATGGTCTATTGTTCTAGACCCGGCTATTTCACCAGTTCTTATGAATTGGTAATGACCTCCGATGTTCCGCCATATTGACTTACTGGTAGCTAGCCCAGTATGTGGCTGATCCCCACGATTTAAGCGTGAGTGTGGCTTGAACATCATCCGATCTTATGATACTATATCTCAATCATGAGGGCTGTAGCGGCAGCCAAGACTTATCACGCTAAGATTAATGACTCCGCTTGACACGCATGTTGATATTGAAAATCTATAAACTCACTAAGCGTTGCTTACAGATGTTGCATTAATATTTTACAGGAAAAGCCAAAGGAAAATCACCTGCAGGACCTAGTACTTAGGTCATTCAAGATCCAAGTTTTGAAGATTTTCTAGACCACTACTCAACAAACCTTTCTGGTACTGATTGGGAGATAGCAATTGTTGTGGATTTTGGGTAGACTTATTATGATTCTATGATGTAATGACTAGATTAGATGTTACACTTTTTATAACTTTATTTTGAAATATGTAAACTTAATCCTAACCTTGTATGTACATGTAATTTTATTATTCCGCAATTTAATTACCCTATCTTAGTATGGTTGATATCGTATTGCTAATTGTGGGACCTAGACTCTGAGAACTGCCTCGGAAAGGGAGGTCTTCACAGGATGGTATCACAGCACTAGTTTGAGTGAATCAAGTATTACGTAAGTATACTTGATCTCAAACTGAAGCAATACATATGTATCAATCATTTAGGTGGTTTGAACTGAGATAGGATGTACAGACTGTTAGGATGGGAAAAAGGGTACATACATCTAAGTCTATAAACTGATAGTTAATTGATTTTAATTTTCAGTAGAAGATGTCAGGATCAGGATCAGGTGATATTCCCAGCAACATGAATCCACAACAAATGTTTGAAATGATGCAACAACTCTTAGCCCAACACTCAGAACAACAGAACAAAATAATGCAAGAACAGTTTCAGGCCAGAGATGAGGCCGAAGCTAAAAGACGTGAAGAAAAGAAAAATAAGAGAAAAGAAAAGCAAGTCCAGACTAATGAATCTGATTCTGATAACTCTACCCCAGAAACGCAAACTGCTCAGCCAAAAGGCTGCAAGTTTAAAGATTTTAAAGCCAGCGGTGCCCTGAACTTCGAGGGTACAGTTAATCCGATTCAGGCGATGGATTGGATTAGTCACACTGAAGAAATCTTCAGGATTTCTGATTGTTTAGACTCGAAGAAAGTAAGTTATGCGTCTGCACTATTTGTGGGAGCTGCTCGTGCCTGGTGGAAAACCCAGCGAAGTATCTATGGTGAGGAGGTGATTCAGACTTTAGAATGGGAGAAGTTTCTTGATATGTTCAACGCAAAATATTGTCCGATCGACCAACAAGATAAGATGGAAGTCCAATTAATGCAGCTGACTCAGGGGACAAAGACTGTTGATGAATATGAGCACGAATTCTCAAGACTATGCGGCTACTCTTCCTATCAAGTAGCTACCGAGGAAAGATAGATGAATAGATTTCGTGTAGGACTTAATCCAAGATACAGACATCCGATGAGCACTATCAAATATAAGAGTTATCTGGAAATGGTAGAAGCAGCGAGACAGATCGAGCGAGGATACTTAGAGTACGGTGATCAGCTCTATGCTCTGTCTACTAACCCGATGAATCCGTCTCCTCCAAAGAAACAGCGATTTGGCAGATTCTTTAGGCCGAATAAGTCTCAGTCCCAACAATCTCAGCATAGTTCACAACAGAAAGCACAAGCTTATTCCCTAACGAATGAACCACGATTCTGTAAGCGATGCAGAAGATCACACATGGGACTATGTAATCCGGATGATGTTACTTGCTTTGCGTGCAACATGATCGGTCACAGTAGTGAAGAATGTCCACAACAGGGACGTGGATGTGCAAAGTGCGGGAAAAGAGGACATTTTATGTACTAGTGTCGTAGTGGATCGCGTTATCAGCCACAGTCATCAGCTGGGGGATCTACAGTAAAGAGTTCTGCTGCTACGCCGACTCCAAAGACTCGAGCTTTTCAAATAACAGCCGAGGAAGCAAAAGAAACACCTGATGTAGTTACGGGTATGTTTTTACTTAACTCTATTCCTGCCCGAGTACTATTTGATTCCGGAGCGAGTCGTTCTTTCATATCAACATCTTTTGCACAAAGATTACATAAGTCTCCATCAAAGCTATCTGTGATACTAGACATTGAGACAGCCAGTAACAATTTCGTTATGGCTGATTCCGTTTATCGTAATTACACACTACTTGTTGATAATATCGTATTCAATCTCGACCTCATCCCGATTCCGTTAAAAGAATTTGACGTCATCATCGGCATGGACTGGCTAATGAACAACGAGGCTACAATTATCTGAAACCGACGAGTCATCAGAAACAAGTCTTCAGACGGCCGAGTACTTGAGATCAAGGGCGAGAAGCGAAAAGGTGATCACTGCTTCATTTCTGTTGATAAAGCTTATAAGTATCTATCCAAGGGTCACGAATCCTATCTGTGCTACGTTTTATCTGAATCCAACTCTGAAAAGAAGTCTTTATCTGATATTCCTATCGTCTGTGAGTTCCCAGACGTATTCCCTGACGATATTTCCGGAGTGCCACCGGAACGTCAAGTCGAGTTCAGTATAGACTTGGTTCCTGGTGCGGCTCCTATCGCAAAAGCTCCATACAGACTTGCACCTGCAGAAATGCAAGAAATGTCTAAGCAACTGCAAGAGCTGTTAGAGAAGGGGTTTATCCGACCGAGTTCTTCTCCGTGGGGTGCACCAGTTCTATTTGTTAAAAAGAAAGACGGAACCTTCCGTATGTGCATTGACTACCGCGAGTTGAACAAAGTCACCATAAAGAATAAATATCCTTTGTCCAGGATCGATGATCTGTTTGATCAGCTGCAAGGAGCCAGCTATTTCTCGAAAATAGATCTCCGTTCTGGGTATCATCAACTGAAAGTAAGAAATGAGGATATACCGAAGACAGCTTTCCGTACAAGATACGGTCATTACGAATTTCTCGTAATGCCGTTTGGATTAACGAATGCACCAGCGGCGTTCATGGATCTCATGAATCGCGTGTGCAGACCAATGTTGGATAAATCAGTTATCGTGTTCATAGACGATATTCTGATTTACTCCAAAACGGAGGCTGATCATTCCGTTCATCTGCGACAGTTGCTAGAGTTGTTAAGAAAAGAAAGACTCTACGCAAAATTTTCTAAATGTGAATTTTGGCTCAGACAGGTATAATCTCTATTATATATGTCTTGAGCTGTTTTCCTTAACTATTCTATGATTCACATCAGAATTTGAATTTCTATTTTGATTCTTATAGATCCAGTTCCTTGGCCATGTTGTTTCTGGCGAAGGGATTTCCGTTGATCCTTCGAAAGTCGAGGCCGTTCAGAAATGGCAAACGCCTCGTAATGCCTCTGAAATCCGAAGTTTCCTTGGATTGGCCGGTTATTATCGGCGATTCATAAAGGACTTCTCAAAGATTGCTGTGCCGCTTACAATGCTAACACGAAAGAATACTCCTTTCGTTTGGACCAATAAACAGCAAGAGGCATTCGATATTCTGAAGCAAAAGTTGATTCAAGCGCCGATCCTAGCCTTGCCAGAAGGTAATGATGATTTCGTTGTCTATAGCGATGCCTCTGGTACTGGCTTAGGATGTGTTCTGATGCAAATGGGAAAAGTAATTGCCTATGCTTCAAGGCAATTAAAAGACTATGAGAAAAGTGCACCAACTCATGATCTTGAGTTGGCTGCTGTTACCTTTGCACTAAAGATCTGGCGTCACTATCTATATGGGACTCGGTGCCAGCTCTACACCGATCATAAGAGTCTCAAATACCTTTTCACTCAAAAAGATCTGAACATGAAGCAGCGTCGGTCCTTGGAGCTTATCAAGGATTATGACTACGAGATCTTATATCATCCCGGCAAAGCAAATGTTGTCGCGGATGCGTTGAGTAGAAAAGTATATCCAGAAAAGTGTTGTTATGCCCTAACTCCAGTTATATTCTCTTCTGATCTTATTGAAGATATTCGAGTTGCTCAAACTGAAGCGCTGAAAGAAGAGAATATTGATTCTGAAAATCTTAAAGGGCAGTTACAATTTCTGACTCTGAACCATTTGGGACTTCACTGTCTCAAGGGAAACCGAATCTGGGTTCCTAAGTATGGTTCAATCCGTAGCACTCTTCTATCCGAAGCTCATCAGTCCAAGTTATCTATTCATCCTGGCAGCTCAAAGATGTATTTTGATCTGAAAGCTGATTATTGGTGGCCAGGAATGAAGAAAGACATCGGAAAATGTGTTGAAAGCTGCAAAGTATGTCAGATGGTTAAGGCAGAACACCAGAAACCCTTCGGGGATATGCAACCACTGCCAGTTCCTGAATGGAAGTGGGAGCATATAACAATGGACTTCATTACGAAGCTGCCAAAGACCAAAAGACAACACGACTCTATCTGGGTAGTCGTTGATCGTTTAACGAAATCAGCACATTTCATTCCAATGAAAGAAACTTATTCTCTGGATAGATTGGCACAGTTGTACATCACAGAAATTATTTCTCGTCATGGTGTGCCGAAATCTATCGTATCAGATCGTGATAGTCGTTTCACATCCAGATTCTGGCAAGCTCTACAAGAAGGGATGGGTACTCGGATTTCTATGAGTACTGCTTATCATCCAAATGCAGATGGTCAGAGTGAGCGTACTATCCTAACTCTCGAAGATATGCTCCGTGCCTGCATTCTTGATTTAGGTGGTAACTGGGATGACCACTTGCCGTTGATCGAATTCTCTTACAACAACAGTTATCATTCTACAATCAAGATGGCTCCTTTTGAAGCTTTGTACGGAAGAAAATGCAGAACTCCTACCTGTTGGCGCGAAACAGGTGAATCGCCAATAGCAGGACCTGCCCTTCTACAGTTGACTCATGAAAAGATTCAACTTGTTAGAAGGAATATTCTTGAAGCTCAAAGCAGGCAGAAGTCATATTATGATAATCGGCATAGATCAATCAGTTTTGCAGTTAACGATTGGGTGATGCTGAAAGTATCCCCAATGAAGAATGTGGTACGGTTCATTAAAAGAAACAAGTTAGCTCCGAGATTTATTGGTCCGTTCAAGATTGTTGAAAAGATTGGGAATCAGTCTTATCGTCTTGATCTACCAGCGGACTTAGCTGGAATACATCCTGTATTCCATGTTAGTCACTTGAGAAAGAGTTTAGCAGACGAAAGAGAAGTGCAGATACCACACGTTAACTTGCAAATTGATGAGAAGCTTCGCGTGGTTGAAGAGCCAGAACGTATTCTGGACTCGAAGACCAAAAAGCTTCGGAATAAAGAAATACAGATGGTGCTCGTCCAGTGGAAACACCACAAAGGTTCGCATCAGTCTTGGGAATCCAGAGATGTCATGAAAGCAACATATCCCACTCTGTTCGAACGTAGCTAACTTCGGGGACGAAGTTTGTGCGTGGTGGAGCCCATTCTGTAACAACCTAACTTTTGATCAGTTATGTAATGTTATTTTGAGATAATAATATAATTTTGTTATATTATTTATATTGCAAATATTAATTAAGAATGAAAATTTATTAAGTAAATATAATTTTAAATTATATTTATGATATAATTAAAATGATTAGAATAAAGAGATGAAAAATACAAAAGATTAGTGGGTTAAACTACAAATATAACTAAGTCACATATATTAACCAAATTAATGGTTATTTAACAACCATTTAAGAATTTCACTCTCTCTCTCTCTACTCTCTCTCTACATATACGGCCAAACCCAAGAAAACATCAAGAATTCTCATTAAATTGCAATTGATTGAAGATTCAAGGCAATTGGAGTTATAAACATCATCAATCAAATTGGAATCAACAATGATTAGAGGTAATTTTACTTAAATTTCGATATTTATAGGTTTTGTTCGGTTTTGTGTAAAAACCGAAACCAATAGATTTAGATATGAAATTTTAGGATTTGCATGTTAGATTAAAGTGTTTAAAAACATGTAATGAAGTATATAAATGAAACAGAAACAAGAATTAGTAATCAGATTGTTCAAATAATGAAGAAATCGGAAATTTTGTTAAAAATGGTGTTCTTGACAAAAATGATGAATTTTGGATAATCATGATCAAATAATGATGTTATTAATAGGGAAATTAGTATAAAAACACTCAAATAGTGATATTACATCAATATATTTCATTGCATGTTGATAAAAATGAAAGTTTGATAATTATTAATAAAATCCGTATGAAGAACACCAAGAACACCAAGAACACCAAGAACAGTTTCTGGAAAAATAACAAGTGTGGGATCCGAATTCGGATGACCCGAATTCGGATGATGTCCCATTTCGGATCATGAAATTCGGATGAAATCCATTTCGGTCCCATACTTCGGATAACAAATAAATATTTTGTTAAGTGTTGGTCCGAACTCGGATGATCCAAGTTCGGATGGTATCAATTTCGGATAATGAACCGAATCCGGATGTGTGCTTGGTCCGAATTGGGATGCCCATTTCGGATGAATCTGAATCCAGATGATTAATTGGTCCGAATTAGAATGGCTATTTCAGATTGGTCCGAATCCGGGTGCCAGATCCGGATTGGTCCGAATCCGGATGATCCGAAATTGGATATCCTATTTTGATATTTTTACAAAATTAAAGAAAAATGAATCAAATGATTAACAGAGTTATCAGTTATCAGAATCAGATAAAATAAAGATAATGAAAAAAAGACATGAAATTGATATGATTTGACAATGATAATTCTGGACAGGTTCAGTTGATATCTGAACATTGACACAAAGAATTTAAAGACTAAAATGATGATGATAAAGATGATGAAATTGACATGATATTATCATGAATGATTTTGATCAGGTTCAGTATATTCTGAACAAAGATTTAAAGACTTAAAGACTTGAAAGCGGGTCTCTGATTTGAAAAGAATTGACAGATTACAGATTGACAAAATCCTGAGATAACTCAGGTGGCAGATTCATATATCTGTTTGACCAAGACCCAGACCTGTGAGTTATAGATATTCAGATTGAACATGCATAGATCCGGTTGAGATATATTGTTGCTGATAGATTTATTGACATTCACTTTATCAGCTTGAATGAGACCTGTGCACACCATGGATGGGTGTTGCCCAGTGGATCATGATAGTGTAAGGTCTACGACTGCAAGATCTATCTAGACGCGGATCCGTGAACGAGTGCGGAATCCTCGTTGACGGTCAGACGGACAACTCTCAACCAACGGAACACGGAGACTATTAGACGCTGAACGAACGACACACGAACGATCCTACGTACTAATTCTCTCCGAAACGGCACTCACCTAGCTGATAAACTCGAGATCGCCTCTTGCTTAATTCCTCACGAATTCTGCAAAAAGTCTGATAATATTTCGAGTCTATCCCTAATTATAGACCCTGATTCGAGTCTGATGTGGGCCAAACTCGAATCTGGCCCAAAGCCCATTCGAGTCTGTCCATATTGACAGTCTCGAATCTAGCCCATTCGAATCTAAGGCTAGACTCGAATCTATCACAGATTCGAATCCCAAGCCTTAAACAATTCGAATCTATGGCTACATTCGAATCTATCACAGATTCGAATGCCAAGCCTTGTATTCTAAAATCACCTAAGAACTTGTCTTATCAATAACAAAACTAGACTGCTGTCGTCACACTGAATGTACCAACAGACTCCCCCTTGACGATAGCTTCTAGTTTTTGTTCATTGATCTTGATAGACTATTTGCTTTAATGACAATGAGTGTCGAGATCACCCTTTCTCCTCGTTATCCATGACTGATGATTCTGAATCGCTTCTCTAACTTAGTCCACGTTCCTTTAAACCACAGCGCTTCTAATACCTCTTAGACTAACCTCTCAAATCTGCAGTACGACCCTTTCTTCTGACAGTTTTTGCAAACACCTCAGCCCAGAATTGTCTTCCTAGATTATACGGTCCTTCTAAGCTAAATCAGTCACTTCTAACTTCAGAATCTGATTCATCATTTAGAGCAGTCTTCTGCATCTCTAGATCTATCTCATTCTGATCATCATTCATAACACCTTCATCGAGTGATGCATTCATAACACTTCGGAAAAAGTTCTAAGTCATCTTTAATTACTCTGACAATGCTCCTGTCAGACCATGTCTTCAGTTACTTCAGTTGTCTCTGAATCCTTGTCTTTCCTATTGTCAGTAGCTTCGGACACTGACTCCCCCTGAGGATCAGCAGTGAGAGCCAATATTTGAAAGATCTGCCAGCTCACTACTGTCTTGAAAGATCTGCCCGCTCACTATTCGAGCTATCTTCTTTGACTTATCTTTTTCGAAGGACAGCTTCTCTACGATTTATCCACTCTCTACTATTTCTCCCCCTGAGATGGATGATCTTTCAACCAGATGCCAACATAGCCTCCAGATTTGCAATCTGCTGCTACTGATCAGTCTCTGTCTGATCCAAATTGGCATGAAGTTCACAAATCGCCTTTGTTAGTTGAAGAATCTGTAATTCTGTGAATAATTCAAGGCTAACACTGTATAGACTTAATCAACACATGAAACAAGTCATTAGATGTTAGTAGGACATTAAAATCATTATTCAACGATAAAGATAAAATGAAACTCTCCTACTTAAAGTTTTTGAAGGTTTATAGCGTAAACCAAACACGAGAACTAAGTTCGAGAGAAACTATCATTACCTTTGTTTAAATAGTCCCAACCTCGTAAGTTTTGAAAAACTTTTGAACAATTTTCAACACTTAAATGAAAATTTTGAAAATCTTTGAATAAAATTCAACTTTTTCAACTTTTTCATGTAATGGAGGTTTACAACCTTTGCAGAACCAATCACACTAAGCAACAGATTTTCACGCAATATTTGTTTATTCAACCAATCATGCATCCTTAGAAACTTTGACCTTTATCCTACTGAAGATAAAAATAAAATAAAATAAAATTAATTTTAAACTTAAGCTACTCTAACCTACACTAAATAGTATATTTTTGGCGAGAATAGTCAAAGAATGATTCAATCAGATAGCGATGTCTGATACTAACTTTCAGTACTTAAACTTTCACACTTAGGAATTTTTTTTATTCCTTTGTTTGTTTGTCGTGACATAACTATTTAGCCGATTGTTGGTATTTTACCCCTTTTAAACATTCTACATTTCGGAATATCCCTTGGCCTTTTTATTTATCAGGAAATTATCTTACGTGACGCAGACATAGACATACTTTTATGATCAAGGCACACAGACAAAGATTCTAACTTGTTGGTATTTGCAAACTTTTTTTAAAAGACAAACATCGGACACAGGTCTGTATTTTCATACAACAAAGTGTCTTAGTTCGACTTAAGGTTTATTTTTAAAGGTAGCAGACAGCGGTGACAGGTCTGTACTGACGTACAACAAAGCGACATGTCTGCTAACCCGAATCTAAACAGAGACAACAGGTCTGTACTTACGTACAACAGAGTTGCATGTTTTCGACTCTCAGTTTTACATGATATTTCTATTCTTTCCATTGTCAGATGTATTTGATGTTGCCATACATCCCCAGAAAGTTTGCATACCTCATTTAGACTCAATGTTTGTATGTCTTGTACATAAAAATTAAGACCGATTGGTCGTACATCTAAGTTAGTGACACGCTTGACTTTTTCAAGAATATTTTATTAGCCTTGAGATTCCCTATATGTATTATGCCTACCAACACATCGAACTAAATAAAGTATAACACTTAGGATTTAGTTGCATTATGTGTGAAAGCCTAAATACTTAGAGTCTGTAACGACGGTGCTAATTTTCGTCACTTTGAACCTATGCATCTAAGACTTAACTCAATTTTCTGATATTCTCTTTTTTTGATTTTTTTATGGTTTTCTCTCTTTTTTTATTTTGATTTTCATAAATAATAATAAGCTAATAAAGTAACTTACTAACTTACTATAAAAAGAAATAAAATAGTCTAAGGTCAAGTTACTTTGGATTACACATGCCATTCAGTTGAACTAACAACCCAAAGCATGAACTAACAAATGCTTTTGTGACTAGATTCGCATTGTTTATACAGACTGACACAACTGACACACCTTACATGTTTCCCTTATAACTTCTCACTTTGGTCTAAGGACCCAGAAAGCATACCTGCTGTTTCGTCCTTTGTACCCCTGTCCTGTATCAAGAGAAACCACTATCCATAAACCATTTGTCATTAGGATCTGTAGCTAACTCCTGCACACTAAACAAGAAAAGTTAGTTATCACGGGGGACCCAAGCCATGACTGACTTGGTAATACCATCCTCATCCACAAACTTGAATTCTTTCAAATACCCATCTCTCCTTTCAGGTGACTTGGATTTTTGATTAAGAATCTGTTGTGAAGCTGAATGATTAACATCCATTCTCGACCTTTGTATTGGTCTTTTCGTTTCAGCCCTTGAATAATTTTTGTTATGGTACATTTCAGTCTCATAATTCCGGGCTCTACCTGGTGTCGTATGCTTATTAGGAGAATTAGACCTAACTAGAGTGTGACTCCTCTTAGATGAATTTTTCCTAATAATGGTATGGGGGCCAGACATTGATTGACTAGGAGATCTATTCGGGGAATTAATCCTAAGTCCGTCATTTTGTCTAAGAAACACCGATGATTGACAACTACCTATACGTGACACCTCAACGGAGTTCTTCTCAGAAACTCGAGAACTACTCCCGCTCGCATCACTAGGCATTGTTTTTAAGATTTGCTGCTCTTGTTTCCCTATGTTTAATGAAGACTCTGACTTTTTGTAGGGACAACCTGAAACAACATGTCCTTTCTCATGACACTTAAAGCAAGACATCTTGTCAATGGATTTCTTATAGGCACTCTTTGACCTAGGTGTCTTACTAATACCCTGATTGTCTGTATCAACAGCTTGTTTTAACTCCCCTTTGTTAACATTGCTTACGGTATTTTCCTCTTCTAGGTTTGAATTACAACTAGACTGAACACACTGTACTGTTTGTCTAACCTGAGGAGTAATTGAAGATACTTCATAGGACTCAGTTACCTTGACTACCTCTGAGTTAACCATATCATTGGTCTCATCCTGAGCAGTAGGTACACGATTGCTATTGGCCTCATCAACCTTAGTACTAGACTCAGCTAATTCCTTATCTCTAAGAGAGATCTCTTTGGTCAGTGACTCTATATGCTCATAAAGTAGTTCATTCCTGACACTTTGTTCAATCAATTTGTCATTCAGAACTAGGAAATCTTGAGCATCATTTCTCAGTTTGGCCTGAAGATCTTCCTTAATGTCTAATAAATTAGCATTATCTGATTTTAAGGATTGAATTTGAGCAGTCATAGATGAATATGTTTCTAGTACTAAATTCAATTTATCATTCAAAGTAGTACATAAAGCACATAAATCATGAAAAGTAGAAAAGTTTAGAATTACCTGTTTCCGATCTGATTTGATATTGGCCATCTGAGCTGCAAACTCCAGCGTAGTTAGCTCCTCAGCAATTTCCAGCACCAAAGGTTCTGAATCAGAAAACTGTGTATCCTCTTTCTCTTCCTCTTCTGCTCCCGTACTTCCAGTCTCTGTGACTTCAGCCATGAAGGCTCTAGCATTAGTCTCTGGATGTGTACTCCAATCATATGTGCCATCTAACTGTCTGTTAGACCCCACATTAGCAAGTAAACCAGCCACTGAACCCTGATTCCCTGATCTTTGATTCCCTGAACTGGCTAAATGCTGACGTCCTAAGTTCTGATGATTATCAATCTTAGGTCTTTGACACTCTCTCGCAAAGTGTCCCAACCCCTGACAGTTATAACATCTAACTTTTGACTTATCGAATCCTACATTGTTCACACTCATACTTCTTCCTGTTCTTTTCATGAACCTTTTCAATCTCTGTGTGACCATAGCCAATTGCCATTGTAGGTCCATTTGTTCCAAGTCATCCGGATCCACCTGATCATAATCTTCTTCCCATAAAGCTGGATCAATTATTTTCCCTTGAATACAATTCCCGTAAGCCGCTACAAACGATGCTAGAAGCTTCAGTTGCTCCTCTGCAGTTTTAGCACTCATTGGCATTTTTGTGTATCCCTGAGACGATGATCCTGAAGTAGATGCTTGTGGCTGCTCATCCGGTCCACTAAACCCTATGAAAGCTCTACATTGTGCTTCCTCTGGCTCAGCTGGTGACGCAATTTCTCCTGTGAAAAACGCTGTAGCTGTCTTCATATCAGTTGTCACTGAAGGTGTTGACTTTCCGAAATACATTGCCGGATTTTGGACTTGTTCATAATCCGTTTCAGCCTTCAATAACTCGAAATGATACGCCCTCAGCGTTCCCACTACATCCTCCAACGATTGAGTATAGTACTTATCCTCATCAAGCTTAATCATAGCCACATACATCGCCCATTTGGCGGGTAAGGCATCCAAAAGCTTGTTATTCTTTTCTGTGTCGCTATACTCAATGTCATGACTTTCAAGCTCTGTTAATAGATGATAAAACCGAGTGATAGTATCATTCAATTGTTCATCTTTTAACGCCTTGAAGATGGCGAACTGTTGTTTTAACAGCTCTGTACGCTTTCTCCTAACCCGAGGATTTCCCTCACACCTTTTCTCAAGCGACTCCCAAAGTTCTTTTGATGTCCTCTGAGTCCGGAATGTGTGTAGAATATCTTGCGGTAACGCCATTCGGATTAAAGAAAAAGCTTTGTTTTCGGCTTCAAATAATTTCTTGTCATCCTCTTTCATCATCTGGTATGACAAGACCTTTTGACGGCCTTCAACTTCAGATACTGGCGGAATGTACCCTTCATCTATGCACACCCACATGCGCATATCATTGAATCGTACAAAATCTGTAAATCTGTCCTTCCACCAGTAATAATCCTCAACTTTCATCAGCTTTGGCGGTGCATTTGCCTTCCCAACTTCGTGATCCATCTCAAGGAATTTCTGAAGGTTTGACATCTTTTCTGAAAGAAATTGAATTTGAACTTAATTAATTTAATTCGAAACTGATTTAGACTAACTTATTCGAATCTAGATAGAGTCGAAACTAATTAATATTAAATCTTTTGAAATTAAATTCGATTAAGTCTTAAAAGTCAATTAGATTCGAAATAATGTCAGATTCGAACAACTCCTTAGATTCGATGGTCCGTAGAATCGAAGACTCAGCAGATTCGAATGTCAGCAGAATCGAAGCACAGAATCGAAACAGTAACAGACTCGAAATAAACTCGAAACGACACAGACTCGAGATCCAATTCGAATGAAGTAACAGATTCGAAACAAAGTAGACTCGAAACTCACTGAAATTGACTCGAAAGGAGCGTATTTAGGTTAGACTCGAGACTAAAGTGAAACCCTAATTACCCCTATAGATTCGAGCGCCGCACACTCGAAAAACGGCTAACACTTTGATTTTTTGACGTTTTACAGATTAAATCACTATTTTTCAAACGAAAAATAATGATTTCGACCAAAAACGTGAAAAACCACAAAGTGTTTCCCGAATATGAATGTGCTAAGCTCAGAAACACGTTTTTGAGAGCAAAACCGTCCAACTACCGTCAAGAAACCTAGAATGTATCTGATGAACACGAAGAACACCAAGAACACTCTGTAGGCTCTGATACCACTTGTAAGGTCTACGACTGCAAGATCTATCTAGACGCGGATCCGTGAACGAGTGCGGAATCCTCGTTGACGGTCAGACGGACAACTCTCAACCAACGGAACACGGAGACTATTAGACGCTGAACGAACGACACACGAACGATCCTACGTACTAATTCTCTCCGAAACGGCACTCACCTAGCTGATAAACTCGAGATCGCCTCTTGCTTAATTCCTCACGAATTCTGCAAAAAGTCTGATAATATTTCGAGTCTATCCCTAATTATAGACCCTGATTCGAGTCTGATGTGGGCCAAACTCGAATCTGGCCCAAAGCCCATTCGAGTCTGTCCATATTGACAGTCTCGAATCTAGCCCATTCGAATCTAAGGCTAGACTCGAATCTATCACAGATTCGAATCCCAAGCCTTAAACAATTCGAATCTATGGCTACATTCGAATCTATCACAGATTCGAATGCCAAGCCTTGTATTCTAAAATCACCTAAGAACTTGTCTTATCAATAACAAAACTAGACTGCTGTCGTCACACTGAATGTACCAACAGATAGCTATTTGATTATCTTTTCATATTGCATTTAATATTGCTTCAGACTTTGCCTTATGATTCATTGCTATCATGACTTCTAAGACATATGCTTCCATTATTGATCAGACCTTTGATAGATTGATTCAGCTTGACTAGCCCTTATGGTCTATTGTTCTAGACCCGGCTATTTCACCAGTTCTTATGAATTGGTTATGACCTCCGATGTTCCGCCATATTGACTTACTGGTAGCTAGCCCAGTATGTGGCTGATCCCCACGATTTAAGCGTGAGTGTGGCTTGAACATCATCCGATCTTATGATACTATATCTCAATCATGAGGGCTGTAGCGGCAGCCAAGACTTATCACGCTAAGATTAATGACTCCGCTTGACACGCATGTTGATATTGAAAATCTATAAACTCATTAAGCGTTGCTTACAGATGTTGCATTAATATTTTACAGGAAAAGCCAAAGGAAAATCACCTGCAGGACCTAGTACTTAGGTCATTCAAGATCCAAGTTTTGAAGATTTTCTAGACCACTACTCAACAAACCTTTCTGGTACTGATTGGGAGATAGCAATTGTTGTGGATTTTGGGTAGACTTATTATGATTCTATGATGTAATGACTAGATTAGATGTTACACTTTTTATAACTTTATTTTGAAATATGTAAACTTAATCCTAACCTTGTATGTACATGTAATTTTATTATTCCGCAATTTAATTACCCTATCTTAGTATGGTTGATATCGTATTGCTAATTGTGGGACCTAGACTCTGAGAACTGCCCCGGAAAGGGAGGTCTTCACATATCTGACCTTACGATTTTGGTTATTCAGTATCGATGTAGTTAGATAGTTGGATATGTGTTTTTAGATATTCAATACTTAGGTGCAATCTTGTAGTAAATCTTATTTGTACGGTTATTATTTTTATGCATTATTTTTTTTGTGTTTTATAAATTTGACATCTAATTAATATGAATGAAAAAAAAAACAAAAAAAAAACTCTTAATGAAACAGTTGCAAAATATTTATATAATTCCAGAAAGATTTTATAAAAAATTAATAACAAAAGTATTTTAGTCATTTGTCTTGATTATATTTCAACCTTTGACACACTTAAAAATGAAGATCCATTTTCTTTCTCTCAATCTCAACCCTTGAAGCTAATACAGAAGTCGATTAAATGGGTGGGGCTTTATTATTATTTTTTTAGCGGCAAACTAACCTACCCCTACTCCTAATCTACCCATTTGCCTCAATAGAGGACTTCAGAACTTACATTTACCACCTAAATCCAAACTTGCGTTTGGTGGGAGTCGAACCCGCAACCTCACACTTGCATATCAGTATATCACCACTATCACCAAATGTGTTAAACTCCATTGGTGGGTGGGGCTTTATATGCTAAGAGCTTATCGAAACAAAGCAATTTTTGTAGAAAACTGCCGGAATATTCTCTAAAATTCAAAATTTGTCATTTTATTAAATCTTGTGACACAAAAATTGGAGTATATCTTGGAATTAATGGTGTCAATCTCTAGCAGCTTACTTATAGTAACTTTATAATCACATTTAAAGAAAATATATTAACCTAACATACATGTCGTTACATTACAATTGTCTTTTTTAGATACAACTTTTTGTTTGTCGGTTTATTTAATCTTGATTGATCGTTTTCTTCAACATAAATCTTTATTAGGTAACCCTTTTATCGATCTAAAAATAATGAAATAAATAGAATATTTAATTCTATATAATACAACATATGTTCTTTTTAGGGTTAATTACGTCAACAGGTAATCTATTGTCATTGTTTTTTCAATTTGGATAACATATTAAATTTTTTTCTATTTGAGGTAACATACTTTCCAAATCAAGGCAATAAAGGTAACCGTATCGGATTGAAATGTAAAAATTATTGACATGACAGTTTCTGTATCTAGTAATCAGTTTTTTTAATTTCTAATATTGCTTAATTAGTTTTAAATTTGCTCAAAATAGCAAGGTATTATCAAAAAATCATTTTAAATTGCACAATAGTGCACATCATATAACAATTAAACTGTCATTTCTAAAAAAAAATTCTGACTGGACAAAGAAACTGTCACGTCAGTAATTATTACCTTTCAATCCGATATGGTTACCTTGATTGGAAAGTATGTTACCTTAATTAGAAAAAAATTAATATGTTACCCAAATTAAAAAAACTGTGACAATATATTACCTTTTGACGCAATTAACCCTTCTTTTTATTGATAAGATAAACTTATGTTTATAGTTTTGGGCAAATTGCATGAAATAACAAGCTGCTTACGTCTTTTTTCTTATTACAGCACTTTACTTTATTTTGTCACAAATAATGGAATAAACTCTTGGTTTACTCCCGATTATAGCAATGGATGACCTACCAAGCAGGTAGCCGGTCACGAGAAGACGAAATCCAGATTTAAAGATTCAGGTTATCAAGTACACACAAAACAAACCTAAATGGAAAGTTCATCAAGATCACACAAAAACTCATATCTAAATTTAAAAACCAAATCGGTGTGCTTTACGAAAATCAAAACCCATAAAAAATTTCCCATAAATCAGAAGCATCGTCTAGAAAGAGGAACTGGTGTGCCCATAAAAATTTTCCCATAAATCAAACCCATAAAAAATTTCCCATAATATATCAAACCCATGATATCATGGAACCAGTGTGCCCCAAAAATCAAACTCATAAAAAATTTCTAGATCTGGCACCGGTGTGCTTTACGAAAACAGAAGCATCGTGTAGAAAGGTTGCTCGTCGTTGTTCAAGACTAGGAGGCCGATTTCCAGATCTGACACCGGATTTGATGAACTGGTTGGCGACGAGGATGAACACAAAGCGATGAGATGAGCTGACGAGATAAGAACAATATCAGTCGCTTTGATCTGGAGATGAGCCGACGAGATCTGATGGAAGTCACCGAGAAATAAGAAGCAAATATTAGTTGTTTTTCTGAAGTTAAAACCCGCCTGCTGAATGCAAACCGTCGAGACCCATCCTTTTGAAGATCTGATGGAACGTCAGTGCCGCCACCAACGACTTAATTGTGAACTGGGTCTGAAACATCCCCACTTACTCAGATTATGACGGAATGGAGTATAATCCCTATCTCCAACACCTGCGACACCATCCTTTGTGTCATCTTCACCATCTTTGCTCCCTTTTGTGTCGGTGGCATTCTCCGTCTTCTCTCTCTCTCTCTCTCTCTCTCTCTCTCATGAAGTTGGAACCGGTTAAATGGGAAGAACAACCGGTTACATACATCACGTTGCATTAAATCACATGTTAAGGTTAATAGGATACAATTAATGGTACAAAATAATGTAAAATGTTGTAATAAGAAAAAAGATGTAAATAGTTTGCTATTTCATGCAATTTGCCCTATAGTTTTTCATAAGTTATGATTTATGGAAATACATCTTCAAGCTAATCATTATTAAAAAATAAATGTAACAATATTAACAAGAAAATGAAAACTTTATCAATAAATATAAATTGAAAAAGAATAAAAATAAAAAGCTTTTGGGAATAAATATGATTGGAGGATGGAAATGTTCAAAGATCGAATGCCTCGTACTCGTACTCTTCCACTAAAATTCCAATTTGACCAAAGACTTTGACTTTCCTCCAATTCTTACAATTTAACTCGTTTTCTTTCTGTCAATTTTCCCCCTTATATTTTCCCAAAATTTCTTCAAATATGTCAAACTAACATCTCTTTCTCTCTCATGCAAAAGAGAGTTGACCTACAGATCATATACTCAGTCTTGAGGTTGAGAACCCACACTACCAATGGATCAAAAACGAGTCATTGATGAGTTAACTCGAGGCAAAGAGTTTGCGAAGCAACTCCAGATTCATCTTGACAACCCTAGCCCTTTGTCCACCCTCCAAACACAAGAAATCTTGATGTATAACATCCTCGAATCGTATAACAAGTCACTATCTTTACTTACTACCGTTCATGGCGAGTCATACTCACATCAGCTGCATGCTGGAATCGGAATGAGAATCACAAAGATGGAATCTCGTGGTTCATTCGGTGAAAGCCCACATAGCGAAGATTCAATACATGAGTTTATAAATCCGAATCACAAAGATTTCGGTGCCAAAAGGTAACTATGTAAATCAAGTCTCCATTTTTATTACTTATAAAGTTTAGCCATCAAAAGACATTTTGAAAGATGTTTGATCTTAAAATGTGGTTTTCAAAATCTGGTTTTTGAAGCTGATCGATAAGTTGGCAATCTATATATCATGTCTTTTTATAAGGGATTTGGAGATCGAAATGATTTGAGGTATTAATTTGTAGGAAGAGTATGGAAAAACGAACTAATCAAGTGATAGTGAGGGGAGACATGGAGTTTGAAGGAGCTCTTGATGATGGATATAGTTGGAGAAAGTATGGCCAAAAAGACATTCTTGGCACAAAACATCCCAAGTATGAAATCGATTAATTTCAAGTAATTTAATTACCATTTATGCGTTTAAGAACAACTTAAATCTTCGTCATTCTTGAACGTTATACACTTATACACACATACATACATACATACATGATATAGCTGTTGTGAAAAATAAAATATTAGTGAGAAGGATGATCATAGATATTAAATCAAAAAACATATATGTTGAATCAAATGCAAAATAATCATTT
Source organism: Centrapalus pauciflorus (assembly GCA_020465985.1). Classification (NCBI taxonomy): domain Eukaryota; kingdom Viridiplantae; phylum Streptophyta; class Magnoliopsida; order Asterales; family Asteraceae; genus Centrapalus; species Centrapalus pauciflorus. The sequence goes on from JAANYP010005549.1 coordinate 334,948, forward strand.
TATCTTTGATTCAATTTTTATTGTTAAATCACAAAAGGATATGCTAATTGAACATATATGTTTCTTGACTCAATATTTCTCATACTTCTCACGAATCTTTGATTTCTTATACGATCTATATATATGTGTGTGTATGTATATGTATATGATTGAGTTCGATAGAATTAGACTGGGATACCGGAGTATCATATTAAAGAAAGATGTTTATTATGATAAAATGTTAAATTTTTCATACAAAAGTATAATATACATATGTTCAAAATTGCATTATGATTGACTAATTCACATTGTTTTCGTATTCATTACGATAAAAATGTTTAACATGTCTGAGTGTCATATTAAATGAAGATGTTTATTACGAAAAATTGTTAAATTTCATGCAAAAAAGTAATATACATATGTTCAAATTTGTATTATAATTGACCAGTTCATATTATTTTCATATTCATTATGATAAAAAAGTTTAAATATTTAATTTAATGCAAAAGGGCAACATGCACATGTTTATGCATGCGTGTTGCACATTTGAATATGTGCATAATACTATTTTACATTAAATATAACAGTTTATCATAATGAATATATAAATTATGTAAACTAATCAATATGAATGCATATATTGAACATTTGTACATTTCAGTTTTGCATTAAATTTAACATTTTATCATAATTAACATGTTTATTTAATTTGGTATTTCGGTACCAAAGTCTAATATGATATCTCATTGATCTTGAATCTATATATACGATTGAGTTTCATGTAATCTCATATTAAATGTATATTTTTATTATAATAATTTGTCTATTTAATGCAAAAATACAACATACACATGTTTAAAAGTGTATTATGATGAACTAGTTCATATCATTTGAAGCTTATTATGATAAAACATTATCATGAAAGGTAACTATTTAAATAATATGCACATGTGTTAGATGATATGAACTGGTAATGCACTTTTGAATATGTACATATCGTATTTTTACATGAAAGAAAACATTTTATCGAAATGAACTTTAAATTATGTAAACTGATGAATCATAATACAGTCTTAAACATTTGTATATTGTATTTTTATATAAAATAAAACCTTTTTCGTAATGAACATGTAGAGTTAATATGAGACTCTAGGATTCTACTTTGATATGGTACTCAATGGAACTTGAATACACACACACACTTAGCTTCAAAAAAGTATCACTTAAAATCGAGTACACACGAAATTACCGACCTTAAAAAAATTTAGATTTTTTTAGAATCATGTTTAAATTAACGTTACACACATGATATGTGATTTTCATATATACATTTATCAAGTCTAAGTGATTAAAAAAATTTGTGAATGATCATGCATTCACATCATTCAGATGATTTTTTTCAATCGTTCACAATATTTATTTTTCAAAAATTAATATATGAATATATGATTATTTTGATAATTACTAGTCTTATAATCTTGGTTTAATTATATATGTTTATGTAAAAAACGATTTGTGAGTGATCATTCACAAGAGGTACTTCCGATACTCTCGATTATTTATATGGGAGTACCCTAAACAATGTGTTTAGCCAAAAGTCTAACTACTTTAATAAATAATCAAAAGAGTTACTAAATTGGACGGGTCGACTTTTTTATATTTATTTCGGGTATTTTATTAAAAAAGATATTTGATTTATAATTATTACTATTCATATTTGACATACAAATGCAATCTGTATAGATCTATTAAGTATTAACTCTTGTGGTCTCGATCTGTAAAAGTGTTGCATATATATATAAATAATCATACGAGGCAGACCTGAAACTAATATCAATTATCATGTTAAATTTAAATAAAAAGATTGGTTTTTAATATTTAATTATAATATGTGAAGGATGTCAATTATCATGTTAAATTTATTCAAAATTTAATTAATATTTAAAGGCTACTAGCTAAATTGCAGCATTAATATATACCAGACTCAGGCATATACATCATGCACATTGTAAAAGATTATAAAAGAATTAATATAAATAATAACTATTCATGTTAAAATTATTCTCAAGGTTAATATTATTTATTATTTCTTTTGTAATGTATACAATTTTATGGAATAATTTTTAACTTAAACTATATATTTGACCATAAAATTTATTTAACTGAATATTTCAAGAACTTGACATGAAAATTAGGAATTATGCATACAGTGTTATGACATTCTAAGTGATTGGATTCGATTAAATGATTCTCTCCATTTGTAATTAAATTTTGCAGAGGTTATTATAGATGTACATATCGGCAAGTAGATGGTTGTCTTGCGACTAAACAAGTTCAAAAAACTGACGCAGATCCAAATACCTATAACATGACCTACCGAGGAAGTCACACTTGTAACCCAGGGATCAATGCAACTTCAACTTTGCCACTACCATCGTCATTGCCACCACAAGAAAACGAACTTCTTCATTCCCAAAAAATTTTATCGACCTTCCAAACAAGCTATAAGGATCTATCTGAAAATCCAAAGACTCTTACATTTCCTTACCCTTCGACATCTAACAATAACTTCAATTTCCCAACGCTTGATGATACTTTTGGTGGTAACAGATCACCTACCTTCATCTCTTCGGCAACATCAGGGTCCACTAATTTCACAACCTCACAACCTCGAGTGACAGAGGTTGTAGAATCTGAACTAAACGACGTTGTATATGCTTCTACATATTCTACAACCTCTCATAAAGTTGACGCAAGCTCCCCATTTGGTGAATCGGGAATTGGTAACTTCAATTTTGATAACTCAATATTTTTTGATTAACGATTGTATTTGTACTTGTTTAGACATGTAAAGATGCCGAGACAAAATCAAGCTCATATATAGGCTTAGTCATATGTTTAATTTAACACAAACCTTTTATTGTATTATTAACAATCAATGAGTTGACAAGATGACAAATAGATGTTGTAATTGATATTTGAATCTATATTTTAGTCCGAGTCATGTGAGTTACGTATGTGATAGATAACAAAATTATAAAAAATTATTTGGGTATATAATTTTTTTTAGGGTTAAGTGTTATTAATCCTTGTTTTGGCCATAAAATTTGAGTAACCTCGAGTTTTATCTAGGATAGTTTGTAAAAAGTCTTCAAGTTAGATCATTTTTGTTATTAACACCCTCAACCAATCTTCATACAAAAAAAAAAAAAAAAAAAAAACCTCCAACCGGCAAAATCTCAAGGAATTGAGATATTACCAATTAAAAGTCATAGACCACTGGAATTTTACTGAAAAACGTAAATTCCAACAAAAAATACACAGATTTGAATAAAAAATCAACAAGAAAAATGAACTTGAATCATAAAACACCGAAGAGTGAATTTGCCAAAGAGAAGAATCATCGGAGACGAATGGTTGGTTAACAGATTGCAACCTGTTCATTAGGCTGCAAGTCATTTAAAAAAAAACCTCATTTTGATAAGTTTTAGCCAGGTAAAAATTTTTTGTGCAATGAAAAATTGTTAGTGGTTTTAATCGCAAAAATGATTTAACTTAAGGTTTTTTTTCGCATATTTCCCTTTTATCTATTGGAAATTGGAATTTGCATGAATTATTAATCCTTGTTATTAATTTTACCACAGTAATCTCGAGTTTACCATATGAATTTTGAGTAATGGTAAACTTTAATCCTTTCGCGGTTTTGCCTATGTGAGTTAAAAGTTGGTTATGAGAGAATTAAAAAAGTCTTGTCTTATGAAATTTAGTAATATGGTTTGGGCTTTATTATCCATTTCAAATATGGGCCGTATTAAGGCCCATCAAAAACTCCAGTCCATATTAACCTTTCGTGTGGAACTGTGGACCCATTTTGACTATATAGTTTTGTGTTGGAATTGTGTCAATTTTTCATGTTGACTCATTTCATTTCATTTTTTCTCATTTTTGAAACTCGAATTTTGTTAAAACACATATATAGAAATAAAACAACCTAAATAATAATTGAAATACAACATCTGACCAAAAATAAAATTAATGGATGTACAATATTCAACATAATAAAAAATTTAATTTACTTTTGATTTTTTATTGTTGCTAATATTTTTATTTATTTGTTTATTGATTCAGCGTCGATCCATTTTTAACTGATTTTGCTTCGAGTCAAGTTTGTATCAATTTTCTCTTCTAGGGTTCATTTCGTGTTGTTAGCTAATGTAAGAAATTTCCGGTCTTACAAATCTCATAATTTGCAACCTAGGATGACCCTAGTCGTCCCTCTCTCTCATTTGAAAACCCTAGCTTTTATAGATAAAAAAACATTGTTATCTCATTCTTTTGTATCTGATAGTTCACGTGGCATTAGAAATTTTAATTTATTAGAATATAAAGATTAGATTATAATTGACTTGATCTAATTCGAATTAAGATTAAAATAGATATAAATCTAGATAAATGACATGTGATAAACAGACGTGTTGAGATGTGACAAACCGAAGAGATACTGACAACTGGTATGTTTACTTACTTATATATTAGTATTTATATGTTATAGATATAGACATAGATTGCGTAAATATCTTAAAAAATGGTGTGTTCGTGTAATTCTTTTTTATTTTTTGTTTACACCATCCAAGTTTTGTCTTTCAACAAGTTATATGGTGTTCGATTATTGTGGCGGAATGTACATTTATACATATTATATTACTAAGGTAGAAAAAAATAAAATAAAGTTACTATAATTTACACTTTATAAGAATATTAAAATCCAACAAATTACAATATTTTTCAAATTATAATCAACCAAAAATTAAAATAATCTTAAAGTTCAAAAATATATTGATTTAACAATTATAAGCATGTTTAAAGAAAATGCATTTGTATCGTATCGTATTTGTCTATTTGATTCTATAATAGAAAATATTAGTATTTTGAAAATATTAAAATCAATTTTTAAAGAATTACAAACGTTTATGTTACATATTAAATTTCAATCATGTGGGTTCTATTTTGTAATAGTTAGTTGAGATTATTCTCTTTGTTTGAATCATTTATATTATTGTTTATTGGTGTGAGTGCAAGATTTATGATTGCGACGACAATAACAATTGGTATCATAGCCTCCGAAGTGGATTTAAACTGATTTAAATCGAAGTTCATCGCTGTTCATCATTGTCTTCGAAAACCCATGGTTTTATTCTCAACTCTCATTTAAATCTTCTGTTTTGTGTGTTTTCATATTCCATAACCATCGATAATAATCATAGTATTGATTTCGAGCAATTTTGTTCAATCTTTACAAGTTTTTATTGATTATTTGCTGAAAAACTGAATCGGAAATATTATTTCCTTTATACACGGTTTTTTCTTATAAATCACAATTTTTTAGTGTTTTTGGTTACTTGTTTACAACAAAACTTGTTTCTAAATTCAAATCGAGCATTTAGAAATTGTTTCCAGGAATTAAAACATATTTTATTAAACATTAGGTTTCTGTTCTTCATTTGGAACTGTCAGTTTAAATTTTGCAAATTTTTCTAAGTTCAATTTCGGATCCCTATCTCGGATCCAATTTCGGTTCATCTTGATTCAAATTTCGGGTGACACTATCTCAGATCAAACACTATTTCAGGTCTCACATCCGAAATTTGGTATTCCTAAAAATCCATCCGAAATTCGAGTCATCCATATTCGAATTTCGGATTCTCTAAATCACTTAATCTTTATTTTTCATAATTCATCCAAATTTCGGATCACATCACCCGAAACACTATTCATCCGAATTTCGGACCATTCACCCGAAACCGCATTCATCCGAATCTCGGTTCACCAACCCGAACCTTCAACCATCCGAATTTCGGACGGTTCCTCCACCCGAATTTCAGATATTCCACCCGAGATATCAATTTCCACTTCCAAAGATCATTTTCATAATCAGCACTCACCATCCAAATCATCATGTCTAGAGAAGCTCTTGTCCTTGGATCAGGGAACAAACCACCAGTTCTCTATCCAGACGAATATGAGCAATGAAAGAAGCGGTTCCTAAAGTTCATCAGCATGCAGCCCATGGGTCAACTCATGATCAAATCCATTAATGAGGGGCCTGCTATCTTTGACGCCGAATGTCCAACAGTTACAAATGCTAATCCTCCAATTCCAGCAACAAGGGTAGTTCGCGGACCTAAGGATGACACAGAAAAAGAGAGGCAAGCAGCAGACCAAAGGGCAGAGTATCTTATCTACCAAGCCCTTCCCACGGATATTCTCGTCGATGTTGTCAGCAAGTTGTCAGCAAAAGAAATATGGGACGAACTGGAGATGCAGGTGCTTGGGGCAAACCTGAATGATTGGGCCAAAATTGAAGAAGCTAATGCCAAATTCTCTGAGTTCTGTGCCAAGGATGGAGAATCCATCCAGAGCACTTTTACCAGATTCTGCATTGTTCTAAATGAGTTAAACAAGCTGCACATCAAAAAGGAACGAGATGACATTAACATCCAGTTCTTATCTTCCCTGGCTCCAGAATGGGCACTGGCTAGTCGAGCAACTAAAAGACCTCTGGATATCACAGACGTCTCCATAAATGTGGTGTTCAAGGAACTCAAGAAATACCAGGCTGATGTGGACGCTCACAAACAGATGGCCAACACTCTGGCTTCTCTGCTGCTGACTGTCAACCAACCTACAAAACCCACCGATTCCTTGGCCTTACTCTCGAACAAGACACACACCACTGAATCACAGTCAAACCCTTCACCCTTGCCCTACTACAACCACAGTGATTCATCCTCTCAATATCCATATGTCATACCCCAAATGCCTGAGCCTTTGGATGCTAAAGAGGATGACATTCATGAACAAATGGCATTTTTATCGAATCGCCTTCAGCAAAAGCGTTTCTACCAGAATAAGATCAATAATCAACTCAGATATGACACCAATCCATGTAGGAATTCTGATGACAGGAGAGAGGATAGACGGGATGAAATGGATGACAGGCGAAGAGAGGAATGAAGGAGAGATGACAGGGAGGATAGGGCCCGAGGGGACTGGAGGTGAAATGATCGCGATGACAGACGTTATGACGATAGGAGAGAGAGACGAGATGACCGGAGGGATTATCGAGATGTTCACCGTTATGAAAGACGTGACGATAGGAGAAATGATGATAGGCGAGAGTATAATAACTGTGATGATAGCCGGGACTCCCGCCGCGCTGAGAAAAGGCCTGAACGTAGAGATGACAGACCGAGAAATGACGACCCCAAGTCATCTGATGACCGAGGTTGTTATAAATGTGGAAAACCTGGTCATTTTGCTCGAGAATGCAACAATCAATTCGAGCGTGATCTAGAATATTACGAGAGAAAAATCGAGGTCTTGAAGAAAAGGGCTGATGCTATGGCCTTAGTAGCACAAGAAGACTATTGGGTAGATAATGAATCTAATGATGAAAACGAGAGGGGAAAAAATTGTTATATGGTTGACAGAATTGGGCTTGGTGAGTATGCTACTACTTCCGACTCTTAATCAGACAAGCCTGTAAAGGGGGAAAACACGGAGGATCCTACAGCCTGTCTGATGGCCAAGTCCGGGGATTCTGAATGCTCCACATCAGATTCTGAGACAAATGAGGTACATTCCTTTTACGTTCATAAGTCTTTAAATGCTAAATTTGTAAAAAATGAATGTAAATGGCACACACAAATACTTGAGTTAGAAGCTAAGTACAATGCTGAAAAAGAAAAGTGTGCCAACGCGGAACAACTGGCCCAATCTCTAAAAGAAACATCTGACAAGAATGAAAAGAATTGGCTAAACGAGCATAATTTGGTAAAAACATTTTTACTTGAAAAGGTAATGGCTGAGGATAGGAACACTTCCCTTAAGAGTTGTATTGATACAATCACTAAGGAAAAGAATTCTTTGAAGTCAAAACTGTCTGTTCTTACAAAACGCTTAGTGTCCTTAAACGTGGAAAACTTAGACAACCAAAAAATATAAAATGATTGAGGAAGAAAGAATAGGTTTGTACTCACGGATCAAAACCCTAGATGATGAATTTCTAAAACGGGCTCAGACTGAACAAACTATTTGTAACATCCACGGATTCAATTTGATGTATTTTGACTAATTAAGTGGAAAATTTATATTTAAAGTTGAATTTGGGTGATTATTATGTATTTGGGTATTTAGCAAAGTTTGTTGTTATTTTTAAGAAAATTGAACTCAAAATCAATTTTGTGGATTATTATGAATTTAAAAGTTATTTATGATAAATTTAAGATTAAATCGGTATTTTATGGAACCGGTTAAGTCGGGTGGTGAAATGTGCAAAATGACGAAAGTAGTATATAAAGGGCAATAGGCTTCATTTTCTAGTTTACACTCTCTCTCTACTCTATCTCTCTAGAAATTTTCTCTCTACATCTCTCTAAGATAAATCACAAACCGACCGTCGGATTTTCGAGAATTATACGTCATCGGAAAGGTATCGAGGAGTACAACAGTAATCTACAAACGGATTTCAGATTTCGTGCGAATTGAGGTAAGAATCGAACCTTTTTAGTTTATGGTTTCGGTTTTAAAGTAACTAAGAATTCGAATCTATCATTTTATGCAAATTTAAGTTTGATTTGCTTGAAATGTTGCTGGATTATGATACTATATGCATAGTAGAATCGAATATATGCATCATACATGATATAACACTGATTTTAGGCCTTAGAAATGAAGGATTTAAGTTGAAATGATGAACAGACTCGAATATGTCATGAACAGAGTCGAAATGTAAGAACAGACTCGAGTTTGGTGCTAGATTCGAAGGTGTACCATCAGATTCTAAGGGAGGGGTTCGAATCTGATGATAGACTCGAAGGCCAGTTCGAATCTGATGATAGATTCGAAGAAGGGTTCGAATCTGATGGTAGGGTTCGAATCTGATGATTAATTTCGAATCTAACCCATTAAAATTCGACTTTAATGCCTAAAATTGAGAATACTACTTTCTAGGCTTGTGTATTTTGAATGAAACTCATAAACAACACATAAAATGTCATGAGTTATATAAAGGTCAATATATGAACTTGAAATGGGTTCAAACTTAGTTATGGTATAAATTTGGTCATGTACCTGAAATGAGGAAAATATCGTCAAACTTACGAAACTTGATTATTATGGAGTTAAACGGTTAATGATACGATGTAATGTTGTAATTGATATAACAGGTCCCTTGTGGTGTTGTTTAACCCACAGTGGGGTACTTGGTGGAATCCGGTTGAAAGCCCGAAGAGAAATAAAATTGGTTAAAGATAATTACGCACCCACTGTGAGTACAGTAGATTTCGCATGTTTATATTTGTTTTATGTAAGCTTTGCCTGCTGAGACCTGTTGTTTCATTGATTGTTTGGAATTCTACTAACTTGCGTAGATTTAGATGCACATTCTTACTTGTTGCATGTCCTTTCGGTTGTTGTGCATCTAGTGATGGACCGGTGGGTCGCATCGATTACTCTGATGTTACTGTGCTATATGACCTGGAGCTGATCCCTCCAGGTCCGGTAGGCAGTATGTCATCCCCGATCGTACGTTTGTCTCAGATGGTATGTGTAAATGCCGAGCTTTGGGCTCGAAGGGGCTGCGGCTCTGGTCCGTACTTGGTGTACGAAGAGAGTATACGACGTTTGTCGTCGGGATTACTCTTGGGCTTCATAAAGACTTATAAAATGCGCAATCTGTGTATTCACTAAGCATTAGCTTACGTTTTAGTTGTTGTATTTTTACAGGAAAGGGGAAATCTGCTGCTGGACCTTCTAGTTAGGTCGATTTGGAAGATTTGGAAGATATCTGCTATTTAATCGGTAATTATGTTGTGGGACAAATGTTGTAATATATTCTGGATGATTGTAATAAATGTATGGGTGTGTAGACCTAGACTTGGTACCTGATAGCACCGTAGGGTGTTTAACACTTGTTGCACCACTTTATTTATGTTTTAATGCTTCCGCACTTAAATTTAGGTTATCAGATCATTATGTTATTGCATGTTGATGATTAATCCTGGGTGTATTGTAATTGGTGGTTGTTGTGGCAAGGGTGTCACACGAGATGGTATCAGAGCAGTAGTTTGAGATTCAAGTGTCCGTGAGGTCTTGATCTCAAACATTAGGTGATGATATGTAGTGATGCTAAGTAATGATCTGAACTAAGATAGGTTATGATCTAGTAATTATAAGAAATTGACTATCATACGGGACAAATGAATGGTGTCTTTAAATTTATGACATGTTGCTAAATAAGTTATATGTTTCGTATTTCAGAACATGTCTGGAGGAGGAATGACACCTGAAGAGACGAGAGAAATGATGCTAGCCATGATGATTGAGCAAAGAGAGATGATTCAAGAGCAGTTTCGGGCTCGAGATGAGGCCGAAACTAAGCGAAGGGAAGATAAAAGGAAGAACAAAGAAAAAGAAGGAATTAATGAGGAACAAGATGACAACACTGGGTCATCTAATAAGCCCAGGGGTTGTCGGTTTAAGGATTTTAAAGGAAATGGAGCTGTAGAGTTTAACGGTTTAGGGGATGCTGTTGCTGCACTGGAATGGATAACAGCAACTGAGCGAACATTCCGAATCAGCGACTGTGCTGAGAAGGACATGGTTCGTTATGCAACTGCTATGTTCACGAATGATGCAATCATGTGGTGGAATGCCATGGTGAATGCTTTGACATTAGAGAAAGTTTCGGTTATGACTTGGGCTGAGTTCAAGGACTTATTCACTCAGCAATACTGTCCGATTGATGAGCGTCGGAGATTAGAGGCAAGGTTTATGGCGCTGGTACAGGGGACGAAGACGGTGTCCCAATATGCTGTGGAGTTCACGAGGTTAAGTCTGTTCGCACCTCATCAGGTGGACACCGAAGAAAGGAAAGTGACCAGGTTCGAGGCTGGTCTTGACATTGAGATTAGGAGGGTCATGAGCAATGTTCGTTACCCTACATTTGCTGGCTTACTTGAGGCTGCCAGAAATGTAGAGCAGATTTTGATTATGTCGGGCTACTCTGTTGGGTCTGCTGCTGCTTCCACCAATCCGACACAGCCGTCACCGCCGAAGCGCCAAAGGGAGGGAGGATACTCGGGATCTTCCCGGTCTTCACAATACTCGTCACAGCAGTCTTTTCGCCGACCATCTGGTTCTTCTGATCGCGGTCGTGCTCGTGCATACTCTATCAACACCGAACCACAATACTGCAACAAATGTCACCTGGAGCATTTTGGCAAATGCCCTAACGGACGTGCTTGTTTTTGCTGTGGGGAGCTGGGACATTTTCAGAATGACTGCCCAAGGAAGGGTGATGCTTGCTATAAGTGTGGGGTGTGGGGTCACTATAGCAGGAATTGTAGAAAGAATGCTCCAACGGCTGCTGTTCCATCATCAACACGCTCGTCTGGAGGTTCGAGTGGTGGTTCAGTTAACCGTCGGGGTCAGTCACAGAGGGCACCTGCTCGTGCTTTTCAGATAACTGCAGAGGAGGCAAGGGAGAATCCGGAGGTCGTCACGGGTATGTTCATAGTTAATTCTATGCCTGCACGAGTTTTATTTGATTCGGGTGCCAATAGGTCGTTTGTTTCTACTATGTTTGCACAAAGACTTGCCATGCCACTATCTAGATTATCTGCTGTTCTTGATATAGAAACTGCTAGCAACACTCTAGTAAAAGTAGATCATGTCTACCGTAACTGCACGTTAGTAATTGAAGAGGTAGTCTTCAATTTGGACTTGATACCGATAGAATTCAGTGAGTTTGATGTCATAGTCGGGATGGACTGGTTGATCGAGAATGAAGCCCACATAGTGTGTAAGAGCCGAATGATAAAGATAACTACCCCGGAGGGGCGTGAGATATGTATATATGGGGATAGGAGAAGCGGGGATCTGTGTTTGCTGACTATTGCAAAAGCTCGAAAGCTTGTTGCAAAGGGATGTGATGCATACTTAGCATATGCGATTGATGCTAAGGCAGAGAAGAGAACTTTGGCCGATGTGCCGGTTGTTTCACAATTCCCGGATGTGTTTCCGGAAGACTTGTCTGGCGTGCCGCCTGAAAGACAAGTAGAATTTAGGATTGACTTGATTCCTGGAGCTGCACCGGTAGCTCGTTCTCCTTATCGTCTTGCCCCAACCGAGATGAAGGAAATGATGACACAGCTGCAAGAATTGTTGGATAAGGGCTTCATTCGGCCGAGTTCATCGCCATGGGGAGCTCCGGTACTGTTTGTAAAGAAGAAAGATGGCACGATGAGGATGTGCATAGATTACCGGGAGCTGAATAAATTGACGATTAAGAACAAGTATCCTCTGCCGAGGATAGACGACTTGTTTGATCAGTTACATGGCGCTTGTGTATTTTCTAAGATTGATCTGAGATCGGGGTACCATCAACTGAAAGTTCGAGAAGAGGATGTGCCTAAGACAGCATTTAGGACACGTTATGGGCATTACGAGTTCTTGGTTATGCCTTTTGGGTTAACCAATGCCCCGGCTGTCTTTATGGACTTGATGAATAGGGTTTGTAGACCGATGTTGGATAAGTCGGTGATAGTGTTTATTGATGATATACTGGTATATTCTAAGTCTGAAGCAGAACATGCTGAACATCTGAGAGAACTGTTGGAGTTGTTAAGAAAAGAAAGGTTGTACGCCAAGTTCTCAAAGTGCGAGTTTTGGCTACAACAGATACAGTTTCTAGGACATGTTATATCTGGAGCTGGGATTTCGGTTGATCCAGCTAAAGTTGAGGCTATAAGAAATTGGGAACCGCCACAATCAGCTACGGAAATCAGGAGTTTTCTTGGGTTGGCGGGATATTATAGGAGGTTTATAAAGGACTTTTCAAAGATTGCAGTTCCGCTGACGGCATTAACGAAGAAGAATGCGCCTTTTGTTTGGGAGACCGTGCAGCAAGAGGCGTTTGATGTTTTGAAGAAAACTTTGAGTGAAGCGCCGATACTTGCCTTACCCGAAGGTAATGATGACTTCGTGGTGTATACCGATGCTTCAAGGTTGGGATTAGGTGCTGTATTGATGCAGCGTGGGAAGGTTATAGCGTATGCTTCAAGACAGTTGAAGCAGCATGAGAAGAATTATTCGACTCATGATCTCGAGTTAACTGCGGTAACATTCGCATTGAAGTTATGGAGGCATTATCTTTACGGGACTAAGTGCCAATTATACACGGACCATAAGAGTTTGAAATATATTTTTAGCCAGAAGGAACTTAATATGAGACAACGTAGGTCTATGGAGCTTATTAAAGACTACGATTGTGAGATACTGTACCATCCCGGAAAGGCTAATGTGGTAGCCGATGCCTTGAGCCGAAAGGCTTATGCTAAGGATTTCTGTTATATGATGACGTCTACAATGCTGACCTCCACGATAATTGATGATGTCAAGGCTGCTCAGGAGGAAGCCTTGAAAGACAAGAATGTTGATGCTGAGGATATTAGAGTACAGATTAAGAATATGGAAACTAGCGAGTCTGGATTAAAAGGTATATACGGAAGAATTTGGGTACCGAAGTTGGGTGGAATGAGACAAGTAATCATCGAAGAGGCACACCAGTCTAGGTTTTCTGTACATCCTGGAAGTACAAAGATGTACAATGATTTAAAGGCAGACTTTTGGTGGCCGGGATTAAAGAAAGACATAGGGCAATATGTAGAAAGATGCCGAACTTGTCGGTTGGTAAAGGCCGAACATCAGCAACCGTACGGCAGTATGCAACCGCTTCCTATACCGGAATGGAAGTGGGAGCACATTACCATGGATTTTGTTACAAAACTGCCGAAGACTAGGCGCCAACATGATGCAGTTTGGGTGATAGTCGATAGATTAACTAAGTCCGCACATTTTATACCGATAAGAGAAAGTTACTCCTTAGAAAAGTTGGCTAAAATTTATATGGACGAGATTGTTTCTAGGCATGGAGTGCCTAAGTCCATAGTATCGGACCGGGACAGCCGGTTTACTTCAAATTTTTGGTCGGCCTTGCAAGAAGGGTTAGGGACAAGGATAGCAATGAGTACAGCTTACCGCCCGCAAACTGATGGTCAGAGTGAGCGGACCATCTTAACGCTTGAAGACATGATGAGATCGTGTGTGTTAGATCTCGGTGGCAATTGGGACGATCATCTGCCACTCATAGAATTTTCGTATAACAACAGTTACCACGCTACGATCAAGAAAGCTCCGTTCGAGGCTTTGTATGGAAGGAAATGTAGGACTCCTACATGTTGGAGAGAAACGGGTGAAACACCAATCGCTGGGCCGGCCTTGCTTCAGGAAACAAACGAGAAGATACAGTTGATTAGGCAGAACATGAAGGCGGCCCAGGATCGTCAGAAAAGTTACTATGATCGGAGGCACAAGCCGATCAATTTTGAATTGAACGACTGGGTCTACTTGAAAGTATCACCCATGAGGGGTGTTACTCGTTTTGTTAAAAGGGGAAAGTTGGCTCCGAGATTCGTCGGACCATTTAAGATAATCGAAAAAGTGGGGAATCAGTCATACCGTTTGGAATTGCCTGAAGAGATGTCGGGCATACATCCGGTGTTTCACGTTGGAAATCTTCGGAAGTCATTTACTTCTAGTAACGAGGATTGGGCCGACCATACTGAATTGCAAGTTGATGAAAGGCTCCGATATGTTGAAGAGCCGGAGTGTTTGTTAGATACTAAAATGAAGAAATTGAGAAGTAAGGAGATAGAAATGGTGCTTGTACGTTGGAAGCATCATAAAGGAGCAAATCATACATGGGAAACTAAGTCAGAAATGTTAAGAAAATATCCGAAACTGTTTGAGTCCGAGTAACTTCGAGGACGAAGTTGAGCGTGGTGGAGCCCATGCTGTAACATCCACAGATTCAATTTGATGTATTTTGACTAATTAAGTGGAAAATTTATATTTAAAGTTGAATTTGGGTGATTATTATGTATTTGGGTATTTAGCAAAGTTTGTTGTTATTTTTAAGAAAATTGAACTCAGAATCAATTTTGTGGATTATTATGAATTTAAAAGTTATTTATGATAAATTTAAGATTAAATCGGTATTTTATGGAACCGGTTAAGTCGGGTGGTGAAATGTGCAAAATGACGAAAGTAGTATATAAAGGGCAATAGGCTTCATTTTCTAGTTTACACTCTCTCTCTACTCTATCTCTCTAGAAATTTTCTCTCTACATCTCTCTAAGATAAATCACAAACCGACCGTCGGATTTTCGAGAATTATACGTCATCGGAAAGGTATCGAGGAGTACAACAGTAATCTACAAACGGATTTCAGATTTCGTGCGAATTGAGGTAAGAATCGAACCTTTTTAGTTTATGGTTTCGGTTTTAAAGTAACTAAGAATTCGAATCTATCATTTTATGCAAATTTAAGTTTGTTTTGCTTGAAATGTTGCTGGATTATGATACTATATGCATAGTAGAATCGAATATATGCATCATACATGATATAACACTGATTTTAGGCCTTAGAAATGAAGGATTTAAGTTGAAATGATGAACAGACTCGAATATGTCATGAACAGAGTCGAAATGTAAGAACAGACTCGAGTTTGGTGCTAGATTCGAAGGTGTACCATCAGATTCTAAGGGAGGGGTTCGAATCTGATGATAGACTCGAAGGCCAGTTCGAATCTGATGATAGATTCGAAGAAGGGTTCGAATCTGATGGTAGGGTTCGAATCTGATGATTAATTTCGAATCTAACCCATTAAAATTCGACTTTAATGCCTAAAATTGAGAATACTACTTTCTAGGCTTGTGTATTTTGAATGAAACTCATAAACAACACATAAAATGTCATGAGTTATATAAAGGTCAATATATGAACTTGAAATGGGTTCAAACTTAGTTATGGTATAAATTTGGTCATGTACCTGAAATGAGGAAAATATCGTCAAACTTACGAAACTTGATTATTATGGAGTTAAACGGTTAATGATACGATGTAATGTTGTAATTGATATAACAGGTCCCTTGTGGTGTTGTTTAACCCACAGTGGGGTACTTGGTGGAATCCGGTTGAAAGCCCGAAGAGAAATAAAATTGGTTAAAGATAATTACGCACCCACTGTGAGTACAGTAGATTTCGCATGTTTATATTTGTTTTATGTAAGCTTTGCCTGCTGAGACCTGTTGTTTCACTTGATTGTTTGGAATTCTACTAACTTGCGTAGATTTAGATGCACATTCTTACTTGTTGCATGTCCTTTCGGTTGTTGTGCATCTAGTGATGGACCGGTGGGTCGCATCGATTACTCTGATGTTACTGCGCTATATGACGCTGGAGCTGATCCCTCCAGGTCCGGTAGGCAGTATGTCATCCCCGATCGTACGTTTGTCTCAGATGGTATGTGTAAATGCCGAGCTTTGGGCTCGAAGGGGCTGCGGCTCTGGTCCGTACTTGGTGTACGAAGAGAGTATACGACGTTTGTCGTCGGGATTACTCTTGGGCTTCATAAAGACTTATAAAATGCGCAATCTGTGTATTCACTAAGCATTAGCTTACGTTTTAGTTGTTGTATTTTTACAGGAAAGGGGAAATCTGCTGCTGGACCTTCTAGTTAGGTCGATTTGGAAGATTTGGAAGATATCTGCTATTTAATCGGTAATTATGTTGTGGGACAAATGTTGTAATATATTCTGGATGATTGTAATAAATGTATGGGTGTGTAGACCTAGACTTGGTACCTGATAGCACCGTAGGGTGTTTAACACTTGTTGCACCACTTTATTTATGTTTTAATGCTTCCGCACTTAAATTTAGGTTATCAGATCATTATGTTATTGCATGTTGATGATTAATCCTGGGTGTATTGTAATTGGTGGTTGTTGTGGCAAGGGTGTCACACTATTCATCTAAATCAACCCAAAGAAACTAGGTTTTGTCCTTCCAAACAAGGAATTGGTTTTAAAATCCCAAGGTTTTGGAAAATGCTCAATCAGTTCAACCAATATTTTAAGATAGAAGGTATATGGGACGCGGGTTCAAGTCTTTCTTTCTTCACTCATCGGAATAAGTCTTAACCCAAGAGAAGGAGAAAAGAATTGAAAATGAACAAAGGCAAATTTCTTTTAAATATGAAAAGCTGAACAACAGTTATCCTTATAGAGTACTCTACTAGAGGAGGAAGTCTTTTCTAGCTATTCATCAGCTGAAACAAAAGCCGAACCTGTTAAGCCAATCACTCATCCTTACATTCCTACAAAGGTTCTTCAACACAAAAATAAATGTTTTAGAAAAGGATTTAAGTACAGCTCGTGAGAAAACATTTGGTTATGAAGAAGCGCTTCTCATAAGCAAGGAAAAATTGGTAAAACAAATTTTTTAATAAAATGTAGAACTAACCATTTTAAAAGAAAAAACGTTTTGACACTCTTTCAGAAAGGTTAAGTACTCATTTAAAAGATTCAACAACCTCTCCTCCTGCCAAAGTCCTGCATACATCATCAGACAAAGGTAAAGCCAATATTGAAGTCCCTGTAATCATTTTCAAAGGTGAGTATTCAAAATCTTCAAAAGATGAGGTTTCAAAGAAGGCTAAGAGTCAATCTAAGTCTTCCAAGAAACCCACTCATCAAGGAAATCTCTCTAAATCTAAATCTTCCAAACCAACTGACCATCCCCATTCGTCTTCAATCACTGTTTCAATGGAGTTAGTTGACTATCAACCCGAGTACAACCCAGAAGCTATAATGAAATACTATTCTTGTGGCGTTCAGTTAGGAAGAATCAAGAATCCCGATATCAAAGATTTGATATTGAAAGCGAAAAACAATCTCTCTGCAATCGGTTGGTCTTTCTTTTACATATTTAAGAAACCCGGCCGTCGAGAACTCCGGTACCATTCTCCGGCGGGTAAAACGTATTGTTCACTCCGAACAGCCTGTCAAGTTCTCATCGAAAGAAAATGACAAGATCATGATAATCATGAAGTTTGTTTGAGTAGTTCCAAGATTAATGACAGATATACGGAATGTAGCGAGGAATTGAAGAAGAAAGATAGTTCACTCCAAACAGCCAATCAAATTCTCATCGACCGAAAAGAAGATCACGATAACAATGAACCTGACTCTGATACCAATTATTAATGTCGTCCCAATCATAAATCTTGCACCCACACCAATAAACAATAATATAAATGATTCAAAGAAAGAGAATAGTCTCAACCTAAGTTGAAAATTGTCAGATAGAAATAAAAAGGCAATCGTCGCTTTTGTCAATTGCAAAGTGAATAATGACAAAGTTGTGGGAAACCCTAGACGGTTTCCCTAAACATAAAACCAAATTTGAGGGGTTTACAAACTATACCCCTCACTTTTTAAATAAAAGAAATAACTTACAAATAATAGAAATAAATTACATGGAAATGAAATACAACTAACTATTACAAAATAGAAACCACATGATTGAAATTTCATATGTAACAATCTTCCCCTTTTCAATCACTCTGGAGGATGACAGGCTTGCTCTTCAGACTCTCGCAGACCAAGAATAACATTAAATCTTCTAGTAACTTGGCGAGCATGCAACCTGTCATTTATAATCTCAATCACGTTGAGGATGTTTAGAACCTCCTTCGGCTTCATCTTGATCTCTGAAACCTTCTGGGCGTCATCCTGTTGGAGTCACCCATTATGTTATGCTCTTATTAAACGGAGAGTGCCATCAGAGTAATAGGCCAGCTCCTCAAAACGCAAGACCTCTTCTGTCCATTCTTATCCAAAAATATGACTCCCTGTTATGTTCCCATGAATACTAGATAAATTGGTTGATGATCGATGCCAAAAAATGTTTGATCGGGAGCCTTAAGTCCCACCTTAACCACAAAGCTCTCAATGGCCATTTGAAAATCTTTTAAGATCCTACAGTCTGTCTTATGGCCAAGTCCGGAGATTCTGAATGCTACACATCAGATTCTGAGACAAATGATGTACATTCAATTTAGTTTCATAAGTCTTTAAATGCTAAATTTGTACAAAATGAATGTAAATGGCACGCACAAATACTTGAGTTAGAAGCTGAGTCCAATGCTGAAAAAAAAGTGTGCCGAGGCAGAACAACTAGCCCACACTCTAAAAGAAACATCCGACAATTATGAAAAGAATTGGCTAAACGAGCATAATTTGGTAAAAACATTTTTACTTGAAAAGGTAATTGCTGAGGATTGGAACACTTCTATAAGATTTGTATTGATACAATCACTAAGGAAAAGACTTCTTTGAAGTCAGAACTGTCTGTTCTTACAAAATGCTTAAAGCCCTTAAACGTGGAAAACTTAGACAACTAGAAAAATACAAAATGATTGAAGAGAGAGAATAGGTTTGTACTCACAGATCAAAACCCCAGATGATGAATTTCTAAAACGAGGCCAGACTGAACAAACTATTCATCTAAATCAACCCAAAGAAACTAGGTTTTATCATTCCAAACAAGGAATTGGTTTTGAAAATCCTAAGTTTTTGGAAAAGTCTCAATCAGTTTTACCAATATTTTATGATAGAAGGTATATGGGATACGAGTTCAAGTCTTTCTTTCTTCACTCATCGAAAGAAGTCTAAATCAAAAGGAGGAGAAAAGAATTGAAAATGAAAAAACACAAATTTCATTTAAATATGAAAAGCTGAACAACAATTATCCTTATAGAGTACCAACTCTAGAGGAGAATTTCTTTTCTAGCTATTTATCTGCTGAAATGAAAGTCGAACCTGTTAAACCAATCCTTCATCCTTACATTCCTACAAAAGTTCTTCAACACAAAAATAAATGTTTTAGAAAAGGATTTAAGGACAGCTCGTGACAAAGCCTTTGGTTATCAAGAAACTCTTCTCATAAGCAAGGAAAAGTTGGTAAAACAAAGTGTAGAACTAACCATTTTAAAAGAATGTTTTGACACTATTTCAGAAAAGTTAAGTTATCATTTAAAAGATTCAACAGCCTCTCCCCCTGCCAAGGTCCTGCATACATCGTTAGACAAAGGTAAAGCCATGATTGAAGTCCCTGTAATCATTTTCAAAGGTGAGTGTTCAAAATCTTCAAAAGCTAAGGTTTCAAAGAAGGCTAAAAGTCAATATGTAACATCCTCGGATTTATTTTATTGTAATTGGGCTAATTAAGTGGAAAATTTATAATTAAGTTGAATTATGAGCAATTATTATGTATTTGGGATATTTAGAAAGTTTGTTGTTATTTTAAGAAAATTTGAACTCGGAATTTATTATTAAGGAATATTATGAATTATAAAAGTTATTAATGATAATTTTAAGAATAAATCAGTATTTTATGGAACCGGTTAAGTCGAGGGGTGAAATGTGAAAAATGGGAAAACGGGAATAAAAGGGCAAAAGACTTCATTCTTCACCATTTCACACTCTCTCTACACACACTCTCTCTAGAAATTTTCTCTCTACATCTCTCTAAGATATCTCACAAACCGACCGGCCGATTATCGAGATTTATACGTCAACGGAAAGATCTCGAGGACTACTACAACAATCTGCAATTGGATTTCTGATTTCGTACAAATTGAGGTAAGAATCGACCCTTTTAAGTTTGTTGTTTCGGTTTTGAAGAAACTAGCATTCGAATCTGTTGTTTTATGTAAATTGGAGCTTGTTTTGCTTGAAATATTACAGGAATATGATAGTATATGCATAATAGAATCGAAACTAGGCATCATACATGATATATCGGTGATTTTAGGCTTAGAAATGTATGTTTTTAAGTTGTAAGATGAACAAACTCGAAAATGCCAAGAACACAGTCGAAATGCAAGAACAAACTCGATTTTGGTACTAGATTCGAGTGTGTTTTCGAGTATATCACTAGATTCGAAGGGGGGGGGGGTTCGAATCTACCCCCAAACTCGAAGATGGGTTCGAATCTACATATAGATTCGAATCTGGTCATCAGATTCGATGGTGGGTTCGAATCTAACCCATTAAATTCGAGTTTAATGCCTAAAATTGAGAATTCTACTCTCTAAACTCGAGTATTTTGAATGAAACTTATAAACAACACATAAAATGACAAAGGACAATGTATGAGCATGAAATGGGTTTAAATTTAATTATGGTCTGGAATTTAGACATGGACCCGAAATGGGGGAAAATATTGCAAAAACTTACGAAACTTGGTTTATAAATTTAAACGGTTATTGACACGAGGTATTGTTGTAACTAACTTAAACAGGTCCCTTGAGGTGTTGTTTAACCCACAGTGGGGTACTTGGTGGATCCGGTTGAAAGCCCGAGGAGAAATAATATTGAAGTTTTAATTACGCCCCCACTGTGAGTACAGTAGATTTCGCATGTTTATATCTGTTTTATGTTAAGCTTTGCCTGCTGAGACCTGTTGCTTCAATTATTTGTTTGGAATTCTACTAACTTGCGTAGATTTAGATGCACATTCTTACTTGTTGCATGTCCGTTCGATTGTTGTGCATCTAGTGATGGACCGGTGGGTCGCATCGATTACTCTGATGTTACTGTGCTATATGACCTGGAGCTGATCCCTCCTAGGCCCGGTAGGCAGTATGTCATCCCCGATCGTACGTTTGTCTCAGATGGTATGTTTAAATGCCGAGCTTTGGGCTCGAAGGGGCTGCGGCTCTGGTCCGTACTTTGTGTACGAAGAGGGTATCCGATGTTGGTCATCTGTGTTACCCTTGGGCTTCATAAAAATTTATAAATTGCGTAATCTTTGTATTCACTAAGCATCCGCTTATCCCCCAGTTGTTTATTTTTATCTTACAGGTAAAGGAAAATCTGCAGCGGGACCTTCTAGTTAGGTCTTTTGAGAAGATTTGGAAGATTTGAAACTACTTAATCGGTAATTATGATTTGAGACAACGTTGTAATATATTCTTGATGTTGAAATAATTTATTTGGGTATGTAGACTTAGACTTGGTACCTTGTAGCACCGTAGAGTGTTTGACAATGCTGCAATACTTTATTTATGTTTCTAATGCTTCCGCATTTAAACTAGGTTATCAGATCATTATGTATTTGTGTTTGATGATTAATCCTGGGTGTTATGTAAATGGTGGTTGTTGTGGCAAGGGTGTCACACGAGATGGTATCAGAGCAGTAGTTTGAGATTCAAGTGTCCGTGAGGTCTTGATCTCAAACATTAGGTAATGATATGTAGTGGTTTAAGTAATGATCTGAACTAAGATAGGTTATGATCTAGTAATTATAAGAGATTGACTATCATACGGGACAAATGAATGATGTCTTTAAATTAATGACATGTTACTAAACAAATTATATGTTTATAATTTCAGAACATGTCTGGAGGAGGAATGACACCTGAAGAAGCCAGAGAGATGATGCTAGCCATGATGGTTGAGCAGAACAAAATGATACAAGATCAGTTTCGGGCTCGAGATGAGGCCGATGCTAAGAGAAGAGAGGATAAGAGAAAGAACAAGGAGAAGGAAGGGGGTAACAATGAGGAACAAGATGACAACACTGGGTCATCAAACAAACCCAAAGGTTGTCGGTTTAAGGATTTCAAAGGAAATGATGCTGTGGAATTCAATGGATTGGGTGATGCTGTTGCTGCGCTTGAATGGATAACAGCAACCGAACGAACATTCCGAATCAGCGACTGTGCTGAGAAGGACATGGTTCGTTATGCTACTGCTATGTTCACGAACGATGCAATCATGTGGTGGAATTCCATGGTTAATGCATTAACCTTGGAGAAGGTGGCTGTCATGACGTGGGCTGAGTTCACTGAATTGTTCACTCAGCAATACTGTCCAGTTGATGAGCGCCGGAGGTTGGAGGCGAAGTTTATGGCACTGATGCAGGGGACTAAGACTGTGTCCCAATATGCTGTGGAGTTCACGAGGCTGAGTCTGTTTGCGCCTCATCAAGTCGATACTGAGGAAAGGAAGGTGACCAGGTTTGAGGCTGGTCTGGATATTGAGATAAGAAGGGTTATGAGCAACGTCCGCTACCCTACATTTGCTGTCTTACTTGAGGCTGCCAGAAATGTAGAGCAGATTCTGATCATGTCGGGTTATTCCATTGGGTCCGCTGCTGCTTCCACCAACCCAACACAGCCGTCACCGCCGAAGCGCCAACGGGAGGGAGGATACTCGGGAATTCCCGGTCTTCACAGTACTCACCTCAACAGTCTTATCGCCGACAGTCTGGTTCTTCTGATCGCGGTCGTGCTCGTGCTTATTCTATCAACACCGAGCCACAATACTGCAACAAGTGTCATCTGGAACATTTTGGCAAGTGCACTAACGGACGTGCTTGCTTTTGCTGTGGGGAACTGGGTCATTTTCAGAATGATTGCCCAAGGAAGGGAGATGCTTGCTATAAGTGTGGGGTGTGGGGACATTATAGTAGGAACTGTAGGAAGAATGCTCCAACAGCTGCTGCCCCATCATCAACACGATCTTCTGGAGGTTCGAGTGGTGGTTCAGTTAACCGCCGGGGTCAGTCACAGAGGGCACCGGCTCGTGCTTTTCAGATAACTGCAGAGGAAGCAAGGGAAAATCCGGAGGTCGTTACTGGTACGTTCATAGTTAATTCTATGCCAGCACGAGTTTTATTTGATTCGGGTGCCAATAGATCGTTTATTTCTAATATGCTTGCACAAAGACTTGCTATGCCACTATCTAGATTATCTGTTGTTCTTGACATAGAAACTGCTAGCAACACTCTAGTTAAAGTAGATCACGTATACCGTAACTGCACTTTAGTAATTGAAGATGTAGTCTTCAATTTGGACTTGATCCCTATTGAGTTCAGCGAGTTTGACGTGATAGTCGGGATGGACTGGTTGATTGAGAATGAAGCCCATATAGTGTGTAAGAGCCGAATGATAAAGATAACTACTCCGGAGGGGCGTGAGATTTGTATTTACGGGGATAGGAGAAGCGGGGATTTGTGTTTGTTGACTATTGCAAAAGCTCGAAAGCTTGTTGCAAAGGGATGTGATGCTTACTTAGCATATGCGATTGATGCTAAGGTTGAGAAGAGAACTTTGGCCGATGTGCCGGTTGTTTCACAATTCCCGGATGTGTTTCCGGAAGACTTGTCTGGCGTGCCGCCTGAGAGACAAGTTGAGTTTCGAATTGATCTGATCCCCGGAGCTGCACCGGTAGCTCGTTCTCCTTATCGCCTTGCCCCAACTGAGATGAAAGAAATGATGACACAACTTCAAGAGTTGTTGGACAAGGGCTTTATTCGGCCGAGTTCATCGTCGTGGGGAGCTCCAGTATTGTTTGTTAAAAAGAAGGATGGCACAATGTGAATGTGCATAGATTACCGGGAGCTGAATAAGTTGACGATTAAGAACAAGTATCCACTGCCGATGATAGACGACTTGTTTGACCAATTACACGGGGCGAGCGTGTTTTCTAAGATTGATTTGAGGTCGGGGTACCATCAGCTGAAAGTTCGAGAAGAAGATGTGCCTAAGACAGCATTTAGGACACGTTATGGGCATTACGAGTTCTTGGTTATGCCTTTCGGGTTAACTAACGCCCCGACTGTCTTTATGGATCTAATGAACCGAGTTTGCAGACCTATGTTAGACAAATCAGTGATAGTATTTATTGATGATATTCTGGTATACTCTAAGTCTGAGGCTGAGCATACTGAACATCTAAGGGAACTATTAGAGTTGTTAAGAAAAGAAAGGTTGTATGACAGGTTCTCAAAGTGCGAGTTTTGGCTGCAACAGATACAGTTTTTGGGACATGTGATTTCTGGAGCTGGGATTTCGGTAGATCCAGCTAAGGTCGAAGCGATAAAGAACTGGGAACCGCCGTGTTCAGCTACTGAAGTTAGAAGTTTTCTAGGGTTGGCGGGATACTATCGGAGATTCATAAAGGATTTTTCTAAGATTGCAGTTCCTCTGACTGCATTAACAAAGAAGAATGCACCGTTTGTATGGGAAACTGTGCCGCAAGAGGCCTTTGAGGTTTTGAAGAAGGCGTTAAGTGAAGCTCCGATACTTGCTCTACCAGAGGGCAATGAGGATTTTGTAGTATATACTGATGCCTCAAGACTGGGGTTAGGTGCTGTACTGATGCAGCGCGGGAAAGTAATTGCTTATGCTTCAAGGCAGTTGAAGCAGCATGAGAAGAATTATTCAACTCATGATCTCGAGTTGACTGCGGTAACATTTGCTTTGAAGTTATGGAGGCACTACCTGTACGGTACTAAGTGTCAACTTTACACGGACCATAAAAGTTTAAAATACATCTTTAGTCAGAAAGAGCTCAATATGATGCAGAGACGATCTATGGAGCTTATTAAAGACTACGATTGTGAGATACTGTACCATCCCGGAAAGGCTAATGTAGTAGCCGATGCCTTGAGCCGGAAAGCTTACGCTAAAGATTGCTGCTACATGATGACGTCTACGATGCTAACTTCCACAATAATCGATGATGTTAAGGCCGCTCAGGAGGAAGCCTTGAAAGATGAGAATATTGGTGCTGAGGATGTTAGGATACAACTGAAGAATATGGAAACGAGCGAGTCGGGATTGAAAGGGATATACGGGAGGATATGGGTGCCGAAGTATGGGGGTATGAGAGAGATAATCATCGAAGAAGCACACCAGTCTAGGTATTCTGTACATCCCGGAAGCACAAAGATGTACAATGAGTTAAAAGCAGATTTTTGGTGGCCGGGATTGAAAAAGGACATAGGGTAGTATGTGGAAAGATGTCGAACTTGCCGGCTGGTGAAAGCCGAACATCAGCAACCCTATGGCAGTTTGCAACCGCTTCCCATTCCGGAATGGAAGTGGGAGCACATAACGATGGACTTTGTCACGAAGCTGCCGAAAACTAGGCGTCAACACGATGCAGTATGGGTGATCATGGACAGATTGACTAAGTCCGCTCATTTTATACCGATAAGAGAAAGTTACTCCTTAGAAAAGTTGGCTAAAATGTATATGGACGAGATTGTTTCTAGGCATGGGGTGCCTAAGTCCATAGTATCGGATAGAGATAGTCGCTTTACTTCAAACTTCTGGTCAACACTGCAAGAAGGATTAGGAACAAGGATCGCTATGAGTACGGCCTATCGTCCGCAGACCGATGGCCAAAGTGAACGAATAATCCTCACTCTTGAAGACATGATGAGATCGTGCGTGTTAGATCTAGGTGGCAACTGGGATGATCACCTGCCACTAATAGAGTTTTCGTATAACAACAGTTATCACGCAACGATAAAGAAAGCGCCGTTTGAGGCTTTGTATGGGAGGAGGTGTAGGACTCCTACGTGTTGGAGAGAAACTAGAGAAACACCGATTGCTGGGACGGCTTTGCTTCATGAAACAAACGAGAAGATACAGTTGATTAGGCAGAACATGAAAGCGGCCCAGGATCGTCAGAAGAGTTATTATGACAGAAGGCACAAACCTATCAGCTTTGAAGTGAATGACTGGGTTTATTTGAAAGTATCACCCATGAGGGGTGTTACTCGTTTTGTGAAGAGGGGCAAGTTGGCTCCGAGATTTGTTGGGCCATTTAAGATAGTAGAAAAAGTTGGAAATCAATCGTATCGCCTGGAATTGCCTGAAGAGATGTCAGGCATACATCCAGTATTTCATGTTGGAAATCTCCGAAAGTCATTTACTACTAGTAACGAAGATTGGGCTGACCACACCGAGCTGCAAGTTGATGAAAGGCTCCGGTATGTTGAGGAGCCGGAATGTGTGTTGGATACCAAGATGAAAAAGCTAAGGAGCAAAGAGATTGAAATGGTGCTTGTACGTTGGAAGCATCATAAAGGAGCAAATCACACTTGGGAGACAAAGGCGGAAATGTTAAGAAAATATCCACAACTGTTTGAATCCAAGTAACTTCGAGGACGAAGTTGAGCGTGGTGGAGCCGATGCTGTAACATCCTCGGATTTATTTTATTGTAATTGGGCTAATTAAGTGGAAAATTTACAATTAAGTTGAATTATGAGCAATTATTATGTATTTGGGATATTTAGAAAGTTTGTTGTTATTTTAAGAAAATTTGAACTCGGAATTTATTATTAAGGAATATTATGAATTATAAAAGTTATTAATGATAATTTTAAGAATAAATCAGTATTTTATGAAACAGGTTAAGTCGAGGGGTGAAATGTGCAAAATGGTGAAAACGGGAATAAAAGGGCAAAAGACTTCATTCTTCACCATTTCACTATCTCTCTAGAAATTTTCTCTCTACATCTCTCTAAGATATCTCACAAACCGACCGGCCGATTATCGAGATTTATACGTTAACGGAAAGATCTCGAGGAGTACTACAACAATCTGCAATTGGATTTCTGATTTCGTACAAATTGAGGTAAGAATCGACCCTTTTAAGTTTGTTGTTCCGGTTTTGAAGAAACTAGAATTCGAATCTGTTGTTTTATGTAAATTGGAGCTTGTTTTGCTTGAAATATTACAGGAATATGATAGTATATGCATAATAGAATCGAAACTAGGCATCATACATGATATATCGGTGATTTTAGGCTTAGAAATGTATGTTTTTAAGTTGTAAGATGAACAAACTCGAAAATGCCAAGAACACAGTCGAAATGCAAGAACAAACTCGATTTTGGTACTAGATTCGAGTGTGTTTTCGAGTATATCACTAGATTCGAAGGGGGGGGGGGGGGTTCGAATCTACTCCCAAACTCGAATATGGGTTCGAATCTACATATAGATTCGAATCTGGTCATCAGATTCGATGGTGGGTTCGAATCTAACCCATTAAATTCGAGTTTAATGCCTAAAATTGAGAATTCTACTCTCTAAACTCGAGTATTTTGAATGAAACTTATAAACAACACATAAAATGACAAAGGAGAGCATGAAATGGGTTTAAATTTAATTATGGTCTGGAATTTAGACATGGACCCGAAATGGGGGAAAATATTGCAAAAACTTACGAAACTTGGTTTATAAATTTAAACGGTTATTGACACGAGGTATTGTTGTAACTAACTTAAACAGGTCCCTTGAGGTGTTGTTTAACCCACAGTGGGGTACTTGGTGGATCCGGTTGAAAGCCCGAGGAGAAATAATATTGAAGTTTTAATTACGCCCCCACTGTGAGTACAGTAGATTTCGCATGTTTATATCTGTTTTATGTTAAGCTTTGCCTGCTGAGACCTGTTGCTTCAATTATTTGTTTGGAATTCTACTAACTTGCGTAGATTTAGATGCACATTCTTACTTGTTGCATGTCCGTTCGATTGTTGTGCATCTAGTGATGGACCGGTGGGTCGCATCGATTACTCTGATGTTACTGCGCTATATGACCTGGAGTTGATCCCTCCTAGGCCCGGTAGGCAGTATGTCATCCCCGATTGTACGTTTGTCTCAGATGGTATGTTTAAATGCCGAGCTTTGGGCTCGAAGGGGTTGCGGATCTGGTCCGTACTTTGTGTACGAAGAGGGTATCCGATGTTGGTCATCTGTGTTACCCTTGGGCTTCATAAAAATTTTTAAAATGCGTAATCTTTGTATTCACTAAGCATCCGCTTATCCCCCAGTTGTTTATTTTTATCTTACAGGTAAAGGAAAATCTGCAGCGGGACCTTCTAGTTAGGTCTTTTGAGAAGATTTGGAAGATTTGAAACTACTTAATCGGTAATTGTGATTTGAGACAACGTTGTAATATATTCTTGATGTTGAAATAATTTATTTGGGTATGTAGACTTAGACTTGGTACCTTGTAGCACCGTAGAGTGTTTGACAATGCTGCAATACTTTATCTATGTTTCTAATGCTTCCGCACTTAAACTAGGTTATCAGATCATTATGTATTTGTGTTTGATGATTAATCCTGGGTGTTATGTAAATGGTGGTTGTTGTGGCAAGGGTGTCACACAATATATTCCAACAAACCCACTCATCAAGGAAATCTCTCTAAATCTAAATCTTCTAAACGTACTGACCCTCCCCATTCGTCTTCAGTCACTGTTTCAATGGAGTTAGTTAACTATCAACCAGAGTACAACCCTGAAGCTGTAATGAAATACCATTCTTGTGGCATTTAGTTAGACAGAATCAAGAATCTCGATATCAAATATTTGATATTGAAAGCGAAAAACAATCTCTCTGCAATCGGTTGGTCTTTCTTTTACATATTTAAGAAACCCGGCCGTCGAGAACTCCGGTATCGTTCTCCGGCGGGTAAAACGTATTATTCTCTCCGAACAGCCTGTCAAGTTCTCATCGACAATAAAATAACAAGATCATGATAATCATGATGTTTATTTGAGTAGTTCCAAGATTAATGGCACATATACGAAATGTAGCGAGGAATTGAAGAAGAAAGATAGTTCACTCCAAACAGCCAATCAAATTCTCATCGATCGAAAAGAAGATCACGATAAGAATAAACCTGGCTCTGATACCAATCGTTAATGTCGTCCCAATCATACTTGCACTCACACCAATAAACAATAATACAAATGATTCAAACAAAGAGAATAATCTCAATCTAAGTTGAATATTGTCAGAGAGAAATGAAAAGGCAACCGTCGATTTTTTCAATTACAAAATGAATATTGACAAAGTTGTGGGAAACCGCCTTAATATAAAACCAACTTTGAAGGGTTTACAAAATATACCCCTCAACTTCTAAATAAAAGAAATAACTTACAAATAATTGAAAATAAATTACATGTAAATGAAATACAACTAACTATTACAAAATAGAACCCACAGGATTGAAATTTAATATGTAACAATCTCCCCCTTTTCAATCACTGTGGAGGACGGCATGCTTGCTCTTCAGACTCTGGCAGACCAAGAATAACATCAAATCTTCTAGTAACTTGGCGATCATGCAACCTGTCATATATAAGCTCAATCGCGTAGATTATGTCCTGAACCTCCTTCGGTTTCTTCTTGAGCTCTAAAACCTTCTAGGCGTCATCCTGTTGGAGTCTCCCATTCGGCTCTGCTCTTATTAAACGGAGAGTGCCATCAGAGTAATATGGCAGCTCCTCAAAACGCAAAAACCTCTTCTGTCCATTCTTATCCAAAAATATGACTCCCTATTGTGTTCCCATGAATACTCGATAAATTGGTTGATGATCGATGCCAAAAAAATGTTTGACCGGTAGCCTTGAGTCCGACCTTCACCAGAAAGCTCTCAATGGCCATTTGAAAATCTTTTAAGATCCTACAGCCTGTCTGATGGCCAAGTACAGGGATTCTAAATGCTCCACAACAGATTCTGAGACAAATGAGGTACATTCCTTTTATGTTCATAAGTCTTTAAATGCTAAATTTGTACAAAATGAATGTAAATGGCACGCACAAATACTTGAGTTAGAAGCTAAGTGCAATGCTGAAAAAGAAAAGTGTGTGAAGGCGGAACAACTGGCCAACTCTCTAAAAGAAACATCCGATAAGTATGAAAAGAATTGGCTAAACGAGCATAATTTGGTAAAAAAATTTTTACTTGAAAAGTTAATGGCTGAGGATAGAAACACTTCCCCTAAGAGTTGTATTGATACACTCACTAAGAAAAAGAGTTCTTTGAAATTAGATATGTTTGTTCTTACAAAACGCTTAGAGTCCTTAAACGTCGAAAACTTAGACAACCAGAGAAAATATAAAATGATTGAAGAAGAGAGAATAGGTTTGTTCTCACGAATCAAAACACTAAATGATGAATTTCTAGAACGGGGTCAGGCTGAACAAATTATTCATCTAAATCAAGCCAAAGAAACTAGGTTTTATCATTTCAAACAAGGAATTGATTTTAAAAATCCTAAGTTTTTGGAAAAGGCTCAATCAGTTCTACCAATATTTTATGATAGAAGGTATATGTAGGTCCCGTGAGGTTCCCAAAGTATATAGCTTGAAGCTGTAGAGGGGGATGAATACAGCTATTTAAAAACTACACATTATTTTCTCAATGTTTGTATGTATTATTAACAAACTGTTAATTACAAA
The DNA here is from genome assembly GCA_020465985.1 of Centrapalus pauciflorus. Classification (NCBI taxonomy): domain Eukaryota; kingdom Viridiplantae; phylum Streptophyta; class Magnoliopsida; order Asterales; family Asteraceae; genus Centrapalus; species Centrapalus pauciflorus. The sequence goes on from JAANYP010005549.1 coordinate 365,947, forward strand.
CAAGCTTGAATGCGGAAAGGTTCAAGCTGAGATGACAGATACAACAGTATGTTCACTAGTCTAAGACAGACTCAAACTAGATTACAATGAATACACTCACTGATAAGCACTCACTGTGTTTACAAGACTTAGAGGAACAGCTTAAGTAGAACAACTTAGACACAAAGAAACTGTATTACACAAGCAGGCTTGCATGCATGAAGAATATACTTGCACGTTCACTCTTGGCTTCAGCACTTAGCTTTTTGGCTTAATCTTTCTGTCCTTAGAAGCTTCCTTTTATACTCAATCAGAGGATCTAAGAGAAGTTTCTTCATTGGACGAAATGAAAAAGGAGAAGTCTTGTTGAAAAGACAACATAACCTTTTCTGCACTTTCTGAAAAGCAGACTTGTCTTCTTGTGTGCAGAACTTTTGTCTTTTCACTTTGTCTACTGTTGCATTGCCTTTAACTAAATAAGGAATGTCAACTTTGCGTCTTTCTTCCTTGTAAAGGCCTATTTTGATATAAGAAAAAGGTCTGTCACCCTTTTTCAAATAACCTTTTGTCTTCATGTTACAGAATAGCGTGGGCAGGCTGAGCAGTTCTGTTTTCCACTTTGTCTTTGACTTTGTAAACTGATCTTGTAGCCAAAAACAATACATGATGACTTGGAAACGTATTCCATAAAGTGTTTAGCCTGTTCACAAAGAACAGGTTCTGTTCACAAAGAACAGAACACTTGAAAAATGCCCAAGCTGCTCATCAGTGTAGAGCAGCGTAGACAGTTTATGTCCAGCCTGTTCAGCAGATAGAGCAGCTTGGACAAACTGTCTTAGTTGCAACACATGCAACACATAGAACAGATTTTGACTGATATTGCAAATCATTTTCAGGTTTCAATAAGGCATATAACAGGACTTAATTTCAACCTTCAAATGCATCAACAGGTTTGATTAGAAATCTCCCCCTCAGATGTAGAACATGTTTGACTGTAACAACCTAACTTTTGATTAGTTATGTAATGACTATTTTGAGATAATAATATAATTTTGTTATATTATTTGGAATTTGCAAATATTGATTTAGAATAAAAATATATTAAGTAAATATAATTTTATATTATATTTATGATATAATTAAATTGAGTAAAATAAAAGAGATGTATTATACAAAAATAGAAGTGGGTTAAAGTCAAATGAAGTATATAAACTGAAATAATGATCATTTAAGATCATTAATACAAAAGTTACTCTCTCTCTACATTGTACGGTTTCTTCATAAAACCTTAAGAATTATCACAAATTTGCAATCAATTGGAGAATTGAAGACAAGTGAATGTTACAATCAACAACAATCAACAAGAATCTGCAAAAAATTAAGGTAAATTTCCTTATAAATTTACATATTTTGATTGTTTGGTTCGGTTTTATGAGAAACCGAAATCAAAGAATTAAAATGAGAAGAATTTGTATTGCATGTATATAAATTTTGTAGATTATGATAAATTTAAGTTAATAGATGTTAAAGAAACAAGAATTTTAGTTTGGATTATCCAAATAAGAAGAAAATCGGAGTTTTTGAAAGAAAAGATGTTCTTGACAAAATTATGAATTTTGGATGATCTTGATCAAAATATGATGTTATTGATAGAGAAATTGGTATAAAATTAACACAATAATCATAATACATCAATATATAACATTGCATGTTACTAAAAATGAGTTTTGAGTAATTTTTATGAAAAATCCGTATGAATATGACCAAGAACACCAAGAACATTTCTGGGAAAATTAAGAAGGTATGAGTCCGAATTCGGTTGAAACCGAATTCGGATGAGTGGCTCATTTCGGATGGTACCTAATTCGGATCCCAATCTCGGATCTTGCTTTGGTCCCATTTCGGATGATGTCAAATTCGGATGATCCCATTTTCGGACCTAAATGTCCTAATTCGGATGGGATGCTTTATTTCGGTTCTTATATATGTATTTCGGATGGCATCTAAATTCGGTCCCAACTCCGAATCCGGATGACTGATTCGGACACAACTTGGTCCGAATTCGGATGCTAAATTCGGATTAGCCAATTCGGGTCCCCAATTCAGATTGGTCCGGATCCGGATGATCCGAATCCGGATGGTCCGAAATTGGATGATCTATTTTGATATTTTTGCAAAATGATTAACAGAGTTATCAGTTACCAGAATCAGATAGAATTAAAGAATTTATGACCAAAAGATGATGACATTGATAAGATAAGTTATCAGATATCAGACTCAGATAAAATACAAGAATTTGAAGACTAAAATGATGATGATAAAAATGATGAAAATGACATGATATTATCATGAATGATTTTGAACAGGTTCAGTATATTCTGAACAAAGATTTAAAGACTTAAAGAAGATAGACTGACAGAGATAAAATCCTGAGATAACTCAGGTGGCAGATTCTTATATCTGTTTGACCAAGACCCAGAACTGTGAGTTATAGATATTCAAATTGAACATGCACAGATCCGGTTGAGATATATTGATGCTGTTACATTTATTGACATTCATTTATCAGCTGGATTGAGACCTGTGCACACCATGGATGGGTGTTGCCCAGTGAATCATGATAGCTATTTGCTTATCTTTTCAGATTGTATTTAATATTATCTCAGACTTTGCTTTATGATTCGTTGCTATCATGACTCCTAAGACATATGCTTACATCATTGATCAGACTTTTGATAAGATTGATTCAGCTTGATTAGCCCTTATGGTCTATTGTTCTAGACCCGGCTATTTCACCAGTTCTTATGAACTTGGTAATGACCTCCGATGTTCCGCCATGTTGACTTACTGGTAGCTAGCCCAGTATGTGGCTGATCCCCACGATATAAGCGTGAGTGTGGCTTGAACATCATCCGATCTTATGATACTATATCTCAATCATGAGGGCTGTAGCGGCAGCCAAGACATATCACGCTTAGATTTATGACTCCGCTTGACACGCATGTTAATATTGAAAATCTATAAACTCACTAAGCTTTGCTTACAGATGTTGCTTTAAAATTTTACAGGAAAAGCCAAAGGAAAATCACCTGCAGGACCTAGTACTTAGGTCAGTCAAGATCCAAGTTTTGAAGCTTTCTTAGACCACTACTCAACAATTATCTGGTACTGATTGGAAGACATCAAATGTGGTGGTTCTGGGTAGACTTGATGTAATGTTTGATGTGATGATTAGATTAGATGTTACCCTTTTTATAACTTTAATTTGAAAATCTGTAATTTGTAATGAACTTAATCCTAAAATGTTTGTACTTGTAATTTTTAATTCCGCAATTAATTACCCTATCTTAGTATGATTGATATCGTATTGCAAATTTGTGGGACCTAGACTCTGAGGACTGACCCGGAAGGGGAGGTCTTCACAGGATGGTATCAGAGCCCTAGTTTGAGTGAATCAAGTATTACGTAAGTATACTTGATCTCAAACTGAAGCAATACATATGTATCAATCATTTAGGTGGTTTGAACTGAGATAGGATGTACTGACTGTTAGGATGGGAAAAAGGGTACATAGATCTAAGTCTATAAACTGATAGTTAATTGATTTTAATTTTCAGTAGAAGATGTCAGGATCAGGATCAGGTGATATTCCCAACAATATGACCCAACAACAAATGTTTGAAATGATGCAACAATTTCTAGCCCAACACTCAGAACAACAAAACAAAATGATGCAAGAACAGTTTCGTGCCAGAGATGAGGCCGAAGCTAAAAGACGTGAAGAAAAGAAAAATAAGAGAAAAGAAAAGCAAGTCCAGACCAATGAATCTGATTCTGATAATTCAAATCCAGAAACCCAAATAGCTCAGCCAAAAGGCTGCAAATTTAAAGATTTTAAAGCCAGCGGTGCTTTGAACTTTGAGGGTACAGTGAATCCGATCCAGGCAATGGATTGGATTAGTCACACTGAAGAAATCTTCAGGATTTCTGATTGTCTAGATTCGAAGAAAGTAAGCTATGCGTCTGCACTATTTGTGGGAGCTGCTCGTGCCTGGTGGAAAACCCAGCGAAGTATCTATGGTGAGGAGGTGATTCAGACTTTAGAATGGGAACAGTTTCTTGAAATGTTCAATGCAAAGTACTGCCCGATTGACCAACGAGATAAGATGGAGGTACAATTGATGCAGCTGACCCAGGGAACGAAGACAGTTGATGAATACGAACACGAGTTTTCAAGACTATGCGGCTACTCTTCCTATCAAGTAGCTACTGAGGAGAGAAAGATGAATAGATTTCGTGTAGGACTCAATCCTAGATACAGACATCCCATGAGCGCGATCAAATACAAGAGTTACTTAGAAATGGTAGAAGCGGCTAGACAAATCGATCGAGGATACTTAGAGTACGGCGATCAGCTATACGCTCCGTCTACTAATCCGATGAATCCGTCTCCTCCAAAGAAACAGCGATTTGGCAGATTCTTTAGGCCAAATAAGTCTCAGTCACAGTCTCAGCAATCCCATCAGCATAGTTCACAACCGAAAGCGCAAGCCTACTCACTGACAAACGAGCCACGATTCTGCAAGAGATGCAGAAAGTCTCACATGGGACTATGTAATCCGGATGACGTTACTTGCTTCGCATGCAACATGATCGGTCATAGTAGTGAAGAATGTCCACAGCAGGGACGTGGATGTGCAAAATGTGGAAAAAGAGGACACTTTATGTATCAGTATCGTAGCGGGCCGCGTTATCAGTCTCAGTCATCAGCAGGAGGTTCTACAGTAAAGAGTTCTGCTGCAACACCAACTGCAAGGACACGTGCATTCCAAATAACGGCTGAAGAGGCGAGAGAAACACCTGACGTAGTCACTGGTACGTTTCTGTTAAATACGATACCTGCTCGCGTATTATTTGATTCTGGCGCAAGTCGTTCTTTCATATCGACTTCTTTTGCATCAAGATTATCTAAGTTCCCATCGAAGCTTCCTGTTGTACTTGACATTGAGACAGCCAGTAACAGCTATGTTATGGCTGATTCTGTTTATTGTAACTGCACATTACTCATAGATAATATTGTATTCAACCTCGATCTTATCCCTATTCCGTTGAAAGAGTTTGACGTCATCATCGGCATGGATTGGCTAATGAACAACGAGGCTACAATTATCTGCAACCGGCGAGTCATCAAAATCAAGTCTTCAGACGGCCGAGTACTTGAGATCAAGGGCGAGAAGCGAAAAGGTGATCACTGCTTCATTTCTATTGAAAAAGCACATAAGTATCTATCCAAGGGTCGTGAGTCCTATCTGTGCTACGTTTTATCTGAATCCAACCCTGAAAAGAAGTCTTTATCCGATATTCCTATCGTCTGTGAGTTCCCAGACGTATTTCCTGACGATATTTCCGGAGTGCCACCGGAACGACAAGTCGAGTTCAGTATTGACTTGGTTCCTGGTGCGGCTCCTATCGCAAAAGCTCCATACAGACTTGCACCTGCAGAAATGCAGGAAATGTCAAAGCAACTGCAAGAACTGTTAGAAAAGGGGTTTATCCGACCAAGTTCTTCTCCGTGGGGTGCACCAGTACTATTTGTCAAAAAGAAAGACGGAACATTCCGTATGTGCATCGACTATCGCGAGTTGAACAAGGTTACAATAAAGAATAAGTATCCTCTGCCCAGAATCGATGATCTGTTTGATCAGTTACAAGGAGCCAGTTACTTTTTGAAAATAGATCTCCGTTCTGGGTATCATCAGTTAAAAGTCAGAGATGAGGATGTTCCAAAGACAGCCTTCCGTACAAGATACGGTCATTACGAATTTCTCGTAATGCCGTTTGGATTAACGAATGCACCAGCGGCGTTCATGGATCTCATGAATCGCGTGTGCAGACCAATGTTGGATAAATCAGTGATCGTGTTCATAGACGATATTCTGATTTACTCCAAGACGGAGGCTGATCATTCTATTCATCTGCGGCAATTGCTAGAGTTATTAAGAAAAGAAAGACTCTATGCAAAGTTTTCTAAATGCGAATTCTGGCTCAGACAGGTATAATTTCTATTATATATGTCTTTAGCTATTTCCTAAGTATTCTTTGATTTACATCAGAAATTGACTTTCATTCTTGATTATCTTATAGATCCAGTTCCTTGGCCATGTTGTTTCTGGCGAAGGGATTTCCGTTGATCCTTCGAAAGTCGAGGCCGTTCAGAAATGGCAAACACCTCGCAATGCCTCCGAGATAAGAAGTTTCCTTGGATTGGCCGGTTATTATCGGCGATTCATAAAGGACTTCTCAAAGATTGATGTGCCACTTACAACGCTAACACGAAAGAATACTCCTTTCGTTTGGACTGATAAACAGCAAGAGGCATTTGACATTCTAAAGCAAAAGTTGATTCAAGCGCCGATTCTAGCCTTGCCAGAAGGTAATGACGATTTCGTTGTTTATAGCGATGCCTCTGGTACTGGCTTAGGATGTGTTCTGATGCAAAGGGGAAAAGTAATTGCCTATGCTTCAAGGCAATTAAAAGACTATGAGAAAAGTGCACCAACTCATGATCTTGAGTTGGCTGCTGTTACCTTTGCATTGAAAATCTGGCGTCATTATCTTTATGGGACTCGGTGTCAGCTCTACACCGATCATAAGAGTCTCAAGTACCTTTTCACTCAAAAAGATCTTAACATGAAACAGCGTCGATCCTTGGAGCTTATCAAGGATTATGATTGCGAGATCTTGTATCATCCCGGCAAAGCAAATGTTGTCGCGGATGCGTTGAGTAGAAAAGTGTATCCTGAAAAGTGCTGCTATGCCCTAACTCCAGTTATATTCTCTTCTGATCTTATTGAAGACATCAGAGTTGCTCAAACTGAAGCACTGAAAGAAGAGAATATTGATTCTGAAAATCTTAAAGGGCAGTTACAATTTCTGACTCTGAACCATTTGGGACTTCACTGTCTCAAGGGAAACCGAATCTGGGTTCCTAAATATGGTTCTATTCGTAGCACTCTTCTGTCCGAAGCTCATCAGTCCAAGTTATCCATTCATCCTGGTAGCTCAAAGATGTATTTTGATCTAAAAGCTGACTACTGGTGGCCAGGAATGAAGAAGGACATTGGAAAATGTGTTGAAAGCTGCAGAGTATGTCAGATGGTTAAGGCAGAACATCAGAAGCCCTTCGGGGATATGCAACCACTGCCAGTTCCTGAATGGAAGTGGGAGCATATAACAATGGACTTCATTACGAAGCTGCCAAAGACCAAAAGACAACACGACTCTATCTGGGTAGTCGTTGATCGTTTAACTAAATCAGCACATTTCATACCGATGAAAGAAACTTATTCTCTCGATAGATTGGCGCAGTTGTACATCACTGAAATAATTTCACGTCACGGTGTGCCAAAGTCTATCGTTTCAGATCGTGATAGTCGCTTCACATCCAGATTCTGGCAAGCATTACAAGACGGGATGGGTACTCGGATTTCTATGAGTACTGCTTATCATCCAAATGCAGATGGCCAGAGTGAGCGTACTATTCTAACTCTTGAAGATATGCTTCGTGCCTGCATTCTTGATCTAGGTGGTAACTGGAATGACCACTTACCGTTGGTCGAATTCTCATATAATAACAGTTATCATTCAACGATCAAGATGGCTCCTTTTGAAGCTCTATACGGAAGAAAGTGCAGAACTCCTACCTGTTGGCGCGAAACAGGCGAATCGCCAATAGCGGGTCCTGCCCTTCTACAGTTGACTCACGAGAAGATTCAACTCGTTAGAAGAAACATACTTGAAGCTCAAAGCAGGCAGAAGTCATATTATGACAATCGGCATAGATCAATCAGTTTTGCAGTTAACGATTGGGTGATGTTGAAAGTATCCCCAATGAAGAATGTGGTACGGTTCATTAAAAGAAACAAGTTAGCTCCGAGATTTATCGGACCGTTCAAGATCGTCGAAAAGATTGGAAATCAGTCTTATCGTCTTGATCTACCAGCGGACTTAGCTGGAATACAGCCTGTATTCCATGTTAGTCATTTGAGAAAAAGCCTAGCTGACGAAAGGGAAGTTCAGATACCACATGTTAACCTGCAGATTGATGAGAAGCTTCGCATGGTTGAAGAGCCAGAACGTATTCTGGACTCGAAGACCAAAAAGCTTCGGAATAAAGAGATACAGATGGTGCTCGTCCAGTGGAAACACCACAAAGGTTCGCATCAGTCTTGGGAATCGAGAGATGTTATGAAAGCTACATATCCCAGTCTGTTCGAACATAGCTAACTTCGGGGACGAAGTTTGTGCGTGGTGGAGCCCATTCTGTAACAACCTAACTTTTGATTAGTTATGTAATGACTATTTTGAGATAATAATATAATTTTGTTATATTATTTGGAATTTGCAAATATTGATTTAGAATAAAAATATATTAAGTAAATATAATTTTATATTATATTTATGATATAATTAAATTGAGTAAAATAAAAGAGATGTATTATACAAAAATAGAAGTGGGTTAAAGTCAAATGAAGTATATAAACTGAAATAATGATCATTTAAGATCATTAATACAAAAGTTACTCTCTCTCTACTCTCTCTCTACATTGTACGGTTTCTTCATAAAACCTTAAGAATTATCACAAATTTGCAATCAATTGGAGAATTGAAGACAAGTGAATGTTACAATCAACAACAATCAACAAGAATCTGCAAAAATTGAGGTAAATTTCCTTATAAATTTACATATTTTGATTGTTTGGTTCGGTTTTTTGAGAAACTGAAATCAAAGAATTAAAATGAGAAGAATTTGTATTGCATGTATATAAATTTTGTAGATTATGATAAATTTAAGTTAATAGATGTTAAAGAAACAAGAATTTTAGTTTGGATTATCCAAATAAGAAGAAAATCGGAGTTTTTGAAAGAAAAGATGTTCTTGACAAAATTATGAATTTTGGATGATCTTGATCAAAATATGATGTTATTGATAGAGAAATTGATATAAAATTAACACAATAATCATAATACATCAATATATAACATTGCATGTTACTAAAAATGAGTTTTGAGTAATTTTTATGAAAAATCCGTATGAATATGACCAAGAACACCAAGAACATTTCTGGGAAAATTAAGAAGGTATGAGTCCGAATTCGGTTGAAACCGAATTCGGATGAGTGGCTCATTTCGGATGGTACCTAATTCGGATCCCAATCTCGGATCTTGCTTTGGTCCCATTTCGGATGATGTCAAATTCGGATGATCCCATTTTCGGACCTAAATGTCCTAATTCGGATGGGATGCTTTATTTCGTTTCTTATATATGTATTTCGGATGGCATCTAAATTCGGTCCCAACTCCGAATCCGGATGACTGATTCGGACACAACTTGGTCCGAATTCGGATGCTAAATTCGGATTAGCCAATTCGGGTCCCCAATTCAGATTGGTCCGGATCCGGATGATCCGAATCCGGATGGTCCGAAATTGGATGATCTATTTTGATATTTTTGCAAAATGATTAACAGAGTTATCAGTTATCAGAATCAGATAGAATTAAAGAATTTATGACCAAAAGATGATGACATTGATAAGATAAGTTATCAGATATCAGACTCAGATAAAATACAAGAATTTGAAGACTAAAATGATGATGATAAAAATGATGAAAATGACATGATATTATCATGAATGATTTTGAACAGGTTCAGTATATTCTGAACAAAGATTTAAAGACTTAAAGAAGATAGACTGACAGAGATAAAATCCTGAGATAACTCAGGTGGCAGATTCTTATATCTGTTTGACCAAGACCCAGAACTGTGAGTTATAGATATTCAAATTGAACATGCACAGATCCGGTTGAGATATATTGATGCTGTTACATTTATTGATATTCATTTATCAGCTGGATTGAGACCTGTGCACACCATGGATGGGTGTTGCCCAGTGAATCATGATAGCTATTTGCTTATCTTTTCAGATTGTATTTAATATTATCTCAGACTTTGCTTTATGATTCGTTGCTATCATGACTCCTAAGACATATGCTTACATCATTGATCAGATTTTTGATAAGATTGATTCAGCTTAATTAGCCCTTATGGTCTATTGTTCTAGACCCGGCTATTTCACCAGTTCTTATGAACTTGGTAATGACCTCCGATGTTCCGCCATATTGACTTACTGGTAGCTAGCCCAGTATGTGGCTGATCCCCACGATATAAGCGTGAGTGTGGCTTGAACATCATCCGATCTTATGATACTATATCTCAATCATGAGGGCTGTAGCGGCAGCCAAGACATATCACGCTTAGATTTATGACTCCGCTTGACACGCATGTTAATATTGAAAATCTATAAACTCACTAAGCTTTGCTTACAGATGTTGCATTAATATTTTACAGGAAAAGCCAAAGGAAAATCACCTGCAGGACCTAGTACTTAGGTCAGTCAAGATCCAAGTTTTGAAGCTTTCTTAGACCACTACTCAACAATTATCTGGTACTGATTGGAAGACATCAAATGTGGTGGTTCTGGGTAGACTTGATGTAATGTTTGATGTGATGATTAGATTAGATGTTACCCTTTTTATAACTTTAATTTGAAAATCTGTAATTTGTAATGAACTTAATCCTAAAATGTTTGTACTTGTAATTTTTAATTCCGCAATTAATTACCCTATCTTAGTATGATTGATATCGTATTGCAAATTTGTGGGACCTAGACTCTGAGGACTGACCCGGAAGGGGAGGTCTTCACATTGACTGAGGCCTTTTTGTGCCTAACAATCTCCCCCTATTTGCAATAACCAGTCTATGCTGGTTTTGTCAAAAATCACTATACATTCTTACAATACATTTGTTGAAATAGAATTACAACATCAACATAAAGTAAAAGATCAGTTTATATATACACTGATTTTTTATTACATTAGAACAACACATGTTCTTACAAAAGTACAACTAATGTACTGATGTATATTACAACTAATGTAAAATGAAATTACAACAAATGTAAATAAAGTACAACTGATGTACATTGGACTGTTTTTGTTGGGAGCGAATAATGGTAAGCCTGTCCAACTGATGGACAGCTTCCATTCTTCACCTACCCATATGGTAGATGGACTTCATTGGACTGGAGGTGGCATTCCTTGTTTGAATTTTCTTTCAAGTTCTTTCCTCGTTTCTTCCATTTCTTCAATTTCAACTCTGAGAAACATGAAGTTAGAATCTTGAAGCTCACCTCTGTTATAGAATCCTTTCAGCTCATCCCAGATGGCTGCTCTCCATAAGCTGGACTGTCTGAAGGAGGAGACAATCCTGAAGGCTGCAAGCTGCTTAAGACCAACTTTATGTAGGTCTGAAGCTCTTTGAAAGCATTTCTTTTGAGACAAGGGATCTACAAAAAATGCCCCTAACTCAGGCTCTTCAATCACTTTACCATCTTCAAATTCTACTCCTTTAGGCAGGCTGTGGTCAACTCCTTTAATTTCCACAGCATAATCTCCTTGTTCAATCATTATAAGGAGTTCTTCCAGCTCTGTGTCCTTCTTAGTTCTCCTGGCCTTTATTTTAGGATGTGTCACAAAGACACCTTCACTTACTTCTTTAGAGATCAGGCCAATGTCCTTTACTCTTTCCATCAATTTCTTGACATATGCCCTGATTTCCTTAGCCGTTTCTGACTTTGATTCACTCAGGGCAACTGCCAGCTCAATCCATTCTCTGTACCCCATCTGTGCTACGTCAGTGTGGTCATATGTTTCCAATTCTGGGCCTGTTGCACCCATCCTTGTTATTTTCAGCTTCCACTGACTGCCTTTCCTTGATACAGGGACAGCTTTGACAATTGCTTCCTTGGCTAGCCTTCTTTCAGCAACATCATGAAACTTTTTCTTTGCCAAGTTGTCAAAGTGGTATTGAGCTCTTGCATGAGGCACTGTAGATTTGGTCACAGAGACCGGAGTACCTTTTTCTACTTCCTTTTCCTTCTCCCCTGCTGATTTTCTAGCAGCTTCCATTATTTTCTTTTGCACCTCCAGGGTAGACATTTTAATTTTCTTTGCTTCTTGGAGTGCAAAAGATTTGGCAGCTTTGGCAGATTCTTCTTCTTTTCTCATGACCTCCAGGGCTTGAAGCTGTTCTTCTCTAAACTCAAAGTACTTGTGCATAGGAAGACCCATCTCTTTAGCCCTGGCCTTGTGAAATTGAATTTCTGCTTGTTCTTGCTGCATGGGATCAACATCTGCTTTTTCTTTTCCTTTAGCTGCTGCTGTAATGATAGCAGCCTCAGGAATTTCTTCTTCTTCTTCTTCTTCTTCTGTTATAATTAGATGCCTTCTTTTACTGCTGGGCCTGTCCTCAGAGATGAATTCCTCCCCCTTAGACTGAGCAGGGTTTGGAGAGACAGCCTGAGTAGGCAGAGCAGCTTGAGAGGCACCTTCAGCTGTACCTGTTTCAAAAATATCTGCTGGCTGACCAGTTTGGGTTGCAGACACTGGTATTTCCTTAGGAGAAGAAGTTTTCTCCCCCTTAGACTTAGTCTTCGAGGCAGATGACTTCTCCCCCTTTGAAGGAGATGAAGCAGCGACTTCAACACCTGGTCTGCCTGAAGACACAAAGTCAGCAGGCTTGCCAGCAGGTTTAGCAGAAGGTTTGGGACCAACAAGGCTAGTCACTAAGAAAGCCAAGTTATCCTTCACCTCTGTAAGCTGGGAAAGACAGGTCTGAAGAGAAGAGGAGTGAGAATCAGCAAGGGATGTTAGCTTTACAATATTTTCCCTATCAGTCGCTGTGAACAGCAGAGTTTGCAGCTGTGCAAGATGAAGTTCGAGAGAATCTTGCACATCAGCAAGGTCTGATGACACAGAGTTTGAAAGGGAGCCAATGAGATTTTGTAAGCTAGCCAGAGTGGCGGGAAGAGTAGAATTGCAAGAAGTAAGAAGAGATGACAGCTGTTGAGAAATGGCTGTCATTGAGGACACAGAGTCCTGTTGCATGGAAAGAATAGAGGAGAGGGATGTGGACACATGTTGCAGCTGAGCAGTGAGGGCTAACAGCTGTGGAGAGAGATCAGGTTGTGGAGTGGTAGGGAAAGAGACCTTGAACGAATCAAAGAACCCCTGAAGCTGTGCAGACACAGAGTCTGATATGATAGAGGGGAGAGAAGACATAGAGGATTCTAAAGAACTAACTTTGTTGGTCAGCAAGGAAAGCTGATCCTTCAAAGGCAGGTCTTTAGGAGATGGAGGGGTATGGGTAGACTGTTTTGAGTGGGTAGATGGAGAAGATGATGATGAGGCTGGTGTAGGGGGATGTGATGGAGAGGGAAGAGAAACTTTTGAAAGAAGCTCCATAGCTTGGGCAAAAGTAATATGGCCCAGCTTGGAGTGGTCAAAGGGTCCTTCAGCAGCGGCTGTAGCTGCATCACCAGGAGAAGGGGTTGGTGTTGAGGGCCTTTCAGATGCTGCTTGTGCTGCAGCATCCTCATGAAGACCAGTGGTGGTTCCCTCTGTAGTGCCTTGGTTTAAAAGCACCTCATCATTGGGAGATGGGATATGCATTTCAACATCAGCAGTGGTGAAACCTGCTGATGGAGTTTGCATGGAGGGAGCAGCCTCACCAGAAGGATGGCATGATCCCTGAGGTTCATCAGCCTGGGTTGTTGGTCCCTCAGCAGCTGTTTGGTGTAGAACAGCTGTATCATGGGGAACAGAAGTTTGAGGCTGAGCTGCTGATTGGTCTATACCAGCAGCGTGGGCACCTCGTGCAGACTCAGGGTGTGAGGAGATTTTAGTGGGGGACAGTGTGGACACAGTATGGAGTGGAGAGGACTCCTGTCTTTCAATATCCTCAGCCTGTTGGGAGGCTGGGATAGTTGATGTGGGTATCTCCGTTTGTACAACTGGTTCCTGTTGGGAGGAACCAGAGGGTCTAGGCTGACTCTGGGTAGACTCAGAATGGAGTGAAGCATGCTCCAATGTGGCTGAACCTTCTCCCAAAATAGGAGAGGCAGTAGGGGTTGCTTCTTTTACAACTGAACCCTGTTGAGAGGGAACAGAGGAGGTGGTTGTTTTAGCTGTTTTCTTTTTGGAGATAGATTTTCTGTGATATAGGATGGATGGAGTGGGTGATTGGGGAGAGGAGATGAGAGGTTCAGACTGGACAGGTTTTGAGACTGGGTCAGAAATAGGTGGGTTGGCCTGTTCCATAGTCTCAGATGCCACAGAGGCACCAGCCACAGAGGCTTGAGGTTCAACAAATGAACCAGGGTGAGGAGTCTTCTCCTTCTCAGCCACAGAGGCTAAACGTACAGACTTAGTCTGAGCTGATTTGGCCTTCTTTTTCACAGGCCCAGCTTCAGCAGTTGCCAGGGTCCTCTTAACAAGTTTGGACCTGGCTTTGGATTTTGTTGCGGGAGCAGCAGCTTCTGGATCCACCCTCACAGCAGAGAGTCCTTCCACCAAACCTAACAACCTCCTCATTGGTGTGGATAGAGGAGGCTCATTTTGAAGTACAGGAGTACGGAAAATTCTATTCCCTATGACAGGGAATGTAGCAGACTTAAGTAAGGGCTGAGAGTTGTATAGTTGCTCACCACAAACATGGCTGAAAATGAGGCTCAGAAACATGGGATAACGGACAGCAGCTGGTCTTGGCTCTTGCTGCACCAGGTTCCTTAAGTTCACAAAGATCCACTTAGCCATATCAAGGGTAGTCCCATCCACTAGCTGTAGGACTATTGAAACTTCATCTCTACTCAGTTGGTTAAATGAACCAACTTTGCTGCTGAAGCTCATCATCACCAAAGCAAACAGAAAGCTGTAGGTAGGAGACAAATCCTTCCTGTACAATGTTGCTCCAATTTTGGGTTCTGCTACACCACAGAAGCGTAGCAGATTTCCCATTTGCTCGTTCTCAGGCTGGGGCAGATCATATGACTCAGCAACAGGCAGATGAAGAACCTCCTTCAGAAGATCAGCAGTTATCTCAATGGTTTGAGTCCCATTAAGAATAGTTCCTTTGATGACTTTGGTGTTGGGATTGTAGGAACAGGTGTACCAGAATTCATACACCATCTCCTGGTACAGGACACCAGGAGTTGCAGTCATAGCATAGTTCAACGGATGAACTTGTAGAAACTCCACCATTTGATCGTAACCTTTCTCCACATAGTTTTTGGGGATAGTAAGGTTTGCAACGTAGTTTGTGGGTTTGATGGTCAGCATTGTGGTGACTGATGAGTGTTTGACAACATCATCACCAACGCACACTGGAAGAAAGGGATTAGGGTTTTGAGCCATTTGGGAAGTTTTGAGGTTTGGAGAAGCAAAAGACACTTAGTCGATTTTTAGGGTTCTTGAGGATTTCTGGAAATGATGAGGAAGATGAAACAGTAGTTTGGTATTTATAGGATTTGAATGTGAGTGTGTATGAGAGAGAATATTGTGGGCGGTTTGATTTGAAAAAGTCGTTAACGGAAAACGGAACGGTTGTCCTTGTCAGACCGTTTGTCAGACCACTTAAATCCTTTTTAATCACTTACACACGTAATCCACATTATCCGCAGTAATTAAGTTAAATAAAACATTAATTAAGTAACTTAAGTTTGAAGAAAGGTAATTAAAATTTTTGGTCTAAGCTGTTGGTCAACCCTGTGATGACCAAGGTTATCACAAGCTGTTCAATCTTCAAGCTGTTCATTTTTCAAACTGTGCCTCCAGCCTGCTCTCTTTTGTAAGAGCAGGTTGTGTTCAATAGTTGAACAGGTTACAAGACAATGGCTTGTAAGACAGTGTGAAGAAATAGACAAGTTGAAGATTAGAGCATCAGAGCAGGCTGGACGAATAAACTGTTTTTGTTCAGCCTGTTGTATGCTCAAGCTGTTCAAGTTTTTCAGACAAATGACTAAGTACAGAACATGTATAACCTGTTCTGTCTAAGCTGTTCTGAGAAACTTGAGCAGTGTGAAACACACAAATTTTTAGACCTTTGAGAGACACTTAGTCACTCTTGTTTAACATGCCCAGCTTGCTGACAAGGTAATTAAACCTTGTTTCATCCAAAGGTTTGGTGAAAATGTCTGCAAGCTGTTCATTTGTGGAAATAAAACTTACCTCCACATTACCTTTTTGAATGTGATCCCTGATGAAGTGATGTCTGACTTCAATATGCTTCGTTCTAGAATGAAATACTGGATTGTTGGAAATGGCTATGGCACTTGTGTTATCACACAGAATAGGAATTTTCCTATACACAAGACCATAATCTTCAAGCTGATGCTGCATCCACAGAATCTGTCCACAACAGCTTCCAGCAGCAATGTACTCAGCTTCAGCAGTAGAAGTAGACACAGAGTTCTGCTTCTTGCTACACCAACTTATCAACTTACCACCAAGAAGTTGACATCCACCTGTTGTGCTTTTCCTGTCTAGCCTGCAGCCTGCAAAATCAGAATCTGAGTAACCTGTTAGTTCAAGGCTAGAGTCTTTGGGATACCAAAGACCCAAACCTGGTGTACCCTTCAGGTATCTGAAGATTCTTTTAACAGCAGCTAGATGAGATTCATTTGGATCAGCTTGGAACCTAGCACACAGACAGGTGGCAAACATAATATCAGGTCTACTAGCAGTTAAATATAGCAAGCTCCCAATCATGCCTCTGTAAGCTGTTACTGAAATAGCTTTACCACTGGCATCAGAATCCAATTTTACATTAGTTGCCATTGGGGTTTTAATAGGAGAACTTTGATCAAATTTGAACTTTTTCAATAGATCTAAAGTGTACTTTCTTTGATTTATAAAAATTCCAGTTGAGGTTTGTTTAACCTGTAATCCTATAAAGAAAGTAAGTTCTCCCATCATACTCATTTCATACTTGGATTTCATGAGTAATGAAAAATTCTTGCACAACTGCTCATTTGTAGAACCAAATATTATATCATCCACATAAATTTGAACAAGCATAATGTCAGATTTCACTTTCTTTATGAACAGTGTAGTATCCATTTTACCTCTGGAATACCCATTGCTCATAAGGAACTCAGTAAGAGTGTCATACCAGGCTCTAGGGGCTTGTTTGAGACCATAGAGAGCTTTGTCCAACTTATAGACAAAACCTGGATGTTGTTCATTTTCAAAACCTGGAGGCTGCTTGACATAAACTTCTTCTTGCAGCTTCCCATTTAAAAATGCACTCTTCACATCCATTTGAAATACCTTAATGCTCTTATGAGCAGCGTAGGCTAGATACAAACGAATTGCTTCTAGCCTAGCCACAGGAGCAAATGTTTTATCATAATCAATTCCTTCCTCCTGTCTGTAGCCCTGAGCAACTAGTCTTGCCTTATTTCTAATGACATGACCTTGCTCATCCATCTTATTCCTGAAAACCCATTTAGTGCCAATTATAGTTTTACCTTTAGGAGCAGGGACCAACTTCCAGACATTGTTTTTCTCAAACTGATTGAGCTCTTCTTGCATGGCAGTGATCCAATTGGCATCTTTTAGTGCTTCATCAACCTTCTTTGGCCCCATCAGTGAAACAAAACTAGAGAACATACAAAAATTCCCTAAGCTGTCCCACCGTGTTTGTATCCCTTTGTTGATGTCACCAATTATTTGATCATTGGGGTGACACCTGATCCACTTAGGATCATTTTTCAATGATGATTCACCTGAGTTGTTAACATCTTCAGCAGGTCCTGTTGAGCAGCTCTCAAAATTTTCAGATACACTGTTGTCTTGAGCCTGTTCACTTGTTGAACATGTCTGACCACTGTTGAACATATCAGCAGTAGAACTAGGAAAATCAGCATTGATAGGTTCAGGACATGCAGTTGTAATTAAGTCAGTACACTTATTCACACAGGGTGTATTGACATAATCATCATCATGTTCATCATGATTAACAGGTTCCACACTGGGTGTAGTGGAAGCTTTTGAGTCCTCTTCATTGTTTGAATGCATCAGATCATCAAAATTAAGTTCTCCTGAAACTGATTCAGGAACAGCTTTGGTGAAAGCATTCTTTGACTCTTCAAAGGTGACATTGATAGATTCATCTATCACCTTTCTTTTGTTGTTGTATACTCTGTAGGCTTTAGAGATAGGAGAGTAGCCAACAAACACACCTTCATCAGCTTTAGGTTCAAACTTTGTCAGTTGATCCCTCTGATTCAGAATGAAGCAGGGACACCCAAACACATGGAAGTAACTGACATTTGGTTTCCTTCCTTTGAGCAGCTCATAAGGAGTCTTGTTCAACCTTTTTACCACTAAGGATCTGTTTTGAGTGAAGCAGGCAGTGTTGACAGCTTCAGCCCAGAATGATGAAGGTAAACCTGATGCACACAACATGGTTCTGGCAGCTTCAATAAGAGTTCTGTTTCTCCTTTCAGCAACTCCATTTTGTTGTGGAGTTCTTACAGCTGAAAAGTTTTGAGTGATTCCTTTCTCTTCACAGAAGTCTTCAAGAGTATTGTTTCTGAATTCAGTACCATGATCACTTCTAAGCTGCTTCACTTGAGCAGAGTTCAGCATCTCCATCTTTTTCACAAATCCAATAATTTCTTTAGCAGCCTCTCCTTTGCTCTTCAGAAAGATCACCCATGTGTACCTGGAGAACTCATCAACCATTACTAGAGTGTATCTTCTTCCTCCTAGACTTGGGACATTTACAGGTCCAAGCAAGTCCATGTGGATTAAGAAGAGTGGAGTATCAATAGAGAAATTATGTTTGGATTTAAAAGATGTTTTCCTCTGCTTGCCTTTTTCACAAGCTGTGCAGAGTTTATCTTTAACAAAGGTTATAGAGGGCAAACCTGTCACCAACTCTTTCTTACAGAGTTTATTGATGTTCTTGAAGTTCAGATGTGACAGCCTTTTGTGCCATAACTAGTTTAAGTCTGGATTTGTTCTTGTGAGAAAGCAGGTTTCAATTGTGGAATCAGCAGATTGCATGTCCACAACATATACACCTTTCTTTCGTTGAGCACATAGCACAACTTTGCCTTGGGGATCCAATATGTAACCTAGGTGCTCATCAAAGTTAACCTTGTAGCCAGCATCACACAGTTGGCTTATGCTAACAAGGTTATGTTTTAGCCCAACCACATAGGCAACTCTTTTGAATACTGCAGCACCAGCTTTAAGAGTTCCATATCCTTCAGTGGATCCCTGTACATCGTCACCAAATGTGACTTTTGGCCCTTTTTCAGACCTGAGATCACTCAGCAATTCTTTACAATCTGTCATGTGCCCTGAGCAGCCACTGTCCAAGTACCAAACCTGGGAAGGTTGTTTTTCCTGCAGAGTGATAAGAGAAATATTAGTCATTTTTAGGGGAACTCATCACAGAGATGAGTTCTCCTACTTCATCAACATTTGTTGATGGACTTATAATATCCACACTAATATTCCCAATTTGAATGGTGTCATCTTGGATACCATTTTTATTGACTGAGATGTTTCCAACACTGCTTGTAACAGCTGTGAGAGAACTATCAGAGTCAACAGGCCTCATGTCCTCAGGTTCAGGACAGTCTTTGGCCAGATGTGTCTTCTTCCCACATTTATAACATTTTCTCTTTTTAGGATTTTTGAAAGAAGAACTTTCAGAAACACATTCTGAGTTATTTTTGTTGATTCTTTTAGCAGGTTTAGCAAATTTATTACTATTTGATGAATCAACAGCTTGTGTGGAGGGTTCAAAAGTCACAACTTTGTTTGTCTCTTCTTTCCTTCTTTTAGGAGGACAAATGTCAAAGACAGGAAGCCTAATTGGATTTTGAACTTCCACAGGTATGGGGAACTTATTCCCATGTTTCTCAGGTTGAGCAATGGCTTTGCCTTTGTTACTACTGAGACGTGATTTATGCTGCCTATCAACATAATCATTGTTTTTAGTTTTGAAAAACTTATTTTCATGTAAAACCAGTTTACCACTATGATTAGTAAACTTATTAGAAATCACAGCAGGTTTGCTTTCAACATGAGACTTGCCCTTGTTGAAAACAGGCTGCTTAACTTTTGAAAACTTGTTTTCAAAATGTTTAGCATCAAAAGGATTATTATGTCTTTTACCATCAGCTTTGGACACAGAACCTGATTTGTCAACAGGTTTAGTATCCACAGCTGTAGTTTGGACATGTTTTCCTTTCTTTTGCTTGTGTGAATCAGCAGAGCACTTAGCAGGCTGGATTGATGGAGAACATATTCCAATACCAGCTTTTGAGCTAGGTTCACACGAGCTGTCAGTATTTTGAGGTCTGACAAACCTGTTTGTTGAAATTAGTTTACCATTCACTTTTTGAACAAAAGTGTTTGGAAGCTCACCAAGAGTGAATAAATCTTCTTTCAGATTATTAATCTTAACAATGGAAGCTGCTGTATCAAGATCCCCTCCAAGATAGACTTGAATTTATGCAGGGATCTGTTGACTTATACAATGGCTGACTTTTTGTGCAGATTGGCACCAAGAGTCAACTATCTTTTGAAGCTTAGCATGCTTTATATCTGTTTCTCTCTTTTCTTCCAGTAAAATAGAGTTGATGTGTTTTAATTCATCAAGCTCAGTTTCCAACTGATGGAAACTGTCCAATTTGCTGGATTTTGTTTTAAGATCAGTTTTAAGTTTTGAGATTTCAGATAATAAAGCATCATGCTTCTCAACAGCAGCTTTCAAATCAACTAGCATATATTCAAAATCTTAATCTTTTCTTCAGAACTGTAAGCCATAAAATTTTGTACCTTATACATCATTGTAGGATTCCAGTTCTCTAAGCTGCTGAAAGCTTCAGCTTCAGCCATATCCTGTTTGAAACTGCTTGTTGATGGGACATCAGTGTTGGCCATCAGACATTGATTGTCTTCTTCATCAGATGATGAATCAGATTCTTCCCAATCACAAGTCTCTGCCATGAGTCCCTTCTGGCGGTTGGAACCCACTGAGTTTTCCAACTTCCTCAGCTTAGCCATGGCCATAAGGTACTTAACCCTATACCCATCATCCTTGTTTGTCTTGTATGGTTTGGATGACTGAACAACAGCTTTTGACACACAGTCAGCAGCTATATGGCCAGTTTTGCCACATTTGAAGCACTCACCCTTGGATTTATCAAATGCCTTCTTTTTGCCAGCACCTGAACTTCCTTGCAGCATGTTTCTTCCAAACCTTTTCCTGTTGAACCTTTTGACAAGCATGACTATCATTTGCTCATCATCCTGTTCAGCAAGATCTGCATTATCTTCCTCATCTGACACCTCTTCCTTGTCATCATCCTGTTGATCAGGTTGAGTGAACACATCACTCACCTGACTCACAGACTGTCTCACATTAGCCACAAAGGCTGCACCTCTTTTAGACATCTCCAAGGCATTTCTCTTCTGTTGCCTTAACTGTTCATCATTTAGTAAAGATCCATACAAGTTGACAAGATCCATACTTCTGATTGTTCCTGAATTTCTTAAAATTGTTGAAAAGTAATTCCATTCTTCAGGGAGGATGTCCAAAAACTTGTTCACCAGAGTAAGACTGTCCTTAGTGATCCCAACAGCTTTGAGATCATTCACAAGAGCAGTAAACCTGGTGTAGGTTTCTGTAAGAGTCTCCTTTGGTTTTGCAAAGAAGAGTTCATACTGTCTAACAAGATTGTTAATCCTGTTATCCAGTGTGATTGTGGGTCCATCATAGACGGTACACAAAGTATCCCACATCTCCTTAGCAGTCTTCATCTTCTCAACCTGTTTGAACACATCATCAGGCAAGGAGATGACTAGATTGTTTCT
The DNA here is from genome assembly GCA_020465985.1 of Centrapalus pauciflorus. Lineage (NCBI taxonomy): Eukaryota > Viridiplantae > Streptophyta > Magnoliopsida > Asterales > Asteraceae > Centrapalus > Centrapalus pauciflorus. The sequence goes on from JAANYP010005549.1 coordinate 387,718, forward strand.
GGCCTTTGCATCAAGAGCCACCAACCTTTTGTCTTTATCAGACCATTGAGCTTTTGCTTTCTCAAATGTTCTGATCTCAGGAGCTGCTCCTTCAACAGCAGGAGTTATTGTTGTAACAGAGGTTGGCACATAAGGACCCTCCATTACAATTTCTGGTAGTTGTACATCCAGATTCTCTAGGTAGAGCATCATTCTGCACTTCCAACCAGAAAAGTTCTGATGATTGAACTTTGGAGGTTTGCCCATTGAGCCATTGTCATAGTATGAGGAATTTGCAGCACTGTTGTCCATGGAAACTTAGGAGAATGAGAGATCTAGAATGACACACACTCTAAACTGCTCTGATACCAGTTGTAGGTCCCGAGAGGTTCCCAAAGTATATAGCTTTAAGCTGTAGAGGGGGGGGGGGTGAATACAGCTATTTAAAAACTACACACTATTTTCTCAATGTTTGTATGTATTATTAACAAACTGTTAATTACAAACAAGCTTGAATGCGGAAAGGTTCAAGCTGAGATGACAGATACAACAGTATGTTCACTAGTCTAAGACAGACTCAAACTAGATTACAATGAATACACTCACTGATAAGCACTCACTGTGTTTACAAGACTTAGAGGAACAGCTTAAGTAGAACAACTTAGACACAAAGAAACTGTATTACACAAGCAGGCTTGCATGCATGAAGAATATACTTGCACGTTCACTCTTGGCTTCAGCACTTAGCTTTTTGGCTTATCTTTCTGACCTTAGAAGCTTCCTTTTATACTCACTCAGAGGATCTAAGAGAAACTTCTTCATTGGACGGAATGAAAAAGGAGAAGTCTTGTTTGAAAAGACCACATAACTTTTCTGCACTTTTCTGAAAAGCAGACTTGTCTTCACATGTGCAGAACTTTTGTCTTTTCACTTTGTCTACTGTTGCATTGCCTTTAACCAAATAAGGAATGTCAACTTTGCGTCTTTCTTCCTTGTAAAGGCCTATTTTGATATAAGAAAAAGGTCTGTCACCCTTTTTCAAATAACCTTTTGTCTTCATGTTACAGAACAGCGTGGGCAGGCTGAGCAGTTCTGTTTTCCACTTTGTCTTCGACTTTGTAAACTGATCTTGTAGCCAAAAACAATACATGATGACTTGGAAACGTATTCCATAAAGTGTTTAGCCTGTTCACAAAGAACAGAACACTTGAAAAATGCCCAAGCTGCTCATCAGTGTAGAGCAGCGTAGACAGTTTATGTCCAGCCTGTTCAGCAGATAGAGCAGCTTGGACAAACTGTCTTAGTTGCAACACATGCAACACATAGAACAGCTTTTGACTGATATTGCAAATCATTTTCAGGTTTCAATAAGACATATAACAGGCCTTAATTTCAACCTTCAAATGCATCAACAGGTTTGATTAGAAATCTCCCCCTCAGATGTAGAACAAGTTTGACTGAGGCCTTTTTGTGCCTAACAGTATATGGGACGCGGGTTCAAGTCTTTCTTTCTTCAATCATCGGAAGAAGTCTTAGCCCAAGAGGACGAGAAAAGAATTGAAAATGAAAAAAGGCAAAAATTTCTTTTAAATATGAGAAGCTGAACAACAGTTATCCTTATAGAGTACCCACTCTAGAGGAGAACTTCTTTTCTAGATATTTATCAGCTGAAATGAAAGTCGAACCTGTTAAACCAATCTCTCATCCTTACATTCCTACAAAGGTTCTTCAACACAAAAATAAATGTTTTAGAAAAGGATTTAAGTACAGCTCGTGAGAAAACATTTGGTTATCAAGAAGCTCTTCTCATAAGCAAGGAAAAATTGGTAAGCAAAGTTTTGAACAAAATGTAGAACTAACCATTTTAAAAGAAAAAACGTTTTGACACTATTTCAGAAAGTTTAAGTTCTCATTTAAAAGATTCAACAACCTCTCCTCCTGACAAAGTCCTGCATACATCATCAGACAAAGGTAAAGCCAAGATTGAAGTCCTTGTAATCATTTTCAAATGTGAGTGTTCAAAATCTTCAAAAGCTGAGGTTTCAAAGAAGTCTAAGAGTCAATCTAGGTCTTCCAACAAACCCACTCATCAAGGAAATCTCTCTAAATCTAAATCTTCCAAACGTACTGACCTTCCCCATTCGTCTTCAATCACTGTTTCAATGGAGTTAGTTGACTATCAACCAGAGTACAACCCAGAAGCTATAATGAAATACTATCTTGTGGCGTTCAGTTAGGCAGAATCAAGAATCCCGATATCAAAGATTTGATATTGAAAGAGAAAAACAATCTCTCTGCAATCGGTTGGTCTTTCTTTTACATATTTAAAAAACCTGACCGTCGAGAACTCCGATACCGTTCTCCGGTGGGTAAAACGTATTGTTCACTCCGAACAGCCTGTCAAGTTCTCATCGACAAAAAAAACAAGATCATGATAATCATGAAGTTTATTTGAGTAGTTCCAAGATTAATGACAGATTTAGAGAATGTAGCGAGGAATTGAAGAAGAAAGATAGTTCACTCCAAACAGCCAATCAAATTCCCATCGACCGAAAAGAAGATCACGATAAGAATGAACATGGCTCTGATACCAATTGTTAACGTCGTCCCAATCATAAATCTTGCACTCACACCTATAAACAATAATATAAATGATTCAAACAAAGAGAATAGTCTCAATCTAAGTTGAATATTGTCAGAGAGAAATGAAAAGGTAGCCGTCGATTTTCTCAATTACAAAGTGAATAATGACAAAGTTGTGGGAAACCCTAGTCGGTTTCCCTGAAAAATAAAATCAACTTTGAAGGGTTTACAAATTATACCTATCAACTTCTGAATAAAAAAAATAACTTACAAATAATAGAAAATAAATTACATGGAAATGAAATACAACTAACTATTACAAAATAGAACCCACAGGATTGAAACTTAATATGTAACACTCTCCCACATTTCAATCACTGTGGAGGATGGCAGGCTTGCTCTTCAGACTCTCGCAGACCATGAATAACATCAAATCTTCAAGTAACTTGGCGAGCATGCAGCCTGTCATATATAAGCTCAATCGCGTTGAGGATGTCTTGAACCTCCTTCGGCTTCTTCTTGAGCTCTGAAACCTTTTAGGTGTCATCTTGTTGGAGTCTTCCGTTCAGCTCTGCTCTTATTAAACGAAGAGGGCCATCAGAGTAATAGGGCAGCTCCTCAAAACGCAAGAACCTCTATAGTCCATTCTTATTCAAAAATATGACTCCCTGCTGTGTTCCCATGAATACTCGATAAATTGGTTGATGATCGATGCCAAAAAAATGTTTGATAGGTAGCCTTGAGTCCCACCTTAACCAAAAAGCTCTCAATGGCCATTTGAAAATCTTTTAAGATCCTACAACCTGTCTGATGGCCAAGTATACGGACTCTGAATGCTCCACATCAGATTCTGAGATAAATGAGGTACATTCCTTTTACGTTCATAAGTCTTTAAATGCTAAATTTGTACAAACTGAATGTAAATGGCACGCACAAATAGTTGAGTTAGAAGCTAAGTGCAATGCTGAAAAGAAAAGTGTGCCAAGGCGGAACAACTGGCCAACTCTCTAAAAGAAACATCCGACAAGTATCAAAAGAATTGGCTAAACGAGCATAATTTGGTAAAAACATTTTTACTTGAAAAGTTAATGGCTGAGGATAGGAACACTTCCCTTAAGAATTCTATTGATACAATCACTAAGGAAAAGAGATCTTTGAAGTCAGAACTGTTTGTTCTTACAAAACGCTTAGAGTCCTTAAACGTGGAAAACTTAGACAACCAGAGAAAATATAAAATGATTGAAGAAGAGTGAATAGGTTTGTACTTACAAATCAAAACCCTAAATGATGAATTTCTAAGATTGGGTCAGACTGAACAAACTATTCATCTAAATCAAGCCAAAGAAACTGGGTTTTACCATTCCAAACAAGGAATTGGTTTTAAAAATCCTAAGTTTTTAGAAAAGGCCCAATCAGTTCTACCGATATTTTATGATAGAAGGTATATAAGACGCGGGTTCAAGTTTTTCTTTCTTCACTCATTGGAAGAAGTCTTAACCCAAGAGGTGGAGAAAAGAATTGAAAATGAAAAAAGACAAATTTCTTTGAAATATGAAAAACTGAACAACAGTTATCCTTATAAAGTACCCACTCTAGAGGAGAACTTCTTTTCTAGCTATTCACCAGCTGAAATGAAAGCCGAACCTGTTAAACCAATCACTCATCCTTACATTCCTACAAAGTTCTCCAACCCAAAAATAAATGTTTTAGAAAAGGATTTAAGGATAGCTCGTGAGAAAGCCTTTGGTTATCAAGAAGCTTCTCATAAGCGAGGAAAAATTGGTAAAAACAAAATTTTGAACAAAGTGTAGAACTAACCATTTTAAAAGAACGTTTTGACACTATTTAAGAAAGGTTAAGTTCTCATTTAAAAGATTCAACAACATGTCCTCCTGCCAAAGTCCTGCATACATCATCAGACAAAGGTAAAGCCAAGATTGAAGTCCATGTAATCATTTTCAAAGGTGAGTGTTCAAATTCTTCAAAAGCTAAGGTTTCAAAGAAGGCTAAGAGTCAATCTAAGTTTTCCAAGAAACCCACTCATCAAGGAAATCTCTCTAAATCTAAGTCTTCCAAACGTACTGATCCTTATTGTTTTGTTCTTATAGATCATTTGAAAAGAGTTCACAAAACAACTATGCAAGATTTTTCCAGTTTTTTCGTGAAGAAGGTTGTAATGCCAAGTTTGTTTGTTTCTAGAGATAGGATGAATGTAATATCAAAAAACAATGTTTGTTCTATAATAGAGTCGTTGTCTTGTTTGAAATATTCATTTGCTGATATGTTTGCTTTATGTTCAACTCGATTTAGACGTCAAGTACCTGAAATGAATAAATTTGTGCCTTATCCTGTAAAACGAATTCGTAAAAGAAAATCAAAAACAGTGCATCATTGGTCCACCAAAGTTTGATTCATGTATTTTGACTAGGCTCACACCAAAAGCAAATACAAAACTGGTTTCAAAAAGTCCAAAGCCAAAGGTAACTTTATCGCCTAATGTTTCAAATCTAGTTGGATCCGGATACAAATGGATTCCAAAAGGTTCTGCATCTAGACCACACAAAAGTGCAACATGGGTTCCTAAAACTGTGTATGTGACATATACACCTGGAACACCTAACCAAAAAGGACCCATCTTAATATGGGTACCCAAAGTTGTGTAATTTGATGTAGATGGTTCTTGGTTACTTCAGATCAAGACATGCACTTCAATACAATGGCTTTTAGTTAACTCAGACTAGGATCCGTTCTTCAGTTAGTCGGGTTTTGTACAATTTTGTGCTAAAACCGACAAGTTTGGCTTCTATGCACTCAGCTCAGGACCCGTTCCAAACCCATCATGTTTTCTGAACAACTCGGTTTAGAACACGGTTTGCATGTCAATTTTCCATGGATTTGTTTCTTATCCCTAAATATCTTCATTGTAACAAATTTTCTTTACAGGCAAAATCCATTTGGTACATGGATTCGGGTAGCTCCAAGCACATGACAGGGAGGAAAGAGTTGCTGTCAAATATAGTAGAACAATACTGTGGAACAGTGAAGTTTGGAAACGATAACCACACTCAGATTAAAGGATACGGGGATTTAGTCCTGAACAATCTAGTCATCAAGGATGTTGACTATGTTGAAGGGTTATCACATAATCTATTTAGCATATGACAACTCTGTGACAAAGTGCTAGAAGTCACGTTTAGGGCTAAGAACTGTGGGTTCTATTTTGTAATAGTTAGTTGTATTTCATTTCCATGTATTTCATTTTCTATTATTTGTAAGTTATTTCTTTTATTTAGAAGTTGAGGGTATAGTTTGTAAACCCTTCAAAGTTGGTTTTATATTTAAGGGGAACCGCCTAGGGTTTCCCACAACTTTGTCATTATTCACTTTGCAATTGAGAAAAGCGGTGGCTGCCTTTTCATTTCTCTCTGACAATATTCAACTTAGATTGAGACTATTCTCTTTGTTTGAATCATTTATATTAATGTTTATTGGTGTAAGAGCAAGATTCATGATTGGGACGACATTAACAATTTATTTTAATATTTTAAAATTGGTGAAAAAAACACAACAAACTTATATATATAATCTAACTTGGTCGGTTTGGCCGAAACGGCCGGTTTGACATTCCAAACCATCGGCCGTCCAGTAAACTCGGTTTGAAAACTTTTCCAATCAGTCGGCCGAACACTACTTTTCTAACCCGGCCAAACCAGCCGAATGATTTCGGTTTGGCCGGTTTAATTGGTTTCAACCTAATTGTGTTCACCCCTAGTTATATGTTTCTTGAATGCATTTATGTTACTTGATTATCACTTATAAACTTGAATTGATTTTTACTTGAATCTTGTTAAAGCTATTTGAATGTTTTTATATGTTTACATGAATGACTTTGATTCAATGATATTATTGTTACTTGATACTTGAATTTAATCAATGATATTGGTTTACTTGAATCTTGATATTGTTATTTAGTTATGTTTCTTGAATGCATATATGTTACTTGATTATAACTTATAAACTAGAATTGATTTCTTACTTGAATCTTGTTAAAGTTATTTGAATCTTTTTAAAGGGTTTGCTTGAATCTCAATGACTCAATGATATTATTGTTATTTGATACTTGACTTTAATCAATGATATCTGTTTGGTATTAAAATTGAATAAGTAAAATTAATAAAAATAACAAAATCAGATAATTTATAAGGCCTCGTTTGTTTTCGATTAAGAGGCTCTTAAAAACCTCTGAAGTCTAAAATCATATCTATAATAAATTAAGTTTGTTTGTTTAGCTTCAGACTTAAGAGGTTGAAACCTCTGAATTTTCCTCTGAATTTTAAGAGGATGAGATTTGTCTTAATTAAAATTAAGAGGCTCTTAATTCAGATGTTAAGGTCTCCTCTTAATTTCAGACGTGGTTTTCAGTCTTCAGATGTTTAACCTCTTAAAAAACAAACACCACCTTATTGAATTCTCTTATCAGATCTAAGTATCTTATCTGGACAACCTCTCATCAATCAGAAGTGAAATCAGACATCAGACAATTTACCTCTTATGCAATCAAACAACACCTAAGAGTCTCTTAATTTCAGATGTTAAAGTCTCCTCGTAATTTCAGACGTCATTTTCAGACTTCAGACATTTAACCTCTTAAAAAACAAACAACACCTAAGAGGTAAATTCAGAGGTTATAACCTCTTAACTCTGAAACTAAACAAACAATATAAATTTATTTTAGATATGAAGTTTAGACTTAATACCCTTTTAAGAGGCTATTAATGAAAAACAAATAAGACCTTACAAACAAAATGTTTGGAATATATGTATTATTGGTTTTGTGTCTATACACACATAAAATAATATAGATACGTAGTAAAAACAAAATAAACACTCATATATGACGATAACATATATTTATATATTAAAATAATAGAATGATAAATGTATTTATTTATGAATATGAATTAATACAAATGTAACAAATAATAATTTTTCTTACATGGATCTTATATAAAATCAGTTATAAATTTAAAATAAAAAATCAAATAGTCAAGTAACCAAAACCAAAAAAAAAATCTCAAAATTGTTCTATACGTTATCACGTTTCATAAAAAAGCATTAGATAGTAGATACATTTTATTATCTTTATAAAATATTATGCATAAATATACAAGAATAAAATTTGTCATATGAGTTATATATAAACATATAAGAAATATTTTAATATCAATCTAATCTAGAAAAAATTAAATTTACATCTAGTTAATATCTTATATATACTTATCTTTGTATCTAATTAAAAAAATATATTGTGTGTTTATAAATTTTAATAAAATATATTAAAAAGAAATTTATATTATAAATATTAAATATTTAAAAATAAACATAATATAAATTAATGAAAATATATTTCATAACATTTTGTTTATGATAATAAAATATTTATAAACATTATGTTTATATAAAATTAAAATTTCAAATTATATTGATGAAATATATAAATTTAGAAATAAAAAAATTAAAAGAATGCTAAAACACATAACTACTAATCACATATACTTAAAAGAGAAAATAATGCAATTAAAAAACCAATGCACTTTCAGTATTTTTCGAATAGGTCATTATACCAAAAACGTTTCCACAAAAGTCTCTCAACTTAAAAATATTTTCGTAAAAATCACTACACATAAAATGTTTCCATAAAAGTCCTTTAACTTAACAAAATCTTCTGAAAAATCCTTAAGAAAATCTCATAAAACAACACAATTCGTAAACAATTTCAAGTTGAAGGACTTTTATGAAAACATTTTTGGTACAGGGACTTAATCCGAAAAAAATAATCAATTAATTATAAAAAATTATTCATTTAATACTGGGTTCATAAACAAGTTTTTATTAAAATTTGACGTTGTTTGTTTAATTTTAACGTGATGCTTAAAAGACTCATCTAATGATAAATGACCGGCCCTCATAATGATTCATTAAAATGTAAACAAACAGCTAGGGTGAGCAAAAATCAAACTAGAAAATCGAAAAACCAAAAACACCAAAAAATGGGAAACCATTGTAAACGTTTTGGGTTTGGTTTGCCTTTACATATAAATCTGAAAAAACCAAACCGAACTGGAATTTAATTAAAGTAGATTTTTAATATTCTAAATACTTATTTAAGCTATTCCTATCAATTAGATAATTGATTTTTTTAACTTTACTTCTCATTTTACACTTATTTATTTGTTAAAAATATAGTTATCAACCTATCAAAGTATCAATTATCAAACTAGGACTCAAACTTAATAAATCAAACTAAACTAACATCCAAATTGAATAAATCAAAGCCTAATAAAAGAAAACTCAAATGTAGATCGTTTATAAAGTAAAAATCTAAGTTTAATGAATAAAAGTCTATATATATATATATATTTTTTGGGTTTAAACCCAATAACCGACCCAAACCTATAAAAACCAAAAACCAAACAATATTTATTATGCAATAACCAAAAGTTTCAGTTTCCGTTTAATTTCAATGGAAAACCGACCCAAAACTAACCCAAACTCACCCATAGAAACAGCCCATTAGTTAGTTATAAATTCTAATTTTTATTTTTATTTTTATTTTACAAGTTGAATAAAAAAAAAATACAGAACCCACATGCAATCCGTAGCTTATGCAAGCATTATTCGTTGTAACTCATTTAAAATACATCATTTTGTGGCATTGAGTTTGAGTCAACGAAACGAAAGCCTAATTAACCTTCGTTGAGATTCTTCTGTCATCAAAAGCTTCGTCTCGATCGTAAGTGATTGATTTCCTAAATCTTTGGTTTTTCGTTATTTCTTAAGATTTAATTCTGATTTTGATTCTGCCCTACGAGAAATGATAAGCAGATCTGATGACAATAACGTTCCTCGACTATGAAGTTTCGAAGCACAACCAAATAAATGATTGCTGGGTTATCATCGATGGAAAGGTCACATTCTTTAATCTGCTCTAGCTTGCGTTTGTTACATTTTATCAAATGAATTATATATTAACTCATTTTACCTTTTAATTAATGATTAGCATTACGAGTAAAAGGTTGGATCGGATTAGTGACTGATTCTATGATCTCACGTCCGATCTCGCTAAATTAGATTCTAGCCATCGTACGTACGATCTTACTCGTGATCCATACAACTATGAAAGTAAACAAACAACCCTTAAACAGTTATAACCAAATGGAATATTGATTTTAATCTTCCTTCATCGTTTTGGTTTTTTTTGTCAATTGCTTTGATGATTTGCAAGAATTCCCAGTTCCGTTGCGAAGCTTATTTAGTTATTTTCATATTTAATTTTTGAGTTTGGATTTCAGTTTTGTTAAAAAAAAATGTGATTTGGTGTTCTCCAATCAAATGATTTTAAAAATGACCGAGAAATGTCTCATAAAATTTTTTAGGCCAAAAATTCATCATGTAATTCTATTTAAACTGAGCAAGGACACGAAATTCAAAATTTTATGCCGCAGAAGATCATTAAATGTTGTTTTTAGTCGAAAAAGTGTCATGAAATTCAACTTTTACAATCTTTATTGGTCAAAATTAACATTTCAAAATCTTTTCTCAATGTAAATTTTTTTTATGTTATATCATTATCAAAATTTGTATTCAATGTTATTGTTTGGAATTTGGGGATTTGGTGCCCCAGCCCATCACTGGCCCAAAATACTTGTCACATTTTCGGTTACTTATCGACAACACTGCTGTTTTGAGACACTATTATTATTATTATTATTATTATTATTATTATTATTATTATTATTATTATTATTATTATTATTATTGATGATGATAAACTTTCTTTTTTTAGAACGACAAACATTTTAAAACTCCAAAAGGAAACACAAATACAACAAAGCGTCTACGAGAGGCAAAACTAAAACACAAGAGATCACCCGAAACAAAAACATGAACCTACACCAAAAAAACTTTCATTTACTCCAATCAAGTTAAACCCATTTCCGAAACCTATACTATCTAGTCAATAGGCTACACCATTCTTGTTGATGACAAATATATGACCGAATGATTAAATGGTTTATTATGCAAACAAGAAAAGAATACAATATGATGAATGAAAACATAAAGACTATCATTATATACAGAGGTAAACATAAAACTCTAAAAGTCTGATAAGACCCAATAGCATAAAGAGGCCCAAAACTATTATTATGCTAATACTTGCTTGATTGACATATTTAATTTTCAACAAGTTGTATCAATCTGGATACGTATGCATAAACTACAAACATACGCACTCAAGTCCGAATGTAATGAAACACCATTCCAACTAAGATAGATGATTCAACCATAAGTACCATAATTAATTCATAACACTTTCGGAAATACGGTCAAATTAAAATTTTCATTCAATGCATAAATATGTCAACATGATTCACTCACTTTGTTCCATGCAACAAAGTGTGTCGAATCACGTTACAACCAATAATCTGTTACTTAATTACAGACGATTATATTCAGAATTTCCATAACTACAAAAGCACAGGAAGTTCTATCAATCCCAATTCCCAGAAGCTGCACCTCGCAGTGAGCGTACCAAAAAGTGGAAGTCCAACTAGACTCCTGAAGAAATAAGTTACCGATGAGTGGTAGCAGGACCCTTACCCTTATCGGAGCCTGAAAAATGATTAACAACTGAAGGATCAACAATAAGTTGAGTGAGATACTAGGATTAATAAAACATAACAATTACCATAGGTACAAGACCCGACAATACTCAATTATCAGAGTTTAATGCTCAATTTAGACTTAGATCTAGTGTACAATGTTTGGCTCAATTTGCTGACTTAAAACTAGTCGCCTAGTCCATTGCTTGATTTGCTGACTTAGAGCTAGTCCATTGCTCCATTTGCTGACTTAGAGCTAGTCTCATGTGCCATTTATATCCAGGTGATGCCTAATGAAAAGATGGTCAAATTGATAAGGCTCAATACATCTCAAACATGACATATATCCAAAATCTCATGTGAAGACCTTCCCTTACGGGGCAGTCCTCAGAGTCTAGGTCCCACATTATGCAACACGGTATCAATCATAACTAAGATAGAGTAATTTAAGTTGCGGAATTTCAGATTACAAGTACAAACATTAGGATAAGTTTAATACAATTTTAGTACAAATTACAGTTTTCAAATTAAACTTATAAAGGGTACCAGACTAATCTAATTCATGTCATCATACAATCAAATCAAATCTACCCAGATCACCACAATTATCGTCTGCCAATCTGTACCAAAAGGGTTGTTGAGTAGTGGTCTATGAAGACTTCAACTTGATTCTTGTAAGACCTAAGAACTAGGTCCGGCAGGTGACTTTCCTTTATCTTTTCCTGTAAAAAGGTCAAATAGCAACTGTAAGCAATGCTTAGTGAGAATATAGATTTTCAGATTTCATGCATTAATCAAGCGGATCATGGGTCAAAGCGTGATATGTCTGGATTGCCGCTACAGCCACTCATGATTGAGACATAGAATTCATAGAATTGGATGATGTTCAGCTCACGCTCACGCTTTTAGTGGAAGCTATCCACTGATGTTGGGCTTGCTACCAGCGGTCTTCATGGGGGAACATCGGAGTGTCTATACCAAGTTCAATAGAACTGGTGAAGTAGCATGGTCTAGAACAATAGACCGTCAAAGCTAATCATGCTAAGCTGAATCAATATGTCAAAGATGCGAGTAATAATGAAAGCATAAGTCATCAAGGTCATGATAGCAATAATCTCATAGCAATATATGAAATGAATTGTAAGTACAATGTCATGCGGAATGATAAGTCAAATAGCTATCATGATCCAAAGGGCATCACCGAACCATGGTATGCACAGGTCACAATCCAGCTGAGCAAGTATGAATGTCAAATAATCTATCATCAACAATATGTCTCCATCGGAAGTCTAGCATGCAAAAATGAATATCTATAACTCACTGTTTCTGTAGTCTTTATCAAGCAGATTTATAATCCACCACCTGAGTTATCCCATGATTTATCTTTAATTTTGATCTATCTGATCTCTGGCTTTTCTTTTCTAATCAGTGACCCACTTTCAATATCTTTCAATCTTTAATTCTTTGTTCAGATTTAACTGAACTGTCCAGAATTTATCATATCGTATCATTAGCTTTAAGCTTTTAAATCATTATTTTATCTGATTCTGATAACAGATAACTCGTTGATTATTTTGTTTGTTTCTATAAAATTCTCAAAAGATCAATATATATATTATGGTACTGTAATTATATAATATCTTTTATTTATGATTTTAAAGTATCAAATAGAATATCCGGATTCGGATCCTACGAATTCGGGTCAACCGGATTCGGACCGGGCTGAACCGAAATGGCAATATCCGAATTACATCATCCGAACTCGGGTCATTCGAGTTCGGACCACCTTTCATCCGAAAATGAGTAATCCAAATTTAGGTGCTTCATCCGAAATAGATCCGAAAAGGCACCATCCGAAATTCAACATTAGATCCGAATCAGGATTTCATCCGAATTCGGTCTCATCCGAATTCGGGTCCTATACTTAGAAAATTTCCAGGTTTGTTCTTGGTGTTCTTAACTTTATGAATACGGGTTTTTCATGAAAATTCACAAAACTGATTTTCATTAACATGCAACTTAATAATATGTTATATTATCATTATTGGGTTGTTTTTATATCATTTTCCCTATCTAAAACATCATAAATTTATCAAGATCATCCAAATTTCTTTCTTTTTGTCAAGAACACATGGGTTTTATAAAAATTCCGATTTTCACTTTATTTGGACAATCCAAACTAAAATCTTTGTTTCTATTACATTTATACACTTAAATACATGCTTATCTATTAAAATTTCCAACATGCAACCAACAAATCTTCAAATTATAATCTTAGGTTTCGGTTTTTAACAAAACCAAACCAAAACTCATGAAATACGAAATTTAAATGGATTTTACCTCAAAATCTTGTTGTTTGATGATGATTGATTATTGTTGTAACTCCTTCTATGATTGCTTCCTTAATTAATTGCAAATTAATGAAGTTCTTGGTGATTTTTTGGAAGAAGCCGTAAGTTTAGTGAGAGAGTAGAGAGAGAGGGTGTCAAAATCCTTTAAGTGATAATAATGGCCATTAAGTCTTATTTGTAGGTTTTTATGTATTTAATTTGAACAATATTCCATTTAACCCCTTCTACTTTTGTATTTTATATCTCTTTTATTTGATCATCATAAAAATTAATAATATTTATATAATTTAATTAAATAATTTCATACTTAATTAAATTGCAACATAAATAATGTAATAAAATTACATTATTAGTTAAAAATCAAATATTACATGTTTGGCCAAAGTTAGGTTGTTACAGAATGGGCTCCACCATGCATAAACTTCGTCCTCGAAGTTAGCTATGTTCGAACAGACTTGGATAGGTAGCTTTCATGGCATCTCTTGATTCCCAAGACTGATGCGAACCTTTGTGGTGTTTCCACTGGACGAGCACCATCTGTATCTCCTTATTACGAAGCTTTTTGGTCTTCGAGTCCAGAATACATTCTGGCTCTTCAACCAGTCGAAGCTTCTCATCAATTTGCACATTAACGTGTGGTATCTGTACCTCTCTTTCATCAGCTAGACTCTTTCGTAGATGACTAACATGGAATACAAGATGTATTCCAGCTAAGTCAGTTGGCAGTTCAAGACGATAATATTGATTTCCTATCTTTTCAACAATCTTGAACGGGCCGATGAATCTCGGAGCTAGCTTGTTCCTCTTTATGAACCGGACCACATTCTTCATTGGAGATACTTTCAGCATCACCCAGTCGTTAACCGCAAAACTTATTGATCGATGTCGATTATCGTAATATGACTTCTGCCTGCTTTGAGCTTCAAGGATGTTCCTTCTGACAAGTTGAATCTTATCATGAGTCAACTGTAGAAGGGCAGGACCTGCTAAAGGCGATTCACCTGTTTCGCGCCAATAGGTGGGAGTTCTGCACTTTCGTCCATATAAAGCTTCAAAAGGAACCATCTTAATCGTGGAATGATAACTGTTGTTGTATGAGAATTCGACCAAGGGTAAATGGTCATCCCAGTTACCACCCAGATCAAGAACGCAGGCACAGAGCATATCTTCAAGAGTCAAGATAGTGCGTTCACTTTGGCCATCTGCACTAGGGTGATAAGCTGTACTCATAGAGATTCGAGTACCCATCCCGTCTTGCAGTGCTTTCCAAAATCTCGAAGTGAAACAACTATCACGATCAGAGACGATAGATTTTGGCACACCGTGACGTGAAATAATCTCGGTGATGTACATCTGTGCCAATCTATCAAGTGAGTATGTCTCATTCATCGGTATGAAATGTGCTGACTTCGTTAATCGATCCACGACTACCCAGATGGAGTCTTGTTGTCTCTTGGTCTTTGGCAATTTCGTGACAAAGTCCATGGTTATATGCTCCCACTTCCACTCAGGAACTGGCAGTGGTTACATATCCCCGAAGGGCTTCTGGTGTTCTGCCTTAACCATTTGACATACTATGCAGCTTTCAACGAATTGACCGATATCTTTCTTCATTCCTGGCCACCAATAATCGGCTTTCAGATCGAAATACATCTTCGAGCTGCCAGGGTGAATGGATAACTTGGACTGATGGGCTTCAGATAGAAGAGTGTTGAGAATAGAACCATATTTAGGAATCCAGATTCGGTTTCCCTTGAGACATTGAAGTCCCAAATGATTCATAGATAGAAATTGAAGTTGCCCTTTGAGATTTTCAGAACAGAGATTCTCTTCTCTCAATGCTTCAGCTTGAGCAGATTTAATGTCTTCGATGAGATCCGAAGAGAATACAGTCGGAGTCAGGGCATAGCAACACTTTTCCGGATAGACTTTTCTACTCAATGCATCCGCGACCACATTGGCTTTGCCGGGATGATATAGGATCTCACAATCATAGTCCTTGATAAGCTCCAAGGACCGACGTTGTTTCATATTCAGATCCTTTTGAGTAAAGAGATGTTTGAGGCTTTTATGGTCAGTGTAAAGCTGACACCGAGTCCCATAGAGATAATGCCGCCAAATTTTTAATGCAAAGGTAACAGCAGCCAACTCAAGATCATGAGTTGGTGCACTTTTCTCGTAATCCTTCAATTGCCTTGAAGCGTAGGCAATGACATTTCCACTTTGCATGAGGACACAACCTAAACCTGTACCAGATGCATCGCTATAAACGAAGAAGTCATCATTGCCCTCTGGTAAGGCTAGGATTGGCGCTTGAATAAGCTTTTGTTTCAGAATGTCGAATGCCTCTTGCTGTTTATCGGCCCATACGAAAGGTGTATTCTTTCGTGTTAGCATCGTGAGAGGCACAACAATCTTTGAGAAGTCCTTAATGAATCGACGGTAGTAACCAGCCAATCCAAGGAAACTTCTGATTTCGGAGGCATTGCGAGGCGTTTGCCATTTTTTAACGGCCTCGACTTTGGATGGATCAACGGAGATGCCTTCGCCAGATACAACATGGCCAAGGAATTGAATCTAACAAGAAATCAAAGTAGAATTTCAAGTTTTGAAACAACGAACGCTTTAAGAAATAACTCAAGACAATGTAAGATTTTTACCTGTCTGAGCCAAAACTCGCACTTTGAGAATTTTGCATAGAGTCTTTCATTTCTCAATAACTCTAGCAATTGACGTAGATGAACAACATGATCAGCCTCCGTTTTGGAGTAAATCAGAATATCGTCTATGAATACGATAACTGACTTATCCAGCATTGGTCTGCACACGCGATTCATGAGATCCGTGAACGTCGCTGGTGCATTCGTTAAACCGAAAGGCATTACGAGAAATTCGTCATGACCATATCTTGTTCGGAAGGCTGTCTTTGGAATATCCTCATCTTTAACTTTCAGCTGATGATACCCAGAACGAAGATCGATTTTTGAGAAGTAACTGGCTCCTTGTAGCTGATCAAATAGATCATCAATTCTGGGCAGAGGATACTTATTTTTGATTGTGACTTTGTTCAACTCACGATAGTCGATGCACATTCGGAGAGTTCCGTCTTTCTTTTTAACGAATAAGACAGGTGCACCCCACGAAGATGAACTCGGTCGGATAAATCCCTTCTCTAACAGATCTTGTAGTTGTTTTGACATTTCCTGCATTTCTGCAGGAGCAAGTCTGTAGGGGGCTTTAGCGATGGGAGCCGCACCAGGAACTAAGTCAATCCCGAATTCAACTTGTCGTTCCGGTGGCACTCCAGAAATGTCATCAGGGAATACGTCTGGGAACTCACAGACGATCGGAATATCAGATACAGATTTCTTGTTGGCTTCCGAGGTGGATTCAGACGAGACATAACAAAGATAAGATTCGTGACCCTTAGATAGATACTTACGCGCTTTCTCAACCGATATAAAACAATGAGCACCTTTACGCTTGTCGCCTTTGGTCTCTAACACTCGGCCGTCTGAAGTCTTGATTCGGATGATTCGGCGGTTGCAGACGATTGTAGCCTCGTTGTTCGTTAACCAGTCCATGCCGATGATGACGTCGAACTCTTTTAACGGTATCGGGATAAGATCGAGGTTGAACACAACGTGATTGACAAGTAATGTGCAATTTCGGTAAACGGAATCAGCCATAACGTAATTGTTACTGGCTGTCTCTATATCAAGTATAACAAGAAGCTTCGAAGGAAACTTAGATAATCTTTGCGCAAAAGTAGTCGAGATGTATGAACGGCTTGCACGGGAATCGAATAACACACGCGCAGGTATTGAATTTAGTAAAAACGTACCGGTAACCATATCCTGGGTTTCTTTCGCTTCCTCCGCCGTTATTTGGAAGGCGCGGGTCCTAACAGTTGGAGTTGCAGCTGAGCTTTTCATTGTAGAACCTCCAGCTGATGACTGTGATTGACCTCGTTATCCACTGTGGCACCGATACATAAAGTGTCCACGCTTTCCGCATTTAGCACAACCAAGACCTCGTTGGGGACACTCTTCTCTACTATGGCCGATTCTGCTACACACATAACACGTGACGTCGTCTGGATTACACAATCCCATATGCGATTTTCTGCATCTCTTGCAGAATCGTGGTTCATTTGTAAGCGAATAAGCTTGAGCTTTCTGTGGCGAACTGTACTGTTGAGACTGCTGGGGTTGCTGAGTCTGAGATTTATATTGCTTGAAGAATCTGCCGAATCTTTGCTTCTTTGGAGGAGAAGGACATGTCGGGTTCGTTGATGGAGCGTAGAGTTGATCGTCGTACTCTAAATATCCCCTCTCAATCTGCCTTGCCGCTTCAACTATTTCGAGATAAGAATTATACTTTATTGCGCTCATTGGGTGTCGATATTTCGGGTTAAGTCCTCCACGAAATCAGTTCATCTTTCTTTCTTCAGTAGCTACCTGATATGAAGAATATCCACAGAGCCGTGAGAATTCATGCTCATACTCATCTGCCTTGGGTTAACTGCATCAGTTGCACCTCCATCTTGTCTTGTTGGTCAGCAGGACAATACTTCGAGTTGAACATTTCAAGAAACTGGTCCCATTCTAGAGTCTGGATGACCTCCTCACCATAAATACTTCTCTGGGTCTTCCACCAGGCACGGGCAGCACCCACGAACAGAGCAGATGCATAACTCACTTTCTTTGCCTCCAAGCAATCGGAGATTCTGAAGATTTCTTCAGTATGGCTTATCCAATCCATCGCCTGAATTGGGTTGACTGTACTCTCGAAATTAAGGGCACCGCTGGCTTTAAAATCCTTGAACTTACAGCCTTTCGGCTGCTCAATTTGGACATTCGGGGTAGAGTTATCAGAATCAGATTCATTATTCTGGATTTGTTTATCTTTTCTCTTATTCTTTTTGTCAGCACGTCTTTTTGCTTCGGCCTCATCTCTAGCCTGAAGCTGTTCTTGCATATTCTTGTTTTGTTGTTCAGTATGTTGAGCTAATAGTTGTTGCATCATTTCAAACATTTGTTGTGGGGTCATGTTGTTGGGAATATCACCTGATCCTGACATCTTTACTGAAAATTAAAACCATTTAACTATCAGTTTATAGACTTAGATCTATGTACCCTTTTTCCCATCCTAGCAGTCTGTACATCCTATCTCAGTTCAAATCACCTAAATGATTGATACATATGTATTGCTTCAGTTTGAGACCAAGTATTACCCACGTAATACTTGATTCACTCAAACTATGGGTTCTGATACCATCCTGTGAAGACCTTCCCTTACGGGGCAGTCCTCAGAGTCTAGGTCCCACATTATGCAACACGGTATCAATCATAACTAAGATAGAGTAATTTAAGTTGCGGAATTTCAGATTACAAGTACAAACATTAGGATAAGTTTAATACAATTTTAGTACAAATAACAGTTTTCAAATTAAACTTATAAAGGGTACCAGACTAATCTAATTCATGTCATCATACAATCAAATCAAATCTACCCAGATCACCACAATTATCGTCTGCCAATCTGTACCAAAAGGGTTGTTGAGTAGTGGTCTATGAAGACTTCAACTTGATTCTTGTAAGACCTAAGAACTAGGTCCGGCAGGTGACTTTCCTTTATCTTTTCCTGTAAAAAGGTCAAATAGCAACTGTAAGCAATGCTTAGGGAGAATATAGATTTTCAGATTTCATGCATTAATCAAGCGGATCATAGGTCAAAGCGTGATATGTCTGGACTGCCGCTACAGCCACTCATGATTGAGACATAGAATTGGATGATGTTCAGCCCACGCTCACGCTTTTAGTGGAAGCTATCCACTGATGATGGGCTAGCTACCAGCGGTCTTCATGGGGGAACATCGGAGTGTCTATACCAAGTTCAATAGAACTGGTGAAGTAGCATGGTCTAGAACAATAGACCATCAAAGCTAATCATGCTAAGCTGAATCAATATGTCAAAGATGCGAGTAATAATGAAAGCATAAGTTATCAAGGTCATGATAGCAATAAACTCATAACAATATCTGAAATGAATTATAAGTACAATGTCATGCGAAATGATAAGTCAAATAGCTATCATAATCCACAGGGCATCACCGAACCATGGTGTGCACAGGTCACAATCCAGCTGAGCATTTATGAATGTCAAATAATCTATCATCAACAATATATCTCAACCGGAAGTCTAGCATGCAAAACTGAATATATATAACTCACAGTTTCTGTAGTCTTTATCAAGCAGATTTTTATATCCACCACCTGAGTTATCTCAGGATTTATCTTTTAATCTTGATCTATCTGATCTCTGGCTTTTCTTTTCTAACCAGTGACCCACTTTCAATATCTTTAAATCTGTGTTCAGGATTTAACTGAACCTGTCCAGAATAATTATCGTATCATATCATTAGTTTTTAGCTTATAAATCATTATTTTATATGATTCTGATAACAGATAACTCGTTGATTATTTTGTTTGTTTCTTTAAAATTCTCAAAAGATCTATATATATATATATATATATATATATATATATATATATATATATATATATATATATATATATATATATATATATATATATTATGGTACTGTAATTATATAATATCTTTTATTTATGATTTTAAAGTATCAAATAGAATATCCGGATTCGGATCATCCAGATTCGGATCCTACGAATTCGGGTCAACCGGATTCGGACCAAGCTGAACCGAAATGGCAATATCCGAATTGCATCATCCGAACTCGGGTCATCCGAGTTCGGACCACCTTTCATCCGAAAATGAGTAATCCGAATTTAGGTGCTTCATCCGAAATAGATCCGAAAAGGCACCATCCGAAATTCAACATTAGATCCGAATCAGGATTTCATCCGAATTCGGATCCTATACTTAGAAAATTTCCAGGTTTGTTCTTGGTGTTCTTAACTTTATGAATACGGGTTTTTCATGAAAATTCACAAAACTGATTTTCATTAACATGCAACTTAATAATATGTTATATTATCATTATTGGGTTGTTTTTATATCATTTTCCCTATCAAAACATCATAAATTTATCAAGATCATCCAAATTTCTTTCTTTTTGTTAAGAACACATGGGTTTCATAAAAATTCCGATTTTCACTTTATTTGGACAATCCAAACTAAAATATTTGTTTCTATTACATTTATACACTTAAATACATGCTTATCTATTAAAATTTCCAACATGCAACCAACAAATCTTCAAATTATAATCTTAGGTTTCGGTTTTTAACAAAACCGAACCAAAACTCTTGAAATACGAAATTTAAATGGATTTTACCTCAAAATCTTGTTGTTTGATGATGATTGATTATTGTTGTAACTCCTTCTTTGATTGCTTCCTCAATTAATTGCAAATTAATGAAGTTCTTGGTGATTTTTAGGAAGAAGCCGTAAGTTTAGTGAGAGAGTAGAGAGCGGGTGTCAAAATCCTTTAAGTGATAATAATGGCCATTAAGTCTTATTTGTAGGTTTTTATGTATTTAATTTGAACAATATTCCATTTAACCCCTTCTACTTTTGTATTTTATATCTCTTTTATTTGATCATCATAAAAATTAATAATATTTATATAATTTAATTAAATAATTTCATACTTAATTAAATTGCAACATAAATAATGTAATAAAATTACATTATTAGTTAAAAATTAAATATTACATGTTTGGCCAAAGTTAGGTTGTTACATCTCATCCGAGTGTGAATGAAGCATGCACGTATAATTGAGAAACAACAATCAAGTCCCATGTGTAGCATGCAATCACATAACCACCAACATACAAGGCACATTATGAAATATCAATACTAGAACTCACAGTAAACGTATACGATTAGTTCAGTTCGTTAAGGTAGTCAATCCAAGTTATGTTGTCGTCAAATAGCCTCGATTGATGTAATCACCTAAACATATAAATAGGTTGTTTATTATTCCATTCACTATCTCATTCTTGCACCCAACACACCCCATCCTATAATGGTTGCCAAAGTAGAACCCCGTCTCATAACGTTATCAATTAAAAGAAATAAAGTTTCTGGGCTCACCATCCGAAGTTTGGATCCCACTTGGGCCGAGCTCCATCCGAAGTTCCGATCAAAGTAAGAGAAAATGGAACTAACTAGGTGCGACTCGACGAGTGAGAGGTCCGACTTGCCGAGTCGACCTATCCGAAGTTCGGATCCCCCCAATCAGACCTGGTCCAAAGCTTGGGTCAAGACAGATCCGAAATTCGGATCCACCACATCAGAAGTTTGGACCAAAGGTCACCCGAAGTTCATCACTTAGAAAATTTTCTGAGGTTTTCTGTGAGCGACTCGGCGAGTCAACCCAGCGAGTCGTCGAGTCGAGCTCAGTTCATCAGTTCTGCACCTACGGGATTAATACCCACAACCACCAAAACTCATGTATATTTTATGTAGACGGTTGGGAATTATTACCCAACCTATATATATCTTTTTAAACTCATTTCTAACATTAAAAACATCTTTCAACACCTTTAAAGTTTCAAGAGTTCATATGAACCCTAACTTGGGCTTTTGAGTTCAAATCCATAACGCCACCTAAATCTTACCTATAATGACTTTAAATGATGTTATAAGCACCTAAATCTCCTTTGAAATTTAAATCTTCAAGGTAGTTTTCCATAAATCCCACTTAGGGTTTCTTTTCCTTCAAATTAAGAAGGTGACGGGGAACAAAAGGAATACGAATGAAATACATAAAAGTAGATTTTATATCTTTTAGATGTTCAAACTTTTGAATTAAAGCTCTATTTTTTCAATCTATTGGTTTCTTTCCACCAATCAAATCTCTCTTTTTTCTCACTCTATTGGTTTCTTGTAGGAGAAGCACACACACAACTATGAGGGTGTTTGGATTTGAGTTTGAAAAAATGTTGTAGTGTTGTGGAAACTAATAATCAGATAATAGCTGTAAAAAAAGTGTAGCCGGAAATGTATTATTTGGTTTAGCTTCTGCTGTTTGCTATCATAATTATCAAATAATCAGTTTTTAAAGTGATTGGATTTGCATTTTTACTTGTAAATTAACCAAATAATCATTTATTAATCAAATAAGCTACATTTTTTAACTTATGAAAAAGTATGGTAGGATTAACTCTAAACACAAATAATCACTTATTAACGTATGCAATCCAAACACTTTGAACCAATTATTTGTGTTATTGTAACGTAATAAGCTAGTAATCTCGTTCATAGCGCAAAACCAAACACCCTCTATGTGTGTGTAATTTACGGCCAATAAGAAGGGAAGAAAATATCTTCCCTTCTCTTTTTCACTTAGCGCCCCCCATCATTCCTTCTTTAATCCAAACAACCCCACAACATTTACTATCTTATAGTTCATGATTTCAAGTTTATGCAACACAATTTATATAAAGACATTTCTTTAATATCATGTTATAACATCACTACTTGCAATTAAATCCCAAAAATACTAGTTTATAATATTTGAGTCGTTACATGTAATTACCAGGTTTATGACATAACACCATTTTTGGAAGACCACCCTGGAGGCAACGAAATCCTTTTGAAAGCAGCTGGTATGTTTGGAATCTCACTCGTCGTGACTTCTGTGATTCGATTAGATCCTGATCGATATTTAATTAAGCTAATCAACTTATGTGACAGGAAAAGACAACCAATGAATTTGAAGATATTGGCCACTCATATGTTGCTAGAGAGATGATGCAAGCATATTGCATTGGTGAGGTAGTCAAACGACCATATATTGCACCTGCTGCTTAGGCCTCATGAAAGTTGAAAGACTCGAGATCAAATTCACTATTCGATCAATGTTAATTTCATCATTTTCTTTACGTCGATCAGGTGATCAAATCCTTCTATACACCAAGATAGAAGTAAGCTCTTCAGTTTTTTAACTTGAAGAATTTAATTAATGGTTTGATCTTTACAATAGAACTTTCTGCCCTAGAATATTATCATATTAATTAGTGTTTATACAAACTTCTTTTATATAGTATATGATAATTGATTCTCTTATCTCCAATGGAATATAATGCTTTTTGATTTTAATATAAATACATATAGATATAGATATGTATGTAGTTATATGTATGTATATATGTATCTGTGTGTATACGTATATAGGCATACGTGTGTGTGTCTATATGTATGTGTGTGTGTATGTATGTATGTATTTATGTATGTATGTGTGTGTGTGTGTGTGTGTGTGTGTATATATATATATATATATATATATATATATATATATATATATATATATATATATATATAGAGAGAGAGAGAGAGAGAGAGAATTGGGTTTAAATGAGTATCACATCTTTCGCAGGGTACCGAAGGTACCATTCAAAATGTAATTTTAAGAATTTTTTGGCATAAAAATGTATAAATTAACATTATAAGTTAATATAAATTGATATGATAAGTTTTATCAAGTAAAAGTATAAAAAAAGTTTTGTGAAGAATGAGTTTTTATCATTTATTCACATGATTGTTTTTTAGTTTTGCTTATATTTTACATTATTTTATGTAAAAACTTTATAAAAAATTCAACTTGAATGATATTTTTGATACCCTACAAAAAAATTTGTTACTTTCAGTAATGTGAACATGTGTGTGTTGTTTTGGTTTGGGTTGGGTTGGGTTGGGTTGGGTTGGGTTTTGGGTTGGGGGGGGGGGGTGGTGGTTTGATAACTAACACATATTGAATCATTATAATTAATTTGACATTGTTGATCGATCTAGTCAAGAATGGACCTTTTAAAATATGAATGTTAAATAATAAACAACCATATATTGCTGTGAAGTGTATTTGAGAAAAGTTTATCCACCTTTACCATGAATGTTACAAACATTCTATCAACTCACACACTTTAATAGTGTTCTTCATATGAAAAGTATTACAACTTAAAACCAATCATATGATTTAAAGTTTAAACTAGTTGTTAGTTTGGTGCATTAAATGTTAGAAAAATAATTTCAAAATTATATAATATGCATCGACGACATATGAGATACTTCTTAGATCACATGATCGACATGTTAATTAATACCATATGTAAACTTAATTAGAAAGATCGATTATACGTCTAACAACATGATTAAGAATAAAAGTTGTAACAGAACGGAAGATTAAATAAAATGTAGAAAATAGTCGATACAAATGTTAAACTAATTATCAAACAAGAAATACAATTCGCAACTTATCTAGGTTACACAGTTACATCAAATAATTAATTAGTCGATAGAAAATCTCACTCGAATCCTTTATTACTATAAATAGATCGAGATAGATATTGTTAGGGTTAATTCCAAACCTCTTTTTATCTTTCTTGCTTCATTAGATGTTTGTCATCCAACATCGATCATGCCCAATACATTACACGTAATATACCATGTATTGGGTATGATCTTGAAGCAACAAAATCATCAAAGAAAAGAAGGCTGAGAATCTGAACCGAAAATACGTACTAGCAAAAAGTGAGCTGAATGTGTTGCGCGAGGTCCTCCGCACTTAGCTTGCATTCGATGCCAATCTACCAAGACAAAAAGCCACAGTTTAACATATATACTAACTCTGTAATCTGCATGCTATAAGTATATATTAATAACTAACTATACATAATATCATCCTAAACTATGCTCGCGTGAAGGTTATGATAGAATGGTAACATACTTTCTCTTCTTTACAGTTTATAGAAATGTATTTTCTTTTTTACCATTAATATACTTTGTAAATATTTCGTATTTATTATGATGTAATGATGTATGACTTCATATGAAAAAATTAATATGCTGTATAAACATTAATAAGGTGGAAATAAGTTATTATTTTATGCATTAAATGAAAAGTATAAAAAGATGAAAATATGTTGTAATTATAAACATTTAATGCTTAAAAGGTTAAGGATGAATAGAGATAATAACAGTATTTAAAGTTATAACGGTAAAATACTCAAATAAAGACTACTTTGTCAGTTTGGATCAGGAGCTTTTGGTTCCAAGCCAGACGAACTGATCATAGTAGCAGTAGAAATTAACTTAATATAGCCTTGGTATTAAATGTTCGATTACAAACAAAAATGTTGCCTTTTTGCATACACAGATCATTAATTTATACAATCGCAAAACTTCATAGATTGAAAACTGAAAAACTCCATAGCTAGAGTGAAATTGCAATGCGAAGGTAGGCAATTACTTAAAGATTTTGAAGATATGTATGAGATTACATATAACTAAATGTAGAATCAAAAACTTAATTATTACTTCAAGATTTATGGAAATATATGCTTAATTACAGCATACTTATATTAAACTAAATGTAGAATCAAAAACTTAATTACTTCAAGATTTGAGGAAATATATGCTTACAGCTTACTTGTAACTAAGTGTGGAATAAAAAACTTCACTACTTCAAGATTTTGAGGAAATGTATGATCCTTACTTAATTATAAGTAATCATAAGTATGTTTACTTATAATTAAATTTAGGATCAAAAACTTAATTTGCTGCGAAAACGATAGGATGGTAGCTGGAAACTTCCAAGATTTAAAAAAATACGATCTTCGAGGGCGATGTGGGACGCAGGGACGCAGTAATTAATTTATCAGTTTCACCATTCTATTATTTGATCTGTTCATTTCATGAATTATTGCAAGTACCCTATCTGGTGCAACCTTGTTTGTTACCTCTTTCATCACCCAAATCTACCATTCTGAACCTCCATTATTACCTCTAGTACCTTGTTTCTATGTCATTTCTGTATGTATGTGTTAGAGCTAGAAAAAAACAAATTGAAACAATGAACAAATTAAAAGCGAGCAATAGTTTCATAAAGTTTTTACAGCCATGTGAAGGGTCCACTTACTTACTGTGGAGAAGAGATTGGTGTTGTCTTCTTCTCAACACATTAATTAAAGAACGGAAATTGATACACCTACCTAATTTACTTGGTATGAATATACATGCATCTAGAAAAGGGTACACTTCTGTTACTCTCATGGATTTATGTCAAGTGCTAATCTTTTATTTAAGTTGAATTTTAAACATAGTTAAGGTTGATGAGTTACTTTTAATGAAATTTGTTCATCGATCTGGGCTCTCGTTATATAGTTTTTGAAGTTTAAAGATATGATGAATCATTAACTTTCTCTGACCATCTTATTTGATTTTTGTTATAAATTACGATCAAATTATTTAAAAAAATCCAATAAAATAACTTTCATTTGCAAGAACAAAAGATTTTGAAACACAAAAAATCTAAATACAGTATCATTATTCAGTATAACTTAAGTACTCATTATCTTTCGTACTTTGAGATTTCTTGGGGTTCTTTAATTTGTGGTAGAAGTTATCTGTAACATTTTTTGTGAGGTGAAGTCTTTATTAATTTATTCATCTATATTTGGCAAATCCAGTGAGTTACTTTGGCCACCAATTAAGTATATATTTAATTAGTTTGATAGCATTTGAACCTAGCTCAACAACTGTGATATATATAATATATATGTAGAACATCATGAGTTCAAATTCCCTAGAAAACTACTAATTTTGAAGTTTAAAATTAACTCTCACTCAAATATAATGACATAAAGTGGTTGATTAAATTACATTTACCAAAAAAAGATTGATACGAGAAAGAAATATACATATAAATATATGCATATTAAAAACGAAAATGACGGATATATAATGTGTCAGCATGCATGCAAATGCAATGATGAAAAGCAATGGGCTTTTTCAACCAAATAAATATAAGGTTTTAAAGATTGTCATACCTTGATGGTAAAGGAGTTTACCATTGTTTCATCAACAGTGTTAATTGTTGCCTGGAGGATTTCTAGAGATAGGTCTTCAAGAACTGATATTATCTTTGTTGCTTGGCCTGGTAACTTAGGTGATAGAGTCTTTAAAAGAAGATTAGGGCCTGAGAACTTCACCTCAACGTCCGCAAACGATGACTTTGAATTCGCAACCAGCTCGTTAATGGTGTCGGAATTAGATGAAGAGTTACAAGGTGAAGCTGGTGCAGTATTAGCCATGGAGGATGGAGAGAGCAAGTAAGAAGTTGCAGATGGTAACCTGTGTCTGTACGGACTTGCTGACTGTGGGGTTCTAGGGCTTATTGGCAAGCTTGGCCTTGGACTTAATGGCGGTTTTCGTGGGCTCAGAGGTAGGGTTCTAGGGCTTGAAACAAGCCTTGGACTTAAAACATCACTGTAAACTTTTCTTTGTTTCTTTGCCTCTAGAGATTGTAGCACTTGTTGCAATTCAGTGATGTAATCAATTACCCCTCCAATTATTGATGCTTGATCACCCTACAATTTTTCATAAACACACGTTAATTAAATCAACTATAATATTTTTTTTTGACAGGCAAGAAAGAGATCACATTAAGAAAAAAGGCCTATACAAAGCCAAGAAGTACAAACACCAAAACTCCGAGAAATATTTTGGAGCAAGAGATAAAGAATAGATCCACTATAAATTATTTTATCACATAGCAAATGAAGATTAGCAGCTGTATAATAAGTTCGTATAAAAATCATAACTTACATAATCTTAATTCACCTCCTAAAGAAAAAAAGTTGGATAGAACCACTTTTATAAATTTCATTCATATATTGAGTTAAACTCGGGTTACATTAAATAATTTGAGTTTTAAGCTGGTGTTGAACATTTCATATTAATCAACAGATGTCAAAGGTTTTCTTGTATATCGTTTGTTGGTATCATAAAACTATAGTGAAAGTTAAGAGTGGAGTACGATACCCTTTTGACATAGAAGCAAGGCATGAGTGACCGTAGAACGGTTAAGTGTTCGTTCATCTGCTTCCTCCGGTTCCTCTCCACAGTGACATGAGACATCTTAACTTGCCCATCTGAATTTTCACACCCCTCGTCGGCCGATGACAACACCTTTTGTCTCTTAGTTCTCGGTGAAAACGCCTCAAGCTCCGGCTCCGGCTCCATGAGTTCTTGTACCACCCCACTCGAAGAAGTCGACTTCTGGGACGCTAACTGATGCACACCACCACCCTCTTTGGCACCACACTCATCAAAAGGTGGCAATGCATCAGAAACACCCTCTAACGCCTCAAGAATACTGAAGATGTCATCAGGTGATGCCAGTCCAGCTGATCCAAAGAACTTGGTTTCATCAAACTGCTCAGCAGAAGTGTCAAAGAAATCAGCTAAAGAAGTAGACTCACCCACCATTCTGATGGTAATTAACGAGTTAAGTAAGATTAAATGAAAAAAGAGAAATTGATTGAAGCAAAAAACCAAACAGTTGGTGTGCAAAACAAAAAAGACAGGCTAGATTGATGAGAAAAGAGGCAGGGAGAACATGAAGATGGTGTTTTTATGGAAGGATGTCAAGATCTAAGAAAGAGAAATGCCAAAATCAGGAGATATTAATAGGCATCTGATCATTGATTGCGACTTCTCTATCGACATCATTCATCTTCTCTCTCTTGGAGCATGGTTTTCACAACCAGTTTGTACTAGGTTAATCAACAAAAAATTAACCAAGCTATACTCCTAAATTTCATTACTGATGTTAATAATAGTTAATTGACTTGAAAAAAATTATTTTTTTAATATGTTAATAAGTAAATGTTATATGCAAGAAAAAATAACATCAAATGGTTACATACTTTTGAGTTTATAATGTAGTATCTTTTTTTGTGCGCACATTTGTGTAACGTACTTTTAAAAGTGTTTCATTGGGTGATTGAGTGACATGATAACCAGTAACAAAAAGTCATCCAACTATCTAATTGAAACATTTTTAAAAGTTTGACTACCAAATGTGCACAGAAGAAAAAACACATTGCATAAATATTTGTCAAACATTTGTCAAAAATATTGTTAATTAGTTCATGTGGGGCTTTTCAGAAGTGAGATGATATGTACACAACACTTTTTCTCTATATATATACAACATTTCCACGTAAATAGATTATTCTACCATTAATATCACTTTTATTAACTTTATATATTATGCTCTTATAGTAAGGATGAAACAGTCTATTTGTATGAAATTGTTGTGGATGAAAAAAATTGTTATGCAGACTTTTTCAGAATTATAGGTGATTCATGCATGTATGAATCTTTAGAAAATTCTGACAATTAAATGATAAACCTCGACCTTTAATTATACTAACGACAAAAAATATTAATAATATAAGGCTACTTATATAAAATCACACATAAATACACAATAGAACTATGTGAAACGTGAATATTCACATAAATTACACTGTTGTGAACGGATGTTCACATTATACATGTTCACATAAATTTTTTCACGTTTACATGTTTTTTAAGATGCTAGAATGTGTGAATGTATGTAATTTTTTTTTACAAATAGTCTTATATTATTTGTATCCAAATGAATATGAAAAAAAAATTTAATTTCTTTTCAAAGCATGTTCACATTCGATACCCGTGTACTCACAGACTCTACATTTTTAGGTACTCACACGAACATATTATATATATATATATATATATATATATATATATATATGTGTGTGTGTGTGTGTGTGTGTGTGTGTGTGTGTGTGTGTGTGTGTGTGTGTGTGTGTGTGTGTGGTGTGCGGTGGTGGTATAGACAACACACACTAATAGCGTTGTTCACATGGATCTCATCTCTCATCTCCTCTCGTCGCAATATAATAGCTATACATTAAATATAGTACATATATGCATATATATATATTTATATAATATAGTTAAGAAGAGGAGGAGAGAGAAGAAGAGGTTCCAGTTTGAAAAACGTTTTAGTGCATCGAGAACCCGAGAAATTTTTTGTGCATCGATAATCTGATGTAATTCAAACCAAGGGTGCACAAAGTAATCATTTTAGGGAGTTAAACTAAATATTAATGAATAAATTTAATTTTAAAAAATCATTAAAATATTAGATTAGGATTAACTATTTTGAATTACGATCGTTCATTAACTATATCTCATGTTTCCCGCCCATGTTCTCTCTACTCTCTCTCCTCCCCCTTTCCTCTAATGGGTGTTTGCATGATTTTCATAGTGATGATGATTTAGAAGACGAAGATTAACGCATGAAAGCACGATTGATTGATGAACATGAACAAGAGGACGCAACCGAGATGAGAGTATGAAAACACGATGCCAGTAGATGGAGTGATGAACGATGGAAGTAAATGATGATTCTGTAGATTGGATGAATGACAAAGCAAAAAAATGATGAAGGCATAAATGGAGTGATATAACAATGATGATCGCATAGAGAATGAAGATATGTATCTGACGAACACTGATATCATAAAATGGAAGTTGGTGGTATTTTTTTTTGTTAAATGCGTATTTTAAGGAACACGAGCAAGATATATCACAATTAACGATGAAATACAGTTATCGAATCTCCCATCATCTTTTTTTGAAGTGTGTATGTTAACATTTTGGAAATGTATCAATTGATATTTATTTAGCATCTTATTATTGATTATTTGTTGAAGATATAAAGGATTTAATGAGGGTATGGCACGTTCCCAAGAAAGTGTGTCCTTCGTGTGTTGTTTCTACTAAATGCATTCAAATGCATAAAATTGTCCAACTATTTACCCTTTTGACATTAATCTAATCCATACAAATTTTTTGATCTAATGGATGATATAGATTCTTTGTACCTCGATGCATAAAAGTTCTCAAATGAACATCCCTCTACATATATATATATATATATATATATATATATATATATATATATATATATATATATATATATATATATATATATATATATATAAAATATGATTCGGTGGTGTTAATTGCATAGGTGGTTCTTTAACTAACCCCAAATTGCACTTTTAGTACTTTTTCAAAAAAAAGTTGCAATGTCAGTGTTTTAAATACCAAAAAGTTGCAAGGATGGTCCACTCTACCAGAATTCATTAAATGTCTCTGTTAAGTCAATGATAATTTCGTCTTTTTATTGATAAAGGATCATTTTTGCAATTTATTCTTATTATTTGCATTAAGATTATTATTATTATTGTTAATAATATTATTATTATTATTATTATTTTGGGCCTCATTATTTGCCGTCTTCATTATGCCTGAAAAATTTGGGTCTCATTACGATTATACCTGAAAAACTCATACAGACAAAGGGTACTGATTTCCAGATCTCATTTTCGTGTTTTGATTTCTAGATCTTGGTTTGTAAGTGTTT
Organism: Centrapalus pauciflorus; assembly: GCA_020465985.1. Lineage (NCBI taxonomy): Eukaryota > Viridiplantae > Streptophyta > Magnoliopsida > Asterales > Asteraceae > Centrapalus > Centrapalus pauciflorus. The sequence goes on from JAANYP010005549.1 coordinate 419,550, forward strand.
CTATTTTTCAGATTTATTTTGTGTTCTTCATTTGTATATTTCTTGTGGTTGCCGGAGGCTGTTTCTAATGGTAGGTTGTGGGCATTAAGGTGACTGGAGTGTGGTCGGAACTAACCAGAGAATGGTTGGATCTCAGATTAACATGAACAAAATTTTAAATTAATTTGTTGGTTTTTTAGTAAAGAATATGCTGGTGGTTCATGGAGAATATTGTGTTTTTGTATGTTCGTTTTAAAACCCACCGGGAGGAATAGCCGGAGAAGATGACCGACTTTAAAAACCACCGGAGGAACTGATTATACTCGCTGGAGAAGTTAAGCAATTGTTAATGATAATAATAATAATAATAACAATAATAATAATAATAACAACAACAACAATAAGAAAAATTACAAAAATGGTCCTTTAGCAATAAAAAGACGAAATTTCCATTGACTTAACAGAGACATTTAACGGATTCTGTTAGAAATGACCATCATTGCAACTTTTTGGTAGTTAAAACACTGATATTGCAACCTTTTTTTGGAAAAAGGACCAAAATTACAATTTGGGGTTAGTTAAATGACCATACATGCATGTTCCACATAGTTCTAGTGTGTGTTTATGCATGATTTTTTATAAGTAGTCTTGTATTATTAATTTAAACATGATTATGAAAAAAAATTATTAAAAAATGGTTTTAATCAAGGTACCTCCGGTACTCCGCAAAACTAATGGTACTTTTTTGAACTCATATATATATATATATATATATATATATATATATATATATATATATATATATATATATATATATATATATATATATATATATAGGGATGAGATCCATTGTGAACAAGTTATCGTTGTGAATGTTGTGAACAAATAAAAAAATACATATAATCATTTGTATATATCAACAAGTGTTTGTAACATGATTCACCAAAATTCATAAGATTTGACAAGATGCGTAGGATTCAACAAACTTTATAAGATTCGACAAATTCATAGGATCCAATAAGATTTATATGTTAATACAAGAGTTCGGTAGTATTTTCAACAAGATTCATAAGCTATTTTATGTTTCTTCACAATGTTCACAACGAATAAAGTGTTCACAAAAGATCTTTAGTCTATATATATATATATATATATATATATATATATATATATATATATATATATATATATATATATATATATATATATATATATATAGAGAGAGAGAGAGAGAGAGAGAGAGAGAGAGAGAGAGAGAGAGAGAGAGAGAGGTGTTCAATGGAAAACTAATGTGCATTAGGAAACCATAGGAAATCAATACGTTGCATAAACAATCTGAAATGCATCAAGAAGATTATTCAAGGGCATTATAGGTATATTTTTTTACATCAATTTAGTAGATTTTAAAAATCAGATTTAATACTGTAATTACTCTACTTGCCAATTTTGATGGGATTTTATCAATTAAACAAAAGTGATATTTTACATGGAAAACAAAGAGGTTTCTATTTTGACATTTTACATGTTTACCATTTTGCCCCTATGCACACTGATGCATCGATCAGATGATGCATCCGAAAAGTGATATTAATTACATCATTGTCACCTTGTTCTTTTTAATGAATGCATCAGATCTAATGACTGCGATTAGTCGATATTGGTTTCCTAATGCACATTAGTTTCACATTGAACTCACCCACATGTATATATATATATATATATATATATATATATATATATATATATATATATATATATATATATATATATATATATATATATATATATATATATATATATATATATATAGAGGGGGGTTCAATGGAAAACCAACATGCATCGGAAAACTTTGGAAAACCTCCATTCACCGCCACAAATGCATCACAATTCCCGCGTGATGCATCGAATTCTCGCGTGATGCACCGTCTTTCTGCATAATGCACCTGAAAATTTGTGAAACCGCACTGTACCACCACAAATGCATCAAATTTCCCGCATGATGCATCAAAATCCCGCGTGATTCATCAAATTTCCCGCGTGATGCAGCAAAATCCCGCGTGATGTATCACTTTATTTACGATCATGCCACCGCGTTTTTCATGAAATGCATCAAATCGGACGGTATGCGTAGGTTTCCACAGTTTTCCGGTGCATAGTGGTTTTCCATTGAACCCACCCCTATATATATATATATATATATATATATATATATATATATATATATATATATATATATATATATATATATATATATATATATATATATATATATATATATATATATATATATATATATGGTTGGGATCATTGCAGAACCTTAATTTAGTGCAGAACTATAGAACCAATCTAAACCATTAGATTATTATATAACACTAGGGATAAGATGGTAATTATGCAATTAACATTGAATTAATAGTAGCCTACCAAGTTTGACTGCCCACTTTGACCATTTTTACTCTTTTAGTAAGATATTTATTTTACTAATGTCAATCTTTTTGCTATTTCCAATCTATTCGTTTTTTACCCCTGAAAGAATTAAAAACTCACTAATGCCAATCTTTTTTTCACTAATTCCAAACTTTATGGTTTTAATCAAGACCATTAGATTAATCTAATCTATGGACGATATTGGTTCTACGGTTCTACACTAAATTAAGGTTCTGCAATGATCCCATCTATATATATATATATATATATATATATATATATATATATATATATATATATATATATATATATATATATATATATATATATATATATATATATATATTCAGCGTACCTATAAGATTTCAGCGTACCCTAATGTGAATTTTCATTCACATATGAATAGACATGTATAAGACAACTTTATAAGACTTTTTTTCAAAAGAAATAACATCATAAACCTTGTGAATGGTAATAAAAAAGATCATGTGAATGGTCATTCACACCATTCACATGGTGGTGTGAAATGACCATTCACATGGATGACCATTCACATAAATATGCATTGAGCATTCACATAATTTTTAAGGATACAGAAAGTGTGAATGTATGTGAAATTCATATATCATGCGTATAAAATTAAATTAAACATGGTTATGTGAAAAAAAATTTAAAAAAGTTTTTTAAGGTCGGTACATTCGGTTGCACTTGATTTCAAGTGATCCTTATATGACTTATATGAACCTGACTCTCTCTCTCTCTCTCTCTCTCTATATATATATATATATATATATATATATATATATATATATATATATATATATATATATATATATATATATATATATATATATATATATATATATATATATATAGGGTCAGGTTCAGTGAGGAACCTGTATTCATTGTGCAACTTGGGAACCTCCATGTATCGTTAGATCTATAATTTCAATGGATCAGATTTTAGTGGCAAAAGGGTAATTAGGTTGAATTTTGTTGCACCGGTGCACAACATATCACGCGCGGAGGGGCAAAATTGGAAGAAGGTTCATTTAGCTAAAATTCACATTCCTTCGTTGCATACCGCGATTTTAGCCCTCCTTCCATACTCGGTATTTGCTCTGGATTTCGCTCAAGATTCCTCCCTCCATCTTTATCCCGAAAATCGCTCATGCATAGTCAAATAGATTAAGCTTTGTTCTTCAAGTACACTAATACAATGCATACGGATCAAGGGTTTTCAAAAAAAAAAGGGGGGAAAGCAAACATTCACGTGCGAACAACCCGTTTTTTTTTCGTCGTTGCAACTTCGATTATTTTGTTAAATGGAAGTGCATTGTTGCATATTTCGTGTTCATTGAGGTGTTTAGTTCATAATCCAAGTGCCTATTTCGTATTTGGGGGTTTTTTATGCCTAGTTAGTTTTGGGTTTAATCGGTAGGGTGTTTAGTTCATAATCGAAGTATGTATTTATGAAGGTTTGAGTTGCATCTCTTTTGAAATGCATTATGCGTCGACTTTAAGACTTAGCGGCCGCAGATTGATTGTAGTTCACAAATACATATATCAGTATGCATATAAATACAATTTCAATAATGTTTATGCATTGAAGATATGCATATAAATTCAATTTCAATCGGATGTCTAGCTACAGTTGTGGAGATGAAAACCGTATGAAGACATGCATGGATAGAAAGTCAAAACAAATGCAATCTATCCTAACTAAAACTCCACAATTTTAGCAATTAGCATAATATATATCCGGTTATTTGAATATAGAATATTTTAAATATTTTAATCTAATTAAATAATTGTTTAAACTTTCAATTATGCCCTTGCATCCTTATTTAATATATTGTGCATTTGTGGTTCCCCCGGTTCACAATGCATCGTGGTGCCCCATAGAACCTATATATATATATATATATATATATATATATATATATATATATATGTGTGTGTGTGTGTGTGTGTGTGTGTGTGTGTGTGTGTGTGTGTGTGTGTTCAAGTGAGTACCACTCATTATGCAGCTCACCAAAAGGTACCACTCTTAAAAGTAATTTTTTTAAAAAAATTTTCATGAACATGTTTTAATTAACATTACACAATTGATATATAAATTTCACGCAAATTCGAACACTCTAAGTGAATGAAATCACGCATATAAATACACGTTCACATATATTCAAAATTATGTAAGGGTACGTTCACATCACTTTTTAGGAGCTAGGAGATGTGAATATAGAATACTCTTTTGAACTATATATATATATATATATATATATATATATATATATATATATATATACATATACATGATCTTTTTCTACCATTCACAAGATTTATGATGTTGCTTCTTTTGAAAAAAAGTCTTATAATGTTGTCTTATACATGTCTATTCAAAAATAATATATGTGAATGATCATTCACATTAAGGTACGTTGGGTACGCTGGAATCTTACAGGTACGCTGATGAACCTGATTATATATATATATATATATATATATATATATATATATATATATATATATATATATATATATATATATATATATATATATATATATATATATATATATATATATATATATATATATATATATATATATATATATATATATATATATATATATGATGAATTGATTAAATAGGTGAGAGAGAAGGAGGAGAAAATTAAATGAAATTCACGCGCTTCAAGCGACTTGTGGAATTAATACGTATTTAAAATGAAAATTAATATGAATATAAATAAGGATTCCAAGTGGGAAGAAAGAAGAATGTTTTTGTTTCCCTAAGCTTTCTTCGCCCACTAGTCAGTATTGCATGTGTGTCGCGCACCCTACCCTATCCCTTTCTGCTCTCCTCTGCATTGCATTAATTCATATCTTATTTTTTAATATATTTCATAAATTTAAAATTAACTCAATTATTAATTTAAAAAAAAAAAACATGTTCTTAAAATGGTAATTCAACGACTTATAGTTTTATACCCAACATTTTTACCATACAGTAGAATTAATTACATCTTGTATCTTATACAAGTATTTATTAAAATAATTTCTACACAACCAAAATTTAACATATATACGTACACTAATAATTTTGTATAAAATGATAAGTTTATAATTGTATAAAGAGGTAAAAATAAAAGATGGTATAAATATTAATAAGAATAGCTTAATCATTCTATGAGATTGTTGTGTAAAAATTACTTTTTTTCTGAGATGTATGTATTTATGTCAAGTTAAAAGATAAAAGAAAACATTATTTATATTTATTGTATTTATTTTCTTATAAATCTACATATAAATTAATAAGGTTGGGTTCAATAGAAATTTCTCTATACATCGGAGAACCTTAGAGAAATTCTCGATACACATGTCAGATGCATCCTGTGATGCACGTTGCATCACATTGTACATATTATATACGTGGATGAGTATTTTAGAAAAATAATACATCTACTCAAATCAATTTTAATTTTATATTAATTGAATATTTAATTCAAAAATTACATATTAAATGCTACTAAATTTATATAATACACTTGCAAATTTAAATTCAAATGAAAAAAAGTTAGACATATTTAAGCAAATTCAATTTTAACTGCATCATATTCATGTTCATGTTTAGTTCATCGAAGTGCATCATCATCTTCATGTTCATCGAATTGCATCATCATCATGTTCCCGTTCAGTGTACATAAATTGAATTTAAAATTGGGACATCATCAGCTTCAATGCATCGTTCATCCAGACTTTGCATCATTTGGTTCATCACCACTTCATCATCTAGATTGTGCATCGTCTTATGCATCATTCAAACTGTGCATTGTCTTCTTCATCATTGTTCATCATATTCTTTATCATCATCATCTTCTTCTTCTTCTTACTCATCATTCATTCGTTCATCAGATTCTTCTTCTTCGTTGTTGATACGTGATCAACTGCATATGTTGTACGATTCATCGTTTGGTCATCTTGATGATTTTCTTTATTGTACGTCTTCCACCAATAAATGTTTTTCGAATCATCGAAAACATATTGAGTTTGATTCGATGTTTCATAATTCCCGTGGATTAATTCAATTAATTGATCATCGAAAAGCTTATACTTAATGTGAGATTTCTTAAAAAAACAAAAAACAAATACTGCTGATTTCTAGGGGACTTTATAAATTCATTTTATTTGATTTTTTCGAAAGTAATTAAATTAAAGACCAACATTTTTAAGATGCCCCTGGTACATCCTTTATTGATTTTACACACACGCATATATTAATTAATGTCCACTTAGAAATATGAATATGGTTACTTTTATACTACTTGATAAATTATATCAAGAATTAGGTAGTATAATATCGACGTATTATTTCAAATGTACCGCTACTATAGATAAACTTTTTCCTTACACATCTTGTACATGTACTTTAGTTTTTTGTTTTTTTAAAAAGCAATATATTCAACCCACATACATGTACAACTACAAACGACCACTTGGCTAACAAAGCACCTAGAACCAACACTCACAAAAGAAGAGACTTTGACAAAGACTACCCACAAAACAGAAAAAACCACCCACCAATTGAAAACAAGAAACTAAAATACAAAGAACAAACCAACATCACTTTTAACTCTCAAAACCAAACCAAACACCCAGCCTTAACCCCAACAAGCATGAGTACCTCGACAACCCACACCAACATGACCTCCATCAACATCACCCATTCAGAGCCAACTCGTAGGTTCTACTTCTACCCCTTTTTTTTTTTTTTTGCCACAAATTACAACTCTAGAATGCATCACAACTCCACCAATGCTATGTTGAAGCCTTTGATCCAATTAACAAACCATTTGTATGATAAAACTTGAAAATCAAAAGTCACATCTGATTGCATAGACCTTTTCATTAAACATCACTTTGTTTCGATATCTCTAAGTAACGTATAATGTGATCCATATCACTGTCTTCCACAATTTTTTATTTGCTGTCGATAAAGTCTGACATCCCTCATGCATTAACAAATCTAAAATTGAAGAAGCATTGTGTCTACCCACATTCCACCATCTGAATATGCCTTGCCACCCATCCTGCTCATGTTCATATAGTAATAAACAGTGATCAAGCGACTATGCACTGTTCCCACGTCCTAGACACGACATGGAACATTTGAGCCCAATTTACTTAAGGCTTCATGAACTGGAATCCTACCCATCCTTACTCTCAAAATAAATATGCAAACTTTCCTTAGACCGTCTTACTCCACTATGTTTCCATCGCTACCTCTAATGACAAAAAATATCTTTCGTCAATCAAATTCCTCATTTCTTCAACTGAATACACCTCTTCCTTTCCTAAAACCCGGCCATACCTATTAATGCTTCCCCCTTCTTTCTAAACTAAGTTTTGAATCAAACCACTAATTTCTTCAACCTCCCATACCAATCTCCACCCCACCCCCAATCTCCCCCTCAAGTGCCCTATATAGTTCCATTACCCAACCATGTATCTTTCAAAAATAATGTGTTCCCACCATGGCACCATCCCTCACTTTTTTTTCCCTAAAAGACCCCTTAAACTCAATCCCCGCTCTACCAGCTCTTCAATCCTAACGAATTTCCCATGGACCTTGAACACACCTATTACTCAATTTACCAATGCTACTATAATTCACCCCCTCCCTCCCATGAATGCTTCTAATCACCTGTACTTTTTTTCATTTTAATATGATACAATTTTACATACAACCCAATTTTTATTACAAATAGAAACCGATTTTATGTAGAAAAAGTTCAAGTATCATATACGTAAGAAGAAAACTTCATCTATCATATCAGTATATTAGGAAAAATGTTTGTATGTGCGACATAAACTCTTATATAAATGTCAAATTTTATCATAGAACTCTTTGAAAGAGGTTACATGATAAATATTTTCACATAAATAAAGTTACCTGACACTAGCAAATGCTACATATAGAATTTCACTTTAGGCTCAAAAAACTTGAGACATCCATGGATCTAATTAAATATGTATTATACGATTTATCTTTTTTCATGCTAGCCGTGAGACTATCAATGGAGGTCCAAGATGACGGGTTTTTTTAAATAAACTTGTTTCGGCCGTTTCGGGTTTAAGTTGGTTGGTGTTAGGGTTTGTATTTTAAAATTTAAAGTCAATGAAGTCTAGAAGAATGTATACCAAATGAGAAATGGATACATGACATTAAATTTTTAGCGTGTGAAATGGATGGATGTCATGTATTATTCTACGGTCGTATTTTGTTGGTTAGCTTATAAATACCATCAACAATATCATTGGGTGCACCTACCCCACATTCCTCTTTCAAATTTTAGTTTCTCCCACCACTTTTTATGAATGAAAGTAATACAAATTCAACATAATTAAACTATATTCTTCATTATATCCTTCATTAATCATATCATATGCATAAAATACAATATCCATATCTATCTATCTCTCTCTCTCTCTCTCTCTCTCTCTCTCTCTCTCTCTCTCTCTCTCTCTTCTCTCTCTCTCTCTCTCTCTCTCTCTCTCTCTCTCTCTCTCTCTCTCTCTCTCTCTCTCTCTCTCTCTCTCTCTCTCTCTCTCTGTGTATGTATGTATATTTGTGTGTGTATATGTATGTATGTATATGTGTATACACACACACACAAACACGTATCTATGTGTGTATACATACATACATATACATACATACATACATACATATATATATATATATATATATATATATATATATATATATATATATATATATATATATATATATATATATATATATGGGTGAGTTCAATGAAGAACCTATATGCATCGAAAAACCTTGGAGAATCATAATGTATCGCAAAAAAATCGTAATGCATCACGCGGGAAGGCCATGCATCACGCGGAAATTTGATGTATCACGTGGAAATAATGATGTATCACACGGGATTTTGATGCATTTGTGGTGGTGCATGGAAGTTCTTCAATGTTATTCGATGCATGAAGGTTCTCCATTGAACACACACACACACACACACACACACACACACACACACACACACATATATATATATATATATATATATATATATATATATATATATATATATATATATATATATATTACCATGTTAAACTAAATATATATTGAGAAGTGAGAATCATTATTTTTCACTAATAATGTACATTGATTCGTTTGTTTTACATTTGTGATTCATTAGTTATATTCAAAAACTAATGATTCGATGTAAAAAAGAAATTAATTGTTGATTCATTTAATTCGAAATTGATGAATTCAATATTTATATATTCAAAAATTGGTGAATCAATATGTAAATAAATGAAAGTTTCTCACACTTTTCAATATATATTTAGCTTCTCATTTGATCCTAGATCTATACACACACATGCATGCATGCATGCATACACACACACACATACATACATACATATATATATATATATATATATATATATATATATATATATATATATATGTGTGTGTGTGTGTGTGTGTGTGTGTGTGTGTGTGTGTGTGTGTGTGTGTGTGTGTGTGTGTGTGTGTGTGAATCTTTTATTTGTTGTAAACGCTGTGAACAAATGTAAAGGATAGAGATAACGAATCTATATACCAATAAATGTCTACAACAAAATTCATATGATTCATAGCAGTTTCTACTATAGTATTTATAGTCTTCAAAAGGTTTATGGTAATGTTTGTAACAAAATTTATTAGATCCAATAAAATTCATAGAATCTAACAAAATTCATAGTATTAAACAAAATTCTTATGATTCACATGGTTCATGGTAGTAACTACAACAAATGGTAGATGAGTATTTTAGAGAATAATATATCTAGTCAATTGATCTTAATTTTTATATTGATAAATTAATTCATCCAATAATTATATATTAAATGTTAATAAATTTATATAATACATTTTTAAATTCAAAACAATTCATATGAAAACAATATCAAATTTTAAACAAATTCATATGAATCATTGTATCATCTTCATCTTTACTATTAAAACTTAAAAATTTCATCGATTGACTGCATCATCATGTACTAAGATATCCGTGTATGATTAACATTGATTTTAATGTTAACGAAATTTTGTTTCTTCAAATGCATTCAACCAAACTGTAAGTTAATCATGCACGATAATGATATTTACGGTTCGATTGAATGCATTTGAAGAAACAAAATGTCGTTAACATTAAAATCAATGTAGAATCTCTATTTTTGAACACACTAGTTAAAATGACCCAAGCAATGCATCGAACTAATACTTTATTTTTAAATTTGAATCTTACATATATGAATATTATTTGAAAAACGATTAAAAAAACTTCAAATATATTAAAGATAATTATATTTATTTAGTGATTGATTTTAAAAGGTTTACTTGAATATTTTACTAACGTTAATAATATTTGAACTGTTCATTAAATTTAAATTTGGTAATATTTAAATTATTATATATATCGCAAATAATATCTGGTATTACCTTTATGGCTTTATGACATGTATCAAAATGACATCATTCTGAATATCATCTAACAACTTCTAGACAATCGTGTTTTTTCCAACAACATAAGATAAGGTTTATGTAATTTTTTAGTCGTTTTGGATTATTAGAGAATGTATTGAAGAGATCAAGATTGTAAATTGCTCGACATTGAGTCTATACTTCTTGAATGTAAAAATGTTTTTTTAATTTTTTTTTCATAAATGTGTTTTAGTCAACATTACGAAGATGATATGTAAATTTTAATTACATTCACATCCCCTAACTCCTTAAACATGATGTGAATGTACACTTGCATAATTTACATGTATATGAACGTACATTTATGTGATGCATGGTTTCATTCACTTAGAAAATGTGAACGTGCGTGAAATTTATATAATCATCTTTGTAATGTTAATTAAAACATGTTTATGAAAAAGAAATTCAAGAAAATTATTTTAAAAAGTGGTACCTTCTAATGTGATGTATATTAAGTGGTACATACTTGAACATTATGTACATGTATGTGTACATCACACACACACACACACACACACACACATATGTATGTATGTATGTATATAGAGATACGTGTATGTATGTAAGTATGTATGTATATACATGTATATACATATATATATATATTTATTTATATATATATTTATATATATATATATATATATATATACACGTGTGTGTGTGTGTATATACACACACACACACACACACATATATATATATATATATATATATATATACACATACATACATACATGTACAGACATGTATGTACATATACATACATGTATGTTTGTATATGTGTGTGTCTATACACATGTGTATATACACACATGTATATATACACACACATGTGTCTATACATACATACATGTATATATACATACATACAAACACACACACACACACATATATATATATATATATATATATATATATATATATATATATATATATATATATATATATATATATATATATATATATATATATATATATATATATATATATATATACATACATACATGCATGTATCAATATATACATGTATGTATATACATGTATATACATACATACATGTATAAAATATGGTTCGAGAAAGTACCGTTCATTATGCAGCACAGCAGAAGGTACCACTTTTTAAAAAAAAATTAAATTTTTTTCATAAACATGTTTTAGTTAACATTATGAAGATAGAATATGTAAATTTCACACACATTCACATCTCATAGCTCCTAAAAAATGATGTGAACGTACATTTACATAAGTTTGCATATATGTGAACGTTCATTTATGTGATGCGTGATTTCATGCACGTAGAATGTGTGAATTTGCATGAAATTTATATATCATCTGTGTAATGTTAATTCAAACATGTTTATGTAAAAGAATTTAAAAAAATAATTTTAATAATGGTACCTTTCTAGTGCGCTGCGTAGTAGGTGGTACTCACTTGAGCCTAAATGTACATGTATGTATATATACATCTATGTATGTATATATACATATATACATGTGTATATATACATACATATATGTATACATAGATGATGTGTGTGTGTATAGGGATGAGATCCTGTGATCACCATTTATACAGTAAGCACCGTGAGCACCAATTAAAATAAGCTTTTATATACACAATTTTTTTTGTATATATATCTTTTAAACCAATAGAAATAAGATTTCAAAGGGTTTATTACATTCATTGGCTTTAATATACATAAGATTCATTAGTTTCTGCTTATATGTGTAAAAACATCATTGCGTTCATTACGTTCAACAAATCAAATATTAATTAATTTCATTGGTTTAAAATCATTAAAATAAGTCACATGTAACATGCAAAAACTTTAAATGATGCTAACGTGTCAAATTTTGATAGGTACTCACGGTGCTTAATATATAAATAGTGCTTACTAGATCTCATTCCTATACATATTGAGGTTCAATTGAGAATTTTTATGCACCTGGGAACGAGAAATTTTATGCATCATTTCTTTTAACAACGGTGAATTGAGGGTAAACATAGACAAACAAATACATAGAAACTAATTTTTTTAAATACATCAAACAGATAATTTAAGAAATTAAATCATGCATTAATTGTCTACCTAAAATCACTCTCCCTCTCAACCCATCACTATCCCTCTAACCGGCCACCGTCCCTTTCTCCCTCACTTTCTCTCGGCTAGCCACAACCACTTAACACTGTCTGCATCATTTCGACCAACCACCTCCGCCACCTTCACGCCAACACCACTACCATCTCTCGGCTAACCACCACCCCGACCGCCGCCAATAACCAACGACGCCGCGTGTAATCGTCGACCAACAACACCACCACCATATACTACGCCGTCGATGTCGTCGCCTGCACTGCCTTAAACCGCTGCCTCCACCTGCACGCCAATCACCATCCCCACTTGGCCATCACGTCTCATTCTCCTCGACCTCGGCCACATACACCACCGTCACCTCGAACGATGATGATGATTAACAGCGATGCATCACGATGAACACGATAAATACGATATATAGATCAATGATGAATGTTGTTGATGATTAACAGGGATACATCACGATGAACATGGTGCATCGATGAACGATGGATACGATAATGATGATTAACAGTGATGCATCACGAATTGTATAGATTTTCTATAGATTAAGCCGAGATGCATCACGAATTGAACGATTAATATGAAATGCATTGATATCCCAATCATCTTTTTTTGAATTTGTGTAATTTTTGTTAAATTTGAAATTGTATCAATTGAATTTATTTTAGCATTTATTATTTAATTGTTTGTTAAATTATCAAATTTAATGAGGTACGCACATTACTCAAAATGCCTCTTCCATGTTTGTTTTGCAATGCACAAGATTCATAAAATTGTTCAACTATTTACCTTTTTGTCATTTAATTTAATCCATACAATTTTTTGATTTAATGGATGGTGTAGGTTCTTTTGTACCTCGATGCACAAATGTTCTCAATTGAACTATATATATATATATATATATATATATATATATATATATATATATATATATATATATTGTGTGTGTGTGTGTGGGGGGTTCAATGGAAAACCAACGTGCATTAGGCTACCAACATACATAATGCATCACGATCATTTGATGCATCATGTGGCGAGTCCGGGATTGAGTCGGTCCAGCGGTTCAACCAGTCTGTTCAATTGAATTCGGTCCATGGCTTTTATGATTCTCCATCATAATAATATGAATAAATTGCAGAATTGGTCCATGTGGTTTGTTCAAAGTTATGAAAACGATCCCTTAACTTTCAATGATGCAGTGGCGGTCCCGCAAACAAATTTTTACTTGCAGAATTGAACCTTCTATTTATAAAATTTTTAAAAATGACGATTTTACCCTTATTTCAATTACAAGTTTGGTAATTTGAATTTTGGTCATTTTTCCTTAAATTTTTATTTTTGGTTTAAATTTGGAATATTAATTTACTAAATGATGATTTGATTCATTCTCAATACATTATTATTATTATTATTATTAAATAATTATACCTATTTATTTTGTAAAATAAATCTATATTTATTTATTAAAAATTATTTTATTTAGAGTAAATTACAAAAATAGTCCCTGTGGTTTATTTGAAATTATAAAAATGGTCCCTCAACTTTAAAAATTGCAAAAACAGTCCCTCAAAACACTGTTACTTGCTATTCCAGTCCTTTAACCGTTAGTTAACTGTTAATTTTTTTATAATGACAATTTTACACTTTTTGATAGTTACATTATTAGTACCTAATGTTTCTAACTAATTTCAATATTGGTCTTGAAAATTAGTTTTTACTTTGTTATCTTTTTTAAAATATAATTATTAAGTTTTATCTATTAAAACTATAATATTTATTTTATTTAATAAATTTTTTTAATTTATTAATTTGTATTTTTTAAATTAGTGTTTGGGTTTTACTAATTATTTAAAATTGATAAAAGTTTGCGAACTTTTGAATTTTTCTCGATTTAACCACTAATTTGATTTTAAACAAATCATTGACAATTTCTATATTTTTATTAATTTAATTCTTAAACTTTTATTTTCCTTGTTTAGTCGCTCATTTTTTGTCACCGGTTTGATCAGTCAAACAAAACTTACCTGGGTTTCAAAATTTTACTAATACTTAATTATTTTTATTTTTTAAGTAGTTTTATAAAAGTTGATGCTAAAAATGCATAAAGTAGTTTTATATATATGTATGTATATGTATATACATATGTATATATGTATGTATATGTATATACATATGTATATATGTATGTATAGGTATATACATATGTATATACGTATATACATATGTATATACGTATGTATATACGTATGTATATACGTATATATATACGTATATATATATATATATATATATACATATATATATATATATATATATATATATATATATATATATATATATATATATATTGTTGGGAATTCATATGGTTTTTCGTAAAAAACATAAACATTAATCTTATTAACGCACAGCGGAAGCTTTTAAAAATAACGAATTCCGTACACGGATCATCAAATAAAACATAAGATAATTAAACGAGAAAGCAATAATAAATCCGTACCTTTGTATTCAATGACAAGAATACACGAACAGGATGCTTTCGGTATCCACCGGTGATGACACGATCGAGCGGCGCCAGGTATGCAATCAAACACACGAATAACGGGAAAACCAAAAATTCAATTTCGTGTTTGGTTCGTACGGCCGTAGCACACCACACACATACACCTTGTGTGTGTGTGCGCGCCGTCATCCACAAAACCAATTTAGGTTTTGATATCCACTTACCATATCATGATATCTATATGTATATATATCCATAATTCCATATGCATATATCCATATATTTGACTCGGCCGTATATATATTATTATTATTCTTATTTTTAGTTTTAATCAAACTATAATATAATAATATAATATATATCTTAATAACTATCTTTATTATTTAAACCTTATACAATTATCTCTATAATTATATACCCTTTAAATAATATTAATCTTTTATACATTATCTAATAATATATAAATGACTAGTTAATTATTTATAATTATCTCTTATTTATTTGTTTATAATTATCCATCCAATTATCAAATAAAGATGATAATTATAATTCAACTAAATCAATCTTTTATTTAATATCCAATAATAAATAAAAGACTAGATAATTATTTATTTAATTATCATCTAATGACAATTAAATCACTTACAATATCTTATATTGTACTTTTAGTCCCCGTACTTTGAGATATAATTAATCACACATTAATTTAATCTCAATGATCATTTGGTGTCATAAACAATATCCAATATTATTTATTCAATAGTTTAATTGCATCTGCTCAGTTGTGCTCATCGGTGTAACCCTCAAGTGTTTTATGAAATCAGCCATGATGCAGTAGTAATGTCATCTTTACACACCATACACTAACATACTCCCACTTGTGTAAGACGACATATTGTCCTGCAACATGCGCCTAAAGGAGGTCATGCGTAGACACTTTAGGCAACCAAGGTCATAAAAACTCTGACTCCCATTCGGGCATTCTTGTTGAAACAGCCTTCCAAAAAGAAACTTAGGTTATATCCCATGCATCGCAATATTTCAATGTGAAAGGTAGGCATGGATTAGATCAACCATAGCAAACACTAGTATGTTTCTCGACTCCCTGATCTCATACTGAACTGTAACAGACAGAGTAGAACACATCAGTTCTGTCCGAGCATGGCCATGCATTTCTGTCAGTATCGATCGCCGAGGGGCCCAGAAATATCTCTTCTTAGTTAAAAGAACGTGCAAATCCCATATTGACTATATAGGCCTCCAGCACGACTCCCACTGCAACCAGCCTCGAACCGTTATGATCACCCAGTTATGGATGACGTTAGGTTAGGCCAAATGTACAGCAGCACCCGCACTAAAGTACGTAGACATCTCAGGTACTAAGGATTACCTTTTTTGAGACGACTCATGACTATGATCCACAAAGTGGTCTCCATCGGTGGGTCAATCCAATATTTGTTCGCAATAAATACCTGTGAATTTGGTCCAACCTTTGCTATATTCATCACCCATGAATATCAACCAAAAACCACAGTAGCCTTTTAATTCTCGTTGTGGTTCCCACGACAACAAGCAGCTATGGAATAGTTTTAGAATAACTTCAAATTTATTCTTGGATTTCTAAAACATGCAAAATAGAACGACATTAAAGATATCATGTTGAACTCCTTTATCTCAATAAACACAACATGATTTCCATCAATTTAATGCTACTGTTCCTTTATCAAATGTAACGGTAATGTGATCTATCTTCAGACATGATCTTAGTGGGAGTGTTCTCAAGTTAACTGACTTAACTTCCATTACCGTTTATCTTTGAAAAATTACACTAGTTCTTTATTACAACTTCTTGTAATATTATTCAGATCCAATCTGAATCTCCATACAAATTTATATCTATTATCTTTAGAGGAACTGGTAAATCGCTCATAAAGACACCAGGATTAAAATTTAGGAGCTCTAGCAATTCAGATTAATTGCTACTAGTGATACGTTTAGATGTTTAGTCTTGAATATGACAGTATGTGGTTTATCTATATCTTAACAAGATATCTTTAATAACATTGTGTTCAAAATTTGTGATATGTATCCATAACCACCAGAACCTGGTTATCTACAACATTTCGTTGTGGTATTCCGTCAAGCTTGCCGACGAGTGTTTAAACAAGTCAAAGGCTACTACTTGACTAACCATCACACAAGTTGTATACATTTCACATGTAATTTTATAAAATGCGATTACTTCTTGTCTAAACAATTCTGACTTCTCAAGTCTAATTATTTCTGACAAGTGAAGTGAATTAACCTCCATGTAACTCCTTTACATTTAGTTCTGCATTTTATTAGTTTCTATATAATCACAGATGACTATCCCACTCATATAATCTCTTGAACTAACTTTCAAGATTTAACAAGTTCAATGAAACTGCATTTGAACACTTGAACAATTTACACAACAACATGGTAACCCTTTTTATCTGAATATGACTACTAGTTTGTCCAATCTCTATTGACAAGTTACTATTCAAGTCCCACTTGAATCAATAGTCTATAATCATGGTTTAGTAATCTTAAAAAATAGGAATTTCAAGCATCAAATTTTTAACTCCAAAAATTCTTTATTTATCCCAAAAATACTTGCAAGAAATTCAATCAATTGTATACTACACCATGATAAACTATTGATGACATGAAATAGTGTCCAGCAGAGTATTCTCTAAGATGTCTCTATGCTCCCACTGAATCTGTTATCTCTTTTCACTTCATTTTAGTCATTGCAGACATTATGCATGAAACTTTGTTCAATTGGGTATCACATATCCAAGAACAATAGAAGTGACTGATTCTGATACACGAAGTCTCAATGCGGTCAACCTTGACCGTTTCCAAGTACTTGGGACAATTCCTTTCCCAGTGCCCAGTTTCCTAGCACTCAAAGAATTTGTCATCCTTGGATTTGACTTCTCTGGTTCTAGGTTTTAGCTACTTGTTAGCTTTAACCTCCGGCTTGGAAACTTACTTTCCTTTTCCGTCTCTTTCCCTATATTCTCTCCTCAATCACTCCCTCAGCAGTCTATAGCATCCGATGCAGCCCACTGATCATCTTCTCCGTGCATATTGTAACAAATTACAAATTGCTAAAATTCCTTCAATAAGGAATTGAGAATTAAATTCGTGGTCATGTCCTGTGTCACGGGTAACCCAAGTCTGCTAAGATGATCCAGATAACCTTTCATCTTCAGCGCATGGGATCTAACAGTTGTTCTTTCTGCCATTCTGCAGGAGCTCAGAGCCCTTGTCGTATATCTTTCTCAGTCCGAGCCTGAGTCTGGAACATATCCTTTAGCTGGCGATACATCTGTCAAGCTGAGACGTCCATAAGGCTCGTCCGCAGCTCAGATGTCATGGTCGCTAGCATTAGACAAGCAACATTGACCGAATCCTCAGAGTGCTTCTTGTGGAGATTTCTCTCCTCAACTGTAGCAGTCTCTGCAGGAGCAGGTTCTGGTGCCCTTTCCAGAATATACGACTTTCACCATGTACTCAGAACATTTGTCAGATTTTACTCCCAGTTCAGGAAGTTGCCTCTTTTGAATTCTCCAAATCCCGAATGGACCTTAAAGTAGCAACATGTGCTTTTGGGGAGGATTTTCTAGTGGGAAAAGGATATTGACGTTATCATTGTTGTTATTACTGTTATTGTCATTTGTTATTATTAAACCGCTTCTGCCTCTGTCTTTTTCAACCATCTAAACAATTTTTCAAAAATCAGTATTTGATTAACCATTAATAAATCAATAACCCAAAATTTAGAAAATGATTTATTAATCCTAAGAACCATTTTACTTATTCATGCACCCAACGGAGGCTGAACCTACATGAATAAGCTACTCATGCGGCAACTTATTATCAATTACAACCCCTTTGCAACTCTTAGATCTTATGAGATTTCCAATTTCTTAAATTGATCATGTTTAATCTCATCCACACCTTGGCAACAGTCTTACTGAGGAACCACCACTGACACACACCATATAACAACTGCAAGTCACTGGCCCAAGTCTCACTTAAAATCCGCAGTGCTTACCTCACAGCTCTCCGAGTTTGCGGCATAAGCACCCAACGAAGACTGAACCTACTTACAACGACCGGTCACCGTGAGTGCCACTATATGGACGGTATGCTGTGTCAGATTTTTAATTTGGGTTTATAACCAGTCTCTTACCAAGAACTAGTGGCCAGTCAGGTTAGTCTGCGGGCAGGATCCTTTCGGTTCTAAACCTTTCGGAAATTCCACAGCCCGAGCAAGACTGTCCTACACACCACCTATTCTGGTAAACAATCCAGTTAATGTACCAGTTTTAAGAATTTCAACTCTTTGATCATATGACATTTTAAAAATAATTCTCCTTTATTTGAAAAACTAATTTCATAAAAATATCATATCTAACACCTGACAAATTAATTAAAGTTTCCAATTTAAACTTCCTTTTAAATACTTTAATTTTTCATCAAAAATGATTGTAGTTTTGATTTCTTTTATTTATCTACTTTGTCACCACAACCACGCAGATATAAATAAAGCATAAAGAAATAAAGCATACAATCACATGGTGACAAAGCCTTGCCGAAACTAAATTGGTTTCCGAGAGCCATACGGACAAACCAATTAGGTCAAAACATAAGGGACAAAATCAACACACAAGGCAAGAAGGTTGAACTCTTTCAGCTCCCACTAGCCTCAGCATCCGATGATGTCTCCGAGCGTCCTTGATGGATGACCTTCTTCTTGATGGACATCTTCGCCAAGATTTTTTTACATAATTTTAATCTAAATACATTTGTCTATTTTCTAACCTATTACAGATTACATCATAATACCCGGGATTCCAATGGCACGCAGGCCTTCCCAAAAATATAACCAATAATAAAAGTAACAAACATCACGATTAAATAAACAACCATCTAAGCAAAAAGGGGTCTCAAGGCTCGGCTATGTCAAAAACATAACTAAAGCAGTAAAGCTTGTAAATAATCCAGAATTCATTTTCATATTGACATGAAAATAATTCCAAAACCAATTAATCCACCATTAATTGAAGTAAATATGTCCAATATCGTTCTTAAATTAAACATGGTTCGTAAACTCAAAATTTAGGAACACTTTCCATAATTAGAAACTTTTTCCCGAAAAATTCAAATTCAATTCCATCTTTGCATTATCATTGGATTCATAACTATACTTTTCTTAAAATATTCAATTAACAATTCAAACACATTTGAAACTTAAACTTACTATTTTAAGAAACTTTTTATTCAACAACCTTTAATAAATATAGTTTTATTTTCAAATAATATTGATAAATAATTTAAACTTCCTTTAAATAATTATCAATTAACTATTATTTAATTGAAACACTTTTCAAAATAAATAACTAAACTTTATTTAAAATGTCAAATTTCTTAATAAACAATTTACCAAAATTTGATCATCTTTAAATAACACCAAAAACTTTTCTTTGTGGTTTTAAACGATTTCTACCAAAAACGTTAATGTCGAGATCAAATCTCAAAACATTAAACCATGACCGAGCATGAGACTCAAAGTCACGATTTCATCAATTTGAAAACAGAATCCTTAAATTAAACTCTCTTTAATTTAATAATGCATTTCATGGAACTAAATATTAAATGCATAAATTAAGTCTAGTTTATAAATTAAAATCACCATTAATTTTAATTTCAACATTAAAACTTAACTTTTAATTAAAACCGATTTAATTTAAACGACGAATTACCGGAAAACAGAAACGAACCAACTTAGTTAACCGACTCATACTCGGGTTCAATAACCCATATGAACCGTAAACAAGTAGGGTGTTAATCCCTTTGACGGCTGAAATTAATCGAAGCCCTTAATCAACTCACTTTGATTATTTCGATTTCCATTTTCCAAATAATCGTTTAATTATCGAATCGAATAATATTTAAAACGATTTGTGAATTTTATAAAAAAAAACTAATAAAGTCTCCACTTTAATTTTATAAAACCGAAAATATTTTGTCACAATTGTCTAAATATTAATAACCAAACACTTTTGATTTATTAATTCGATTTTAGCGCATTTAATTTAATCGTTCGAGTTTAACCGTAAATTAAACGACACGACGGAACAAATAATCCATCACCTTGGTTACCACATCACAACCGAGAGGTCATGGGTCTCAACCCATGGCCGAAATCTCAAGGTTTGATTTCGCGAACCGAAACGTTTAATTT
>JAANYP010005549.1:446394-465590 GCA_020465985.1 Centrapalus pauciflorus
TATATATATATATATATATATATATATATATATATATATATATATATATATATATATATATATATATATATTAATGGAAAGTAAACAATTAAGGGGAACTGGGAATGATACTGAGAGATGAGCAGAGTACGTATTCCATGCACGGGAGAAGTGATTGATGAATCATAGTTTTATTTTCTTTTTGGCTCGGAATACCATGCATGGTGTACGTACGACGGCAACTGCCGGAGATCAAGATGTACGTAGGTGTCCAGTTTAATTAGCTATTATATATACAGTACATTTAACATGTTAATATTAAATGATATATGCATACATGGCATGGTGTTAAAATAATTAATTTAATTAAGTTTTCCGATGAAATGAACGGAGTGTACGTAAGTGTTGCCTGCCGGCCGGCACAGTCACTCTGCAGATTGTCTGCTCAGCCTCAGCAGCCGTCTGTTTTTGAATTCAATGATGGCGGGACCTTCTTGCGTTCAATGCGCATCAGACCACGGTATCTCCGTGCCTTCAATTCTTCCTTCATTAATTATTTTCATTCCCATTTTAAAACCCCATTTCTTCAATTTATTTAACATGTTATTAAGTTTTGTACTTTATATATAACCAACCATAAGTTATAGAAAAAGGGTTGGTCAATTTTTAAAATTTTTTAATATATAGATGACCAAATTTATGCATATTAGAAAATAGAGCAGGTTAAAACCTAATTATTAGTTAATATAATAATGAAGTTTGTTTATAATAAATAGTAATGTTTACTTTCTTTTGTGAATATTTTTGTTATTTAATTAAGACAACTAACTTTTGTATTTATAAAATTGTTTAAGGTAATCAAAATTTTATTTTTATCAGGTAAGGAATGACAAAATTTAGAAAAACCAAATAAATCATTATATTTCGGGAGATTAAGTACCTAAATTATATTTTAAAAGATTAAATCCCAAAACTTTATAAAATGAGTGATTAATTTTTTGATCCTATATTTTGAATGATTAAATGATTAATTAAGTTCCTAAACTTTATAATATTGAATAAGTTCTTGAACTTAGTAAAATGTATGATTAAATCATTAATCAAGCGTTGTGCTTGAATGGTTAACTTTGTACATTTTATTAAAAATAAATGATTAGTTTCTAAATATTATCAAAATAACTAACTAAATTTTATTAGCAAAGGTGTACGTTTATGTTAATAAATAATAAAAATTAATTTTCTTTATTTCACTCATGTAAATCTTTTTTTAAATTGTCTCATATATATTTGTCATTACGTTTTCAAAATTGTCTCAATCCGATTGTCATCATAACTAAAGTATCATTAAATTTGTAAAGTTGTTTAGGAGTCACTAAAAATAAAATGATGATAAAAATGTCACTAAAAGTTTCTTTAGGTTTTAATCACACATTTTAGTTGATGACATGACTAGACATCCGTTTTACATTAAATTCTAGGACTTAATCATTTAAGCAAAATGTTGAAGGATTTAATCATTTATTTTGATAAAGTTTATAAATTTAATCATTGTTTTATACATGGACTTTCCATTCAAAATATAAGTTTGTGACTTAATCTTTATTTCTATAAAAGTTAGTGATTTAATCGTTCAAAAAATAATCTAGAGATTTAATCACTTAATATGTGATGTTATTTGGTTTTTTCATTTTGTCATTTAGGGTAATAATTATTAAATGATAATAACAATGTATTACTTGACCACACGTTATTTTAGGATGAAAATGTGATACGTAGTACATCCATGTATACAATGTAATATTTGAACAATTATAGCCTAAATTATGTCTTATTAGATAGACCAACATTAAATGTATATTATAAATGCTTATGTTTATAAATTGTATCTTCTAGTTTTCTCTAATTATGATATTATGGTTGATTATGTTGAATATCACTATTTTTTTTATTTGGCTAATAACAACCATCATCTAAGTTTTTTCAAACTTTTTTGCTTTTTTTTTCGGTCAGATTTTGCTTTTTTTTTTATCAACTACAATATTAAACAGTTTATTTGTGTCTTTTGTAACAACTAACAAATATTTATGTTATATATTTATCATTAAAATTGTTATGCTTTATTTTAGGCTAGCCAGACAATCATCGTGTTTTTTTTTTATTGGGTTCGTGTTGACAGAAATTATGTCAAATTTCATCTTTAACCAATTAAGTCTTGTCTTGGGTGGTTGTCCGATTATGTGACAAATTACCAGCTAGCACAACAATGATTTTTTTTTTTAATCAGTTATAACATTTAGCTAAATTTATAAAAATTTTGTGTTTGAAGTTTTGTATTTTTTGCAATATTAAATTTGAAATTTAGATAATCTTCATTTAAAATTTTAATTCATTAATTAGTTCTTTATGATTTTAGATTTAGATTTTTTGTATTTTTTTTAAAGTTATGTTAATCTCAAGGGTTTGAATTTTTGAAGGTTATAAATTAGACTAAAATATAACAATATATAGCGAGACAATAAATAATGAGTGATATAATGATATATCCTGGGTCTATATAAAGGGTAGCTGCAATAATATTTGAAATTTTTAAATCTTATGAATTATAATTTATACATTTACGATGGAATTTTAATTATGTATTTTGATTGTTTATTATTTAAGAACTATCAATTCTTCTATACTATATAAAATAAGAAATCCACTTTAAGTTTCTGAACCATTTGACGGAAAGAAATCAATGGGCCAGATTAATGACAATTCATAATTATTTATGAAATGTCTCTTATACCCTTTATTAAAATCAATAATTATACCTATACCATTTTTTTAATTCATTTTCCAAATTTACAACCTTAACTTAATTACATTAAGTTTTGATTTTAATTTTTTCATTAATGAATTAATATTTACCTAAAACAAATATGTGTCATTATTATCCTTAATGATCATAGTTAAATTCAAATGTATAATTTGGATTTAAATGTAGAAGTGTAGTAAATAAAGTTAAAAATTGTTGTTAATTATTTTACTAACAAGATTTAAAATTAATTTAATTGATAAAACTTCAATTGTTATGATAAATTTTGATCGTTGATTTTAAGATATTCCATTTTTATATTTTATCATCTTCAAAATATACACACATTCACATAATTGAAGTTTTTTGTAACTTATATTAATATTTCATATTCTAAGGTAATAAAAATTAGAAGAAACATTTTTTGCAAACACATATTATCTGTTTTTAATAATACAATATAATAATATTTTTTTATTTAATATCAAACAACTAAGTATTTTTTATCTTTAATTTAACTAGCTTTTAATTTTTTTTATTTTAGTTATATATAAATTTTATATAATTTATTAAGATATAAAAAAAATATGTATTTTCTAAATCAACACATGTAATACATGTGTTGATTAACCTATATATTATAATGAAACAAAACAATTCATGTCATATGTCACTTCTACAATACAAGAAAATTTTATTTTTCCACCTCTTTTTCCAAATTTAACACATTAACTTAATTGTATTAAATTTTGACTTTATTTTTTTTTCATTCATTAATCAGTAATAAATTAGATTTTGTAACATTTAAAATTAATGTTTACCTAAAATAAATATCTATCATTATCATCCATAATAATCATAATTAGATCCAAATGTAAAAATTTGAATTAGTTGTGGAAATTATTATTATTATGTATAATAAAGGAAAACATCAAATGTCACGTGTCAGCTCTACGTTCACCAAATAGATAATTACAACATATAAAAATAAAAGATAAATACAATTTAATATTTTTAAAAAAGATAAATAACTATTTTTTAAATCTGTAAATAATAAAAAATAAACACAATTATTATTTTTGTATGTTTTTATTTTTACTCATATACATTTCATATAAATAAATTTAATTAAAAATATTCACGTAATACGTGGGTTATAAACTAGTTTATAGTAAAAATGTAGAATGTTTAATTATAATGCTAATTACAGGCTTTATAAGTAACTATCAATGAAAAGATTTTTGAAAATAAAATTATCAAAAGATAGTAACTAGCAACGATGAACAATATTCAAAATCTAAAAGAAATGAAACTAACGACTCTGAAAGCATTACAAAGCCACAATAATACGATATTATAACTTACCATTCTTAATTAATTATAATTTTATTCATAATACTCAATTTATTTGATACTCTATTATATATTATTATTTGTAGCACTTTATATTGAATTTACTCATTTATTAGTCTAACTCGACCAATCTAATCAGTCGAGTTTCAGACAGGAAATGCGACACAAAATCATAATAACAGGTCATGGTTTAAACGACAGAAATATAAAGTTGGTTACTTTTTTATACGATTTAATATATATATATATATATATATATATATATATATATATATATATATATATATATATATATATATATATATATATATATATATATATATATATGAATCAGGTTCATCAGCGTACCTGTGAGATTCCAGCGTACCCAGTGTACCCTTATGTGAATGATCATTCACACATATTTTTTTTGAATAGACATGTATAAGACAACATTATAAGATTTTTTTTCAAAAGGAGCAACATCATAAATCTTGTGAATGGTAAAAAAAGATCATGTGAATGGTCATTCACACCATTCACATTGTGTGAAATGACCATTCACATGGATGACCATTCACATAAATATGCATTGAGCATTCACATAATTTTTAAGGACACAGAAAGTGTGAATGTATGTGAAATTCATATATCACGTGTATAACATTAATTTAAACATGGTTATGAGAAAAAAAATTAAAAAAAAAGTTTTTTAAGGTTGGTACCTTCGGGTGCACTTGATTTCGAGAGGTACCTATTTGAACCTGAATCATATATATATATATATATATATATATATATATATATATATATATATATATATATATATATATATATATATATATATATATATATATATATATGATTTTAATTATTTTTTGTTCCAGGAGATCGATCTTCAATTAGTATTGGATTAAAAAGTGGAACAAAAATATGTTATATATGGTTTTTTGGTCATTTTGTAAAGATGGAAATAGTCGAAGAGATACACAGATTCAGTTCGTATGTTGTGCATGCATGCATCTATTACAACTATTTAATTCATACCTTATAATAAATTTCAATTAATTACAGAACTGGTCCCTCCGTCTTAATTTGACATTCAGTTTTGGCTCACTCTAAATTACAACTTAGATGCATATCATGTCTATATACCTTATAGAATAAGATTTTTGGCTCACTCTAAATTACAAGTTAGTTAGGTTGCTCAAAATAACAAGCAACGTTAATCTTTTTTTATGATTGCAATCTCGCAGAATTTATCATAAATAATGAACCAACTCTTTGTTTATTTCCGATTATAGCATTTAACCGGTACACAACAAAAGTTAACCGGCAAAAAAAGTTATACACAGGGTTTATTGTTTGAAATAACAATCTACTTTTTTTTTTTCTTATTATGAGAAACAGTTTTATTTTTTATCATTTAATATATTGTTTGACATAACAACTTGTTGTTTACCAAACCAAGAGTAGATTCTATTTTTTTAAGACAAATTTTACGAGATTGCTATAATTCAAAAAAAGAAAAAGTTGTTTGCTATTTGAGCAATTCCATATAAATATATTATGGGAGAATTTCATATATACCCCTCCAAAATTTCATAATATCATATATACCCAACTTAAAATTTTAATATCATATATATACCTCCTAAACATCATAATATCATATATATACTGAATTTTAATAATGAATATCATATATATCACTCTTGAACATAATTAATATCATATATACCCAGATTCATTAACTTAATTATTTTTAGAACATTTAAAACTCATATTTAATATTGATCATTAATTAATTACCATTATACCCTTACCTATTTCCTCTTTTAACTAAACCTTCAAAATATCATATTTATCCAACTTAAATTGAAATAACATATCCCTCTAAATAATTTTATATAATTTATTTTTGAAAACATTACTATGTAAATTCTTTATAGTAAACAAATTAACATTAAAATTAGAAAATTAAATTATATTTTTGTTCGTTTGTAATCAAATCGTATCGACTTATTATATTTTCTTATTTGTTTTTTTCCTGCAGTGTTCTATATACAATTAACTGATTATATATTATGTTCTTTCTTTTATTTTTCTTTTTGAATTTACAGCTGTATTGCATTTTTTTAATTTAGTATATATATCTTTTGTTTTCTATATACATTAGTTTTTATTTTTTTCAAGGTTGCTTTCGTTTTATAATTATTGTTTTTTCTAGTTTACTTTTTTTAAAATTTTTATATTTAATCTAGTGTTTGAATTATAAGTTGTTATCCAATTTTATTACTTGTGTATATTTTGTGTATAATATATAGGATAAAATATATATAATTTTTCCAATAAAAAAAACAATTCTGCTTTTTTTTATTTTTCAAAAAAATAATCATTCCGATTTTAATTAAACGACGTTAAAAAAATTACGAACCACTCCGATATTGTTTTTTGGATCAAATAAACGATGAACCATTTTGATTTTAATTTTTTTGATCAAAAAACGATTAACCATTTTAATTTTTTATTTTTTCAAACAACGATAACCATTCCGGTATTAATTTTTTTATCAAAAAAATGACAAACCAATTTGATTTATAACCTTATTATTAATGTTAAATTGTTTTACTATGAAGAATTTACATAGTAAAGTTTACAAAAATAAATTATAAAAAATTATTTAAATGGATATGATATTTTAATTTAAGTTGGATAAATATGATATTTTGAAGGTTTAGTTGAAATAAGATATAAATATGGGTATAATGGTCATTAATTAATAATCAATATTAAATATGAGTTTAAATTGTTCTATAAATAATTAAATTAATGAATTTGGATATATATGATATTAATGATGTTTAAGAGGGATATATGTGATATTAATTATTAAATTGGGTATATATGATATTATGATGTTTAGGAGGGATGATATATATGATATTAAAACATTAAACTGAGTATATATGATATTATGAAGTTTTAGAGAGGTATATATGAAATTCTCCCTGGTAATTTACAAATCAAAAAAATCCATCACTACTAAAAAAAGTCGGTTGATAATCCATTGATAAACTAATTTTTAGTATATGGTTGGGTTTCGTTAAGAACATTTAATTTTGTGAGAACGTGAGAACCATTTCAAAATGCACAAATTTGTACATCAAATGCACAAATTTAAAAATTAAATTTATAACTTTAAACCATTAATATTCTTAAATATTTTAATAAATATCATAATCTAACACTAAAATTACATTTTAAATTCATATTCATTAAATTATGAACCAATTTCACAAATCTAAACATCAAATGCACAAACTTTCTCAAATGCACAATTCGTGTATAAAATGGACAAATTTTAGCATGAAATACGTAAATGTTTACATGAAATGCATAAATTTAACTAAATTATAAATTTTAGCATCAAATGCATAATTTTATATATTAAATATACAAATATTAAAGTGGTTCTCACTTTCTCACGATATAGATGGGTTCTCCTGATCCTTAAGTTAAAACTTTTTTTCAGCTTTGTGAAATTTGACTATTAGATCCCGATTATAAGTAGTAAACTGGGTTTTAAAAACTTAAAAATCATGTTCTAATATCCAAATTTCATTAAACCACAATGAAAATATTAACTTGAGGACTTTTATGGAAAAAAAATAATATGGAGGGATGAAAACACAAAAAACGTGAAAACATGTTCGTGGTGCAGAACTGCAGAACCAATTTTAAAATAACATAACAATTATTAATTTTTTAAAACAAAAAATTATACCACAAAAATAAGAATTTTAATTATCGTTTTTAAAACGTGAGTGGTGAATTTATACTTTTCTCAAAATCTTTTTTGAATATTCAACATTGAATCCTCTGAATTTTATATATTCAACATCGAATAAACGTTATAAATTTAAACACTCAACATCAAATATATGGTTCTACAGTTCTACACCACATGTAGGTTCTGCAATCATCACAACACTATATATATAGACACACACACAGACATATATATATATATATATATATATATATATATATATATATATATATATATATATATATATATATATATATATATATATATATATATATATATATATAGAGAGAGAGAGAGAGAGAGAGAGAGAGAGAGAGAGAGAGAGAGAGGGAGAGAGAGAGAGACTTAGGTTATCATGAGAAGCTAAATATATATTGAGAATTGTGAGAAGCATTATGATTCACTAATTTTGTACATTGATTAATTAATTTATACATTGATTCATTTATTTTGTATATTGATTCACTTATTTTTGAATTTGTGATTCATTATTAATAATTTTAAAACCTAATAAATCAATGTAAAAAAATAATGAATTGTTCATTTATTTAATCCAAAATTTATGATTCATTATTTATATATAAAATTTAATGAATTAGTTTGTAAAAAAGTGAATCACAGTGTTTCTCATACTTCTCAAGATATGTTTAATTTCTCATTTGATCCTAAGTCTATATATATATGATCTGGATCTTGTGAGATATTAAATAATAGTGAAAAATATAAGAAGCAGACTCATCCTTACATATTAAGAGATCTATGCCAGGGGAGATTAACCAACATTTCACATGCATCCATTAAGCGCGTTCAACTGGTCTAAGGACATAAATTGTCCAAAAATTCAAAACTGGCTTACCCTCGTATTGAATTGACATTACACTTATCATTTGTGTTCCCATCATATTTAGTATTTCCATAAAAAAGATGAGTGTGAAGTTTTAACATTTTTTGGTTCTTCAAGAAAGATTACAGATCCTTCAATGCTCTAAACAAACAAGAAGTCTGGTTTTTAGGGGTTTTCACCAAAGATTGTCTGCAACTAGGGTTGAATAGTTGACTTTAGGGACTTAGGGTTCTTCACAAACGGTTGTATGTTTAATGTCTCCAAACAAACCAAAATTCTGATTTGAAGGGTTCTACCAACAATATCAAGGCCAAAAAGTCTTGCACGATGTTTGAAAACACACGTGAATTATGATTTGAGTTTGGTTATCTATAAGAATAACTATAACTATAAAGATTTGTTGAATTTGATGAACCTATTAAACCCTTTTGTATAATCGATTTCTTCTAAAGAGTTATTGAAACAGTATTGAATACTATGCAAGTTAAATTAGATTATAACATATGTGACATTTAATGTGTAAATTTTGAATCAACCTACAGTCCTACACATACGTTGAATCATAACACAAGTGGTTTAATGTGTTTGTATATGCTCTACAACATAACATGTTGTTTGGTTGAACCAAATTGTACGTTGGTTGTATCATTTATACATGTGAATATTTGTGGTATCTAGTCTCAAATATACAATTATAGAATCATTTGTTCGTATATATAGAATAGATAAATACTAATATTCTGTGTTATATCATAACAATTGACTTGTTGTATCATAAAAATACACTTGGTTGTATCTGTGTGAACCTATGTTGTATCAACTTCTACTTGGTTGTATCTGTCTGTACGTACGTTTTATCAACTTGTATATGTTTTGGTGTATCTGTGTCTACATTGGTTGGTTGGTTGTATTTATTTGTATCTATGTTGTATATATTTGGTTGTGTCCGTGTGTGTGTCTATGTTGTATGTGTTTGGTTGTATCTATCTGTACCTATGTTGAAACACTTTTTCGGTGGGTTCATCACATTTAATATTTACTTTCTTACTAGCATTTCTACCTCCGGCAGGTCTAGAAGCAATAGATTT
Organism: Centrapalus pauciflorus; assembly: GCA_020465985.1. NCBI lineage: Eukaryota > Viridiplantae > Streptophyta > Magnoliopsida > Asterales > Asteraceae > Centrapalus > Centrapalus pauciflorus. Next base: position 456,267 of record JAANYP010005549.1, read on the forward strand.
AAAGAGATGACTTTGTATTCGCCCCTCCAATAACACATAGAAAGATAAAGAAAACAAATAAAGAGTAGGCCGAGGGGTGAAACGTCAATATATAGTGTATACCTCTTAACCTAAAACCCATATGTGTAAAGAGCCCATCTATTATTTTTGTAGAGGTGGTAAAACTGATTGACAAGGAACAAAAATCAATTGTTAGTAAGATGGGTTTCAGAACGCTTGTTGATAAGCAAGTTGATCAGACACTGCTTAATCTATGATATTGGATTGTCCAAAATTACAACACTGAAACCAACATGTTGATGATCTGCAACAGAAAAACATGTTGAATCATATTCTAATACAAGAAAATGTGTAAAGTCACGGTCGTATGAGATGCGTATAGAGTAATATGAAAATTATAAAAAAATTAAAAAAAATTAAATGGGTAGATCATGATCCATCTTTCTAAATTAGTTGGATCACAAATCAAATCATGATCTATTCTAATGGATCAAATTCATGATCCACTTAATTGGATCATAAATATGTTAGATCATCATCAAACTAAATCCATCTATTGTAATGCCTAACTGCATTCTTGTGTTGATGACCAGATGCGTGTGTTGTTGTCTCTCTCATTCGGTACCAACCTCTCCTCTCTCTCTCTCTCTCTCATACAGTACATCTCTCTTTCTCTCTAAGTTTTTTAATAAAAAAATATAGAGAGTATTGGTACAGAAAGATGACAATTTTTCATGGTTTGAATGATATAGAAAAATGGAAGGGATATAAAAAAAACCGGACATGACTCGCACATAGACAATGGGATAATGGTACCAAAAGAGGACCATTCTCACCCTTATACGTTGTTATTTGACATCTTTTGGTGACATTTTTACACTTTAACAACCAAGATTTAAATAATTTCCAAAATTTATGAACTTATGTATTCTTTATACATAATTTTAAGGGTTAATATTGAAAAAACTCCACGGACTTTCATGCAATTATCGATTAAGTCACTGAACTTTTTTTTCGAGTATTTAAGTCCTTAAACAAAGTTTATCTTATTCAAAACTATATATTTTTAATTTGTTACCTGTTTAACAGATAAAACAATTAGTTCCTCGAATAGTTTATTATTCTTTTTCAATTTTCACGATTAAGTCACTGGACTTTCTTCTTTCTTGTTTAGGTTATTGTATCGTTTACCGGTTAGTGACCCACTAAACAGGTCAAATATATAGTTTTGAATAAGACAAATATTGTCTAGGGACTTAAACACTCAAAAAAAGTACATTGACTTAATCGATAAATAAATGTAAGTTCGTAAGGTTTTTTCAATATATATTAACCCTAATTTTAATAATATATACAAAATAAAAAATAACATATGTTATATTATTTTCTGTAATTTTTTTCAGGAAAACAAAGACAATACATAAGCAAAACACTAATTAATAAGAAGATAAATTATTTAAATAATCATCTTATCATTAATTTCACTATATTTAAACTCTATAATTGTTAGAATTATAAATTTTAAATAAAAAAATATTAAGATAGTTTAATGTATGGTCTATTCCTATAAAATTCTTGAATAGTCGAGGCATATGACATGTAACATCTCATGATCTCAACATTAAATGTGTCATCCTTTTGCAATTCATTTCTACTGGTGTGTTATATTTTCGATTTCTTCTTTTTTTTTTTCCCATAAAAAAAAAGTTTTTTTATTTTTTATTATTTAGAAGGAGAAATTTAGTTTCATTACTGAATTGAAGTTTCATCTCTTCATCACAACTTTTATAAAAAATAATTTACTAACACAACTCTTTAGAAAAACTTTTATTGAAATGATCGATTTACTTTGCAACTTGATTAAATTTTGATGATCCACTAACTCGTCACACAAAATTGTTATTAGGGGGACAAATCTTTTAAAATTATAAAATATAAAAATGTTACAATTAAGAAAGAGAACAATTTAGGGCAACATGTATATATATTAATTATAATTGATGAGTGAGACAGTTTTTGAAGATGAAGGCGAAGTTTCATAAGGTTGGTTCTTTAATTTCACCATACCTCTGCTGCAACGTTATATATATATATATATATATATATATATATATATATATATATATATATATATATATATATATATATATATATATATATATATATATATATATATATAGATTTGGGTTCAAATGAGTACCACTAGTTTTGCGGAGTACCGGAGGTACGTCGCTTAAAATTATTTTTTTTGAAATTTTTTTTCATAATCATGTTTAAATTAATAATATAAGACTACTTTCAAAAAATCACACATAAATACACACTAAAACTATGTGAAACGTGCAAGTTCACATGAACTGCACTGTTGTGAACGTATGTTCACAGCTAAGCATGTTCACATGAATTTTTCCACGTTCACATGACTTTTAAGAGGCTACGAAGTGTGAATGCGTGTAATTCTTTTACAAATATGCTTATATTATTTGTATCTAAATGAATATGAAAAAATTTTTTAAAAAAAAACTTTTTTTCGGAGCATGTTCACATCTTAAACCCGTGTGTTCACAGGTACTCACGGTACTCTGCATTTTTTAGGTACTCACACGAACCGTATTATATATATATATATATATATATGTGGGTTCAATGGAGAACCTCCATGCATCGAAGAACCTTGAATAACCTCCATGCACCACCACAAATGCATCACAATTCCCCCGTAATGCATCATTATTTCCACGTGATGCATCAAATTCCCGCGTGATGCATCGATTTCTACATTATTTCCACGTGATGCATCAAATTCCCGCGTGATGCATCGATTTCTATGTGATGCATTTCAGTTTTTCTAGCGATGCATTGTGGTTCTCCAGGTTCTTCGATGCATAAGGTTCTCCATTGAACCCACCCCTATATATATATATATATATATATATATATATATATATATATATATATATATATATATATATATATATATATATATATGGTTTGAAAGAGTATCATCTCTTATGCAGCGCACCAGAAGTTACCACATTTAAAAAAACTTTTTTGAGTTTTTCTTTTCATAATCATGTTTTAATTAACGTTATAAAGATCATACGTAAATTTCACATACGTTCACATCTCTCAGCTCCTAACAAATGATGTGAACGTACACTTACATAAATTTGAATACATGTAAACGTGCATATATCAATTCATATTTTCATTCAGATTTATTAGAATTGATTATTTCTTATAATTGCTACTAATAAGTAATAATAATAGAAAATTCTAAGAATAAAAGTAGATTTTAAATTCTATAAATTAGTTTAAATTTTAAAATCAATACTTTTGTAGAATATTTATGAATGAAAACATATGAAATATATGAAGAAATAATTGTATCTAATATGTCAACATTTTATACTTAATATGATTTAACTAAAAAAAGTTATGTTATATTAGTAAATAAATATTTGTTTTAAGATATAAATTATACAAAATTATTACAATTATTATATGCATGTTTCGAATTTTAAAGGCAATATATATGTTTTAGTTATTAGCAACCTATTGGTTAATTGCTTTTAATATAATAAATTGAAGTGATTCATGTAAAGAAATAAATTAGGAAAGAAAGATAAAAGATTATTTATATATTTTTTAATTATTGATTTTAATTAGGAAAGAAAGATAAAATGGCATAGGTATAATTATTTATTTTAATTAAGGGTATAATAGACATTTCATAAATAATTATGAGTTGTCATTGATCTGGACCATTGATTTTCTTCCATCCAATGGTTCAGAAACTCTAAGTGGTTTTCTTATTTTATATAGTATAGATTACATAAAATACACACCACACTTGATAAAGTATAAATTTATTTATTTTTAAATTTTATTTTTGTTTTTATCATATATTTATATATTTTAATTGATATAATTCAAGATTTTTTATCATATAAATATTATTTAAAGTTTATAGAGAGATTATATGAGTTATGATTTTTTTTTAAGTTTACATTTAGTTTAGTTAAAAACTAACAATTGTCAAATAGATAATAATGATAATAATATTATTGGATAATGTCAAATATTGGATAGAATTAATTAATTATAATTTTTATAGATATTAGAAATAATAAATTATATTTATCTTTAATTTTATTTTATTTTCAAATTAATAATGTGTATTTATATTTAGGTGAAACGTGATGATGCAATGTGAAAATTGATGTTTTCCTTTATTATATAGATTATACAAATAAATAGTTTTAAATAAAATAATTATAAGGATTCGTATTTAATATTTAGAAACTAAATATTTATAAAGATGCATAAAATAATTATATGTAATTAAAACGTATTAGAGTTTAATTAATTATGTATTAGATTAGTTAGCCTGTATTATACGGGTTGATTTAGAAAAAATACTTAAATAACAAATAACTATAAAGATACGTAAATGATTATATCATATTAGATTTTATTAATTAGTTATTTGATGAGTTCAATTAGATTATAATAAATTTCATTTTTATTTCATCAGAATTTATATTATATTTTGTAAATAACATATGACAAACTAAAATGCTGACACATGACAAATTTTAGAGGAAGCTGACCCTTGACAATCTAATTGTTCTTTTATCAATATTTACTAGTATTGACCCGTGTAATATATGTGTATATGTAAAGAATATTTTTTTTAAATATAATAACTTAAGTAAATTTCTTTTCATATCACTATAATCATACAGATAAAACTTTCTCAACTTCACCAACTTTATTGCGTCAAACTTAAAAAAATGAACACAAGGAGTCAAATTTCTGTTGCAATCTAACAATTTAGTTCTTACCTCACTAAATGGATCACCATACTATTGAATTTGCATATCTATAACAGTGTTGAAAATGTCAACCTCAAAATAGTGTTTATTGGTGATGTTGGTCCTTTAGTTTCTTGCTTTAACATAGCATTCATCCATATCCAACTTTTCAAGGCCATGTTGTTCACAACAAGAATACACTTTCCAAAAGTTGACTAAACCAATTTTCTCTGAATTTTTGTAATGCTATTTTGGTTCCTCATATCAATGAACCTGCTTATACAATATTTTGATCATTCTTTTTGAAGGGCTCGTGACAACACATTCGTGAGGCCTAAGATGTGCAACATCAAGTGCAAATCAAATACAAAATTAAATAAGCTGAAATATAGTAGAGTACCTTCTGTTTGACTTCGACTCAAACTGTTGTCATTATCCTCCACAACATATTTAAGCACCTTAACAACTTCTAGAAACAAAAAAATCAAACTTTGCATTGTTCTATGATGAGAACCTTTCGTGTATATCCATATCTTAGTTTAACACACTTTCGGTTTCAATTTTCAACCTTACCAATTGCTTCTTGCACTCTATCTCAACTCGAATCATAGTTTTTCGTTTGCAAGAAGCACAAACAACATTCATCAATGATGATAACTTGTCAAGGAGAGTAAGAGACCCCCATACCTCATTGTAGTTTTATGCAACTACCACAATCACCAATTGAAGTTGATGAGCAAAACAATATACATAATTAGCTGATTTATTCTCTTTTAAGTTCTAAGCTTTCAAGCCATTGAATTCACCACGCATATTGTTTGCTCAATCATAACATTGACCACTTATCTGTTTGAAGGAGTAAATTAAAAATTTAAGAGATAAAATAAATAAAGATACAACTGAATATGCAAAAGATAAAGTAATAACTATGAGTTTACTTGTTTTAAACTCAATCTATGTTTAGTAAGTAAGGGTTCAATGGCAGACTTAAGAGCAAGACAGATTTCTTCAATACATGAACAACACTAAGAAATCTCTCATTAACAAGTTCATATGCATCTACGTATCTCAAAACTACAACCATTTGTTAGTTTTTTGATACATCACTAGATTCATCAATTAGCAAAGCAAACACATCCTTACTAATTTTATTAACAATGGATTTAAGTATTTCGTTTGAAAAGTAATTGATAAGATCTATTTGTTAGTGTATGGTGTGTAAAGATGACATCACTACTGCATCATGGATGATTTCATAAAACACTTGAGGGTCACACCGATGAACACAACTGAGCAAATACAATCAAACTATTGAATAAATGACATTGAATATTAATTATGGGACGAAATGATCATGAGATTAAATTAATGTGTGATTAATTATATCTCAAAGTACGGAGACTAAAAGTGCAATGTTAGATATTGTAGTGATATAATTGTCATTGTATGATGATTAAATAGATATCTAGTTTTTTATTTATTAATGGAGATTAAATAAAAGATTGATTTATTTGAACTAATATCATCTTTTGATTATATGGCTAATTAAAGAGATAAATATAGACAAATAAAGAAAGATGATTATAATAATGGGAAAATTATGCAAAAAACCATCAAAGTATAAATTTTTTTCGATTAAGTCCCCATTTCATTTTTTTTTCTGATAAGTCCCAAACTGCTTAAACCTTTTAAATTCACCCTTTAACCTGTTATAATAGGTTAAAATGGTTAGACCTATTTTGTAAAAAATATCAAAGTATAAAACTTTTTCGATTAAGTCCCCCAATTATAATAAAAATATTTATTCACGATTTTATTTTTTCTTAAGATTTAAAATTATCTTTTTTGTATTTACTTTGGATATTTATTTATGTTTATAGTTACGATTATATGATATATCATTGTTTATTTATAATTATAATATGACATCTTCAGACTTTTAATTTTTCAATAAAATAAAACGAACAATTACGTTTTTTTATTTTTTTCATACTTTTAAAAATGACGATGTCTTCTGATTTAATTTTTTAATATCAAATAAATAGTTATAGAACGTTGCGTTCGAAAAAATTAAAAATATATCAGTCATAGTTTTTTGTTCGGAAATATTAAAAATTACGATAATCCATTCTGTTTTCCAAACGAAAATAACTAAATTATTTATTTACGATTACATTTGAAAAGTGGATGGATTCATCATTTTTTCTGATCAGAAATAATAAAAATAGCTATAGCTATTTTAGTTAAATGTTTGTCTTTTTTTTTTGGATCCTAAATAATTAATTGTACCATTTTTCGTTTGTATAAATGAAATGAGTTGTAGTTTTATACACTTGATAATTAAAAAATAGAATGAATCATACATTTATCCACTTGAAATAATTAAAAGTTAATTGTAGTTTTTTATTCATTCGAAAAATTAAAAATCGAATTGGAATGATCGAAATAATTCGGAATAGATCTTCTTTTATCCAAAATTAAAAACTTAAAAAAGTTAATATAATAATACTAAATAAGCAATGATATGATATATAATTATTATTAAATAATCACAATATAAAAGTAAACTAATAATCTAAAATAAATATAAAAAGTAATTTTAAATCATACCAAAAATTTTAAATCCTAAATAATTAATTCTAATGTAATTAAAAAATATTCAATAATAATAATAATAAAATGAATAGGGGACTTAATCGAAAAAATAAAATGAATGGGGGACTTAATCGAAAAGGTTTTATACTTTGATGGTTTTATACAAAATAGGTTCAGCATGGTAACCTGCGTAGCAGGTTGCAAGTTACATTTGGACTGATTCTATGAGTTTTGATTGGTTTAGGGACTTATTAGAAAAAAAAATGAAAGAGGGACTTAATCGAAATTTTTTTATACTTTGATGGTTTTTTGCATAATTTTCCCTATAATAATTATCTAATCATTTATATATATTATTGGATAATGTATAAAAAGTTAATATTATTCGATGGATATATAATAATTGAGATAATTATGTAAGGTTTAAATAATAAAGATAATTATTAAGATATATATTATATTATTATATTAGAGTTTATTACAACTAAAACTCTTAATTATATATATATATATAAATAAAAGATAAGGATAAACACATGCATACACTATGTGACTGTGTGGGTGTGTGACACAAAGGAGAAACACGACAAATATTTGGTGAGTTCTCGGGCGTACCGTTTTTTGTGTGTTTGTTTGCGTACCTGACGCTGTTCGACCGTGTCATCATTGGTGGATACCGAAAGCATCCTGTTCGTGTATCTTTGTTATCAAAAACAAAGGTACGATTTTGACATGCTTTGACGTTACTTATATTATGTTTTACTTGATTATCCGTGTACGAAATTCGTAAATTTTAAAAAGTTTCCGTTGTGTGTTTAGTTCGATTAAGTTTATGTTTTTTTTCCATAAAAATCCGATACAAATTCCCAACACTATTTGAATAGATTAAGAAATGATTTATTTATTTTTGGGAGCATTTCCCGACGTAACATCATGAATAGTATCATTTTTATAACATTGTAGACTTAATGATTAAAAAAAAGTTCTTTAGTAAAAGTTTTTTTTATTCATCGTATCCTTGAAATGGTAATGCATCATTTACCAAGTATCTACAAACTTGAATTGAAGGATCCAATCTAATTCGATATGGTTACTTTGTCTATGAATGACCGTTGCAATAAATTGAATGTATTTCTTTAAATTTTCACATTTTTGTAGTCCTTTATAGTAAAAGCTATTAACATCACCCACATGAACATGAAGTCTATGATTTTTGTTCCAACTATTAAAGCATTACGTCACAAATGCATCAATCCCACCTTGTTGCCCAAAATAATCTCTCATTAGCTAGCAACATAAACAAAAAAACTTTGTCCGCTTTTATACTATATCTAACAAACGAAATTCATCAAAACAAGTCGGGACAATATGTCTTGTTTTAGCCCCTATGATTTTTGTAGAAAAAACGTGACTTTGTGGTTGAAAATGTCTTCTTTGACAATATAGGCGTCGAATTCTTCCATTTGATTAAGGAAATATCTAAAATTCTTGGCCGATCAACAAGATCTCAACGAAGGTCTTTCATATCAATTGTTTTTTAAATTAAACTTAGAATTGAACTTGGAATTGAATTTAAAGGAGCAAAACTAGCAAATGGAACATTGTTAGATACACTTCCATAGGGTATGTTTGGCACGACTAGCTGCAGCTTCGAGTTTGAGTTGTAAACTGGCGATTTTTAAAAGAGATGTAGTTTTTTGTTTTATAAATGTGTTTGGTAAAAGTAGTTGTACCTGTAGCTTTTACTGATAAATGACATATATATATATATATATATATATATATATATATATATATATATATATATATATATATATATATATATATATATATATATATATATATATATATATATATATATAAATAGTTTAACAATTATGATGATAATTAAAGAAACAATTACAATAATAAA
>JAANYP010005550.1:0-63422 GCA_020465985.1 Centrapalus pauciflorus
ATTTACCTTTAACCTTACCTCCTTTGGAGTGCCTCCAAATGCAAACAAATCCTCCATCAAAGCCTTTGAAATTTGACAAGCACTCGAAATTGCCTGTCATGTGCCTAGAGCATCCACTGTCCAAATGCCATCTTGTTTTATGTGGTGACCTGTGGTTGCTCTGCACAAATAAAAGCTTAGTTAGTAGTGGAGTAAACCCAAACCAAGTTGGTTTTGGGTTGTCCTTGTGCATTAACATAACTAAACACTGTCTTTAATTTCTTATACTTAGTGAGATCCACTGATGGATTTTGTGGAGAGTACTTAGTTATCACATGAGGTATCCAGGTATTTTGTCCATCCTTTTCAATAACAGTCTCAGATGATCCATTACCAGTCCCAACTTTGAGCCTAACAGTCTGAACTGAGTCTGTAGTGCTAACAGCTTGAGAATTTGCACTAGCAGTCTCAACTTTAGACTTGGCAGTTTCAACATTTGTATCAACAGGTTCACCTGAGTTTTTACCTTTAACACACCATATTTGTTTAAAATTTAATTTTGGTTTAGCTAAAACTTGTTTTTGGTGTGTGGACTGTTTCTTAGTTACTTTTGAGAACCTGTGATCAACTGTTTTCTTAGGAACTGATGTAGTAGGAGGTTTGGCCTTTGAATTTTTTGAATTTTTAGAGTTTGTCTTTTTATGAATCACGGTCTGTTTTGCAACAGATGGTTTATAAAAGTAGTCCCTGGCCAAGTGATTTTTCCTGCCACAATGGAAGCATTTTTTGACTGTTTGGATTGGAGAACCAGTTTTATTGGACAATATCTGGTTCTTGTTCCTTTGATTTCCCCTTACCTGCTGCTATTTGGGAAACTTTTGGACACCATGCTTTTGGCATGTGCAGATTGGAACATTTTTACCCTTTTTATGATTCTATGATGATGATGCAGTGTTATAGTTAGAAGGTACAGAAACCTGTGGGGCAGCATTGCATACACTCATCTTCTCCTTTCCTTTCTTATTGGGGATTTGGATTGCTATAGGTGCACTCATTGTTTTGTGTTCTTTCTCAACTTCTGTGCACTCACAGTCTCTATTTTGAATCAGATCTTCTTTAGATTCAGGACTGTTTTCAAGGATAGGATCTACAGTTGTCATACACTTATCTAATGGTTCATTGACAAGCCTATCAGCAACTTCACTCATTGGATGAATGTATTTGTTGTTGTATGGCGGTGGAGTGGCTCTGTATCCCATACCTTCTTTAGGATTGAGTTGAGATTTTACCCTATCTTTAAATTGGACTTCCATTAGGTGTTCCAGCTTTTGATTTGCCAATTTGAAGTTTCCTAGATCTATATTGACAGATTCTAGTTTCTTATTAGCCTCTAACACCTTTTGTTCATTCTCTTCTAATTTTTTATTTAGGGATTCTATTTTCTTATTCAGCTCCTTTTTCTCCCACTCATGATATGTTCTATCATGTCCCATTTGAATCTCATTATCCTTATAGTCATTGATCTGTTTTTCAAGATCTTCTATGGCCTGCATGTATTCATATCTCCTTTCTTCCATCTTAGCTAGAGTTTATAACATGCTCTCATTATGATCTCTATACTTTTTAACCATATTTTTGCATGTTTGAGAGCAGAGTTTAGAATTTGCCTTAGATGGTAGTTCAGTGGAGGGGACATTTGATGTTTCTGCCATTAGAGCTTGATTTTGAAACTCTTCCTCTGTCTGATCACTCCAGTCAAACACATTGTCTTCTTGAGAGACAAGTGCTTGTGATGATGAAGCCTGATTAGTCTGCTGAGGTCTTGATGGCTGTTGACCTTGAGATCTGCATTCTCTAGCAAAGTGGCCAAGTTTGTGACATTTAAAACACTCAACTTTTGACTTATCAAAAGCTGGTTTGCCTTCTGTTCTGGCTTGAAAGTTGGTTCTGCCAATTCTTTTCAGAAACCTTTTGGCCCTCATGGCCAGCATTGCATGTTGCCATTTCAGATCCATCTCTTCTAGGTCATCTGGATGAATCTGTTCAAGATCTTCAGCATTTAGAGCAAACAGTCCATCATTGGCAACAAAAGCTTCATAGTGAGCTTCAGTAGAGTTACCATCACCACCTGAAAAGGAATCACTGCAATTAGATTTTTCCGATGACAGAAGAGCAGTGTTGTGATTATAAGAAAAAGATTTCTTTTTAGTGTCAATCTCAGTTTCAAACACTCTCAGACTATTGTACAGATCATCCAGCTCTATTTCATCAAGAGTGTCTTTTGTTCTCCATTGAGCAGCATAGACTGTCCACTCTTCTCCAAGAGATCTAAGGAACTTTCGGTTGACCTCATCTTGATCCAGGCAGACTTTTGCACTTTCCAATCCACTTATCAGTTTATTGAACCTGTCAAAGATTTGAGTAAGGTTTTCAATCTTGCCACCAGAAAAGTTCTCATACTGCTGTTTCAAAAGATCCTTTTGATTTCTCTTGGTATTGGCATTCCCAACAAATCTTTTCTCTAAAGCAATCCAAAGAGAATGAGCAGTATAAAACTTTTTAAACTGATGTTGATAAGCATTAGGAATGGCTATTTGTAGAAGTGTAAGAGCTTTCACTTCATTCATTCTAGCTTTTCTTTCAAGTTCAGTTTTTGGAGGAGTTTTGATGGGTTTGCCCTCAGCATCAAGTTCAGGATCAACTGCAGGAGGAAATTCAACAGCTTCCCATATGGCATAATCAATGAATTGAATATGTTGTTGAATCCTAAGTTTCCACATCTCAAACTCAGTGGGCTTGAGCATAAGCACTTTGAGTCCTTGCCCAGATCCACTACTGCTATTATCAAATTCCATTGCAGAAAATTAAAAAAAATGTTAAAAGAAAGCTTTTGACTTTGAAAACAAAGAACGACCTGTGGCTCTGATACCACTTGTTAGGATCTGAATGTAACTACCTAAGATTAACTGATTTGAATTGATCAGAGTATAAACCAATAATCTTGTACTGAATCAAAGTCTAGTTAAGAAGTTTGCAGAATAACACTTAATTGTTTTAATAAAAGCTTTCAAAACCCATAACAGATAAATATAATTGAATAAACAAAATTGCTTGTATTGTTGAACTCAATGATTACAATCACCTCTAATCTGTTTGATTAGACGAAGAACACAAATTTGTTCTTAGGGTTTTACAACCTTAGAGGCTTATGAAAACTTAAACAAAAGGCAATTACAAACTTGAACGTGCAGAAAACTTGATTACAATAGAAAAACCTATTCTATGTATTTATAATGCTTTCTGGTTTGTTTCCTTGAAGGACTCTGACTTCTCTGATAGTAGATATGCTGGAATCTACGTGTAAATATCTCTTCCTGAATATCAGCACTTTCTGTTTATGAAGCTGTTGAGCAGCTTGAATCACTTAGCAGCTTGAACAGAGCAGCTTGACTAGATTTACTCTGGCAGCTTGAACTTTTGTACTAGCAGCTCGAACTTCTTCAACTAACAGCATGAACTTTGTACTTACATAGAAAATCTACTAACAGTCTGAGAAATCTATCTAACAGTTTGAACTACTTAGAATATTTCCAAACAAATACAGAGCGGCTGCAAGAAATTCATGACAAGGAAATGGAAAAACGAAAAATAGCCAAAGTCTCTCCTCAAGTCCAAAGCCAACAGGAACCAAGTCAAGCTGGTGTCAGTGATCCTTCTCCACATGTTCAAGCTGTTGCTATAATCCTCAATCAGAAGCAATCACTCAAGAAAAGCTTGATCAGGTAAAAAGGCAGCTGTTCGAACATCAACTTCAGAAGGTGATGGAGATTGAAAAGACCCTCGACCAGCATGACTTTTCAAAACCTCCTATTACATACTGGTATGCTAAGCCAATGGATGACATTGACTTAAGATATCATTTTGTAGTAAGAAGAGAAGCTGGTCCTGAGGAAGAATATAAGAGTATGATGCACATACTGCAAGGGATGACCAGGGATGAGCTTACCAGAATGCATCATGTTGGATCTGTGACTCAAGTCAGATCTTCACTACCACAGGTCAGGCAGGCTATAACAGATTTAAAAGGCATTTTTGATCCAGAGTCAATCAGAAATGTTGGTACATCCCGTGTGACGATAGCAGTCTAAGTTGTCTTACATTGTGATTTAGCTTATGTTTGTTATATATATATATATTATGTATGATTGATGATTATCAGTGTTTGTATGTTTGAACTTGATGTAACGTATTACAAGAAGTTCAAACATAAAGTTCAAAGATAAAATCAGTCATAAGGTAATATCATAAGTTTCAAACACTTAGTTGTTTATGTAAAAGGATAGATTCGAATTATATATGGGTTGACATTCGAATCTGTGATAGATTCGAATGTAACCATAGATTCGAAAATAGGCTAGATTCGAGACTGTCAGATGGACAGATTCGAATGGGCCTTGGGCCAGATTCGAGGTTGGCCTACAACAGACTCGAATCAGGGTCTATAATTAGGGATAGACTCGAATGATTAGAAGACTTTTTGCAGAATTCGTGAGGAATTAAGCAAGAGGCGATCTCGAGTTTATCAGCTAGGTGAGTGCAGTTTCGGAGAGAATTAGTACGTAGGATCGTTCGTGTGTCGTTCGTTCAGCGTCTAATAGTCTCCGTATTTCCGTTGGTTGAGAGTTGTCCGTCTGACCGTCAACGAGGATTCCGCACTCGTTCACGGATCCGCGTCTAGATAGATCTTGCAGTCGTAGACCTTACAAGTGGTATCAGAGCCTACGGAGTGTTCTTGGTGTTCTTCGTGTTCATCAGATACATTCTAGGTTTCTTGACGCTAGTTGGACGGTTTTGCTCTCAAAAACGTGTTTTTGAGCTTAGCAAATTCGTATTCGGGAAACACCTTGTTGTTTTTCACGTTTTTGATCGAAATCATTATTTTTCGTTTGAAAAATAGTGGTTTAATCTGTAAAACGTCAAAAAATCAACGTGTTAGCCGTTTTTCGAGTTTGCGGCGCTCGAATCTATAGGGGTAATTAGGGTTTTACTTTATTTTCGAGTCTAACCTAAATACGCTCCTTTCGAGTCAATTTCAGAGAGTTTCGAGTCTACATTGTTTCGAATCTGTTACTTCATTCGAATTGGATCTCGAGTCTATATTGTTTCGAGTTTGTTTCGAGTTTGTTACTGTTTCGATTCTGTGCTTCGAATCTGCTGACATTCGACTCTGCTGTGCCTTCGATTCTAAGGATCTTCGAATCTAAGGAGTTCTTCGAATCTGACATACCTTCGAATCTAAGGAGTTCTTCGAATCTGACATAACTTCGAATCTAATTGACTTCTAAGACTTAATCGAATTTAATCTTAACAGATTTAATATTAATTAGTTTCGAATCTATCTAGATTCGAATAAGTTAGTCTAAATCAGTTTCGAATTAAATTAATTAAGTTCAAATTCAATTTCTTTCAGAAAAGATGTCAAACCTTCAGAAATTCCTTGAGATGGATCACGAAGTTGGGAAGGCAAATGCACCGCCAAAGCTGATGAAAGTTGAGGATTATTACTGGTGGAAGGACAGATTTACGGATTTTGTACGATTCAACGATATGCGCATGTGGGTGTGCACAGATGAAGGGTACATTCCGCCAGTATCTGAAGTTGAAGGTCGTCAAAAGGTCTTGTCATATCAGATGATGAAAGAAGATGACAAGAAACTATTTGAAGCTGAAAACAAAGCTTTCTCCATTATCCGTATGGCTTTACCTCAAGATATCTTGCACACATTTCGGACTCAAAGGACGTCGAAGGAACTTTGGGAGTCTCTCCAGAAAAGGTGTGAAGGTAATCCTCGGGTGCGTAGAAAGCGTACAGAGCTCTTGACTCAACAGTTTGCGATTTTCAAGGCTATTAAGGATGAACAGTTGGATGATATTATCACAAGGTTCTATCATCTGATAACGGAACTTGAAAGTCATGGCATTGAGTATTCGGACACTGACAAGAACAACAAGCTTCTTGATGCCCTACCAGCCAAATGGGCTATGTACGTGGCAATGATTAAGCTTAATGAGGACAAGTATTATGCTCAATCACTTGATGATATTGTGGGAACGTTGAGGGCATATCACTTCGAGATGATTAAGGCTGAGACTGATTACGAGCAAGTCCAGAATCCGGCTATGTATTTTGGAAAGACATCTAAATCATCAGTGACAGCTGAACCGAAGAGTGCTACAGCGTTTTTCACCGGAGAAACGTCATCGCCACCAGAGTCCGAAGACTCACTGAATCGCGCGTTCTTAGGGTTAGGAAGATCGGAAGAACCGCAACCTCAAGTCCAACAGGCATCGACAAGTCAGAGCTATTCAAAGATGCCGATGAGCGCAAAGTCCGCAGAAGAACATTTGAATCTGCTTGCTTCCTTTGTGGCAGCTTATGGAAATTGTGTTCAAGGGAAAATCAATGACCCAGCTCTTTGGGATGAAGATTACGATCAGGTCGACCCTGATGACTTAGAGGAAATGGATCTTAAGTGGCAACTGGCCATGGTGACCCAGAGGGTAAAAAGATTCATCAAGCGAACTGGGAGGAATCTGCAAATGAACAACAAAGGGATAGGATTTGATAAGTCTAAGGTCAAATGCTACAACTGTCAGGGATTGGGACACTTCGCCACGGAGTGTCAAAGACCGAAGGTAGAGACATACCAAGGACAGAGTCAGCATCAAGGACAGTACCAAAATCAGTCCCAACAAAGATACCTTCTGAGTTCCTCATCTGGTCAAGCCAATCTAGCGGGTCTACTATCCAATGTCACCTCTGACAGACAGCTAGATGGTACCTATGACTGGAGTTCACATCCTGAGTCCAATGCTAGAGCTTTCATGGCTGAAGTTACGGAGAATGGTTGTGAAGAAGACGAGCAGACTACACGGGACAGCAGTCCGATGTGGGTAGAGAAGGCGAATGATCAGACCGTGCTGGAGTTTGCTGCTCAGATGGCCAACGTGGAATCTGATAACTCTAAGGTTAGTCTTTCTTATTCTCTATTTCAAGAATTATGTGCTTTGTGTGCTACTTCTAATGATAGGTTAAATCTAGTCTTAGAATCACATAAAACCATATATGCTCAAAATGAAAATTTAAAAATTGAAAACGCTAGCCTAAATGATATAAAGCAAGATTTAAAAGAAAAGCTTAAGGCTGATGCTCAAGACGTAATAGTTCTAAAAGACAAACTGAGTGAGCAGTGTGTTAGGATAGAGCTTATGTATGAGCACGTAGAGGCCTTGACCAAAAGTCTGAAGGATAAGGACATAGAGCTAGCTGAGACCAAGGTTAAGGTAGCAGAGGCAAATAGCAAGCTGGAAAAGTTTAGGAATTCGAGCCTAAACCTAGGAAAAGTCTTAGATGCCCAAAGACAGTCTAAGAAACCTGTAGGTCTAGGTTTTCACGAAATTCCTCCACCATTCAATGCGAACTATGTGCCTCAGCCTCAGGAGAAAACTGACAAGTCAGTAGACTTAGAGGACCTACCTGAACCGACACCTGAGCCTACAGTTGAAAATACACCTAAGGTGGATGACTCTACTGTCAAGGTCAAGAAAGTGAAATTGTGTCTTCCTCCAGTGAAACACCTGCAGGAAAACAGAAAATTTCATGGGCTGACCAGGTCGAAGAGACAGACACTGTAGATGTACCAAAGGAAGTAGACACTAGTGAGACACCTAGATCTAAGGGACCAACCAAAAAGTCCATAGATAAGATGTCTTGCTTTAGATGTCACGCGAAAGGGCATGTTGCTTCTCACTGTCCAATTAGGAAAGCAGATGTTACCCCTAAGACAGTATATCAAACACCTGTTAAGCCCTCAACAAGTGTGGCGAGCACGAGTAGTTCTCAGAGTACCGAGAAAACTGTGCAGGCCGCACCAAAACCTGTTGTGAAACAAACATCGGTTAAGGTTGGACCAAAAGAAGTGGTTAGGACAAATTCACCGAATCGTGTCATTAATCAATCTAGGTCAGCACCTCAACAAGTCTATAGGAGCACCACACCTAGCAGGTCACACACTCCAGTTAGGTCACATACTCCCGTTAGACATTATGTTCCGGTAAGAGCTCAGTCCTGAGGAATCATATATAAATAAGACTATTCTAGAGCATCACAACAAATGCCTACTCAAAGGCAACGAGTGAATCTAAATCACTGCTGCACCACACAGAATTCAGTTCAAAGAAGCCCAAGTCACCTGAAAGGCCGAGATGGGTATTTGAAGAGTTTCAAGTATTGGACGAGAATGGTATTACCAAGTCAGTCTGGCTTGGGTTCCCCGTGATAACTAACTATTTTTCTTCATGTGCAGGAGATAACTACCGGTCCAAACAACAAGTGGTTCGTGCGACAGTGGTTGCTCCAGGCACATGACGGGGGAAAGAAGTCTTCTCACAGACTTCAAGGGGGGTAATAGGGATTTGTATCATTCGCGGGCAACAAAGGAGGAAATACACTGGAACTGGGAAGTCACAATGGACGATTACATTGGATCAAGTTTCCACGTTGATAAACTGGGTTCATAATCTCATTAGTGTCTCCAAATCTGTGATAAGAAAACTCGTGTGTATTTACTGACACTGAGCGTTAGTGCTCAAGCCGGGATTCAAGATACCTGAAGATTGGATATTGATGCGGGCTCCAAGAAGAATGACTTGTACATGCTCGACATAACAAGCCAGATAATTATCGATGGGTCCGATCTGCTTACATCAAAAAGCTTCAGAGACAGAATGCGGTTTTTTGTGGCACAGACGCATGGCTCACTTGCCCTAAGGAAAATGAACTACATAACGAAGAGGTTTGGTGGCAAGGTGTGCCTTGAAGAGCTTTCAATTTGAAGACAAGTGTCACGTGCAATGAAGGCAAGCACATAAAAACACACAAGTCCAAGAAGCTGATTCCTACATCGACATTCGATTTGTTGCATATGGACCTTTTCGCCCAATCAACAAAAGGAGTAGTGGAGGGACAATTGGATAAAGACATGGCGACGTTGCACCTAAATGACGATGGCCATATTTTTCCAAGGACCACGTTCGAATCTACGTCCGAGCCTACTGCGACTGTAGATGGGTCTCCAGAAGTTGCTAATCCAGAAGAACCTAACACTGAGAATCAGACTCAACCTTCAAGTTCTGCCTCTGAGGAAAACGTCCGTGAGGAAGAAAATATGGAAGCTGAGCCTGTTCCCCCTTTAGGTGAAATAGGATCCAACTTAGGAGATAATCTAAGGGTAGACGAAATAGAGACCTCTAGGATTAACAAGAATCATCCTATAGATAGCATCATAGGAAATCCTAAAGAGGGTGTGAGGACTCGGAGTAGTGTAAATAACAACACTGTGTTGTTGTCGATGATAAACGACTCCGAGGCATATCATACATGTCTATATTCGTGTTTCATATCGCAAGTAGAGCCCAAAAATGTGCAAATGGCACTTAAGGACAACTCCTGGGTTGAAGCGATGCAGGAAGAACTGTCACAATTTAGGAAACTAGAAGTGTGGGAGTTAGTTCCGTTACCTCGAGGGGAGATTGCAATAGGAACCAAATGGGTTTTTAAGTGCAAGCGAGACGATCGGGGTATAGTCACGCGCAACAAGGCAAGATTAGTTGTAAAGGGTTTCAACCAAGAGGAGGGAATCGATTACAACGAAGTGTTTGCACCAGTAGCAAGGTTAGAAACAATTAGGTTGTTTTTAGCTTTTGCCTCCTTCAAAGGATTTAAAGTATATCAACTGGACGTTAAGAGTGCTTTCCTGTATGGGAAAGTGAAGGAGTTGGTCTATGTAGAACAACCGCCCGGGTTTACAGATCCAAAATATCCTGATAGAGTATATCGATTAGATAAGGCTCTTTATGGATTACATCAGGCACCTAGGGCATGGTATGAGACTCTATCCAACCATCTTTTAGAAAATGGCTTTGAGAGGGGTAGGATAGATAGTACTCTTTTTGTGACGAGAAAGGGAGATCATTTTATCTTGGTACAAGTGTACGTAGATGATATCATTTTTGGATCATCAGACGAACAGATGTGCAAAGATTTCGAGAAGGTGATGAAGTCGAAGTTTGAGATGAGTGCTATGGGGGAGTTGAATTTCTTTTTGGGGTTACAAGTTGACCAGAAGAAGGAAGGCATGTTTATCCATCAGACCAAGTATGTCTATGACATATTGGAACGGTTTGGGATGGAGGGAACAAAGTTGACTGCCCATTTTAGCACGCCGATTCAAGTGAATCACAATCTCGGGCCGGGTACTGAAAGTGATACCGATGTGGATCCGACTTTATATCGGGCCATGATTGGGTCACTTATGTATTTAACTGCTTCAAGACCTGACATTATGTTTGCTGTTTGTATTTGTGCAAGGTTTCAAGCGAATCCGAAGGAGATGCATATGAAAGCTGTGAAGCGGATTCTACGATACCTCAAGTCGAAACCGAAGCTGGGACTTTGGTATCACGCGGAGGGAGATCTAGAGTTGGAAGCGTTCACAGATTCTGACTACGGAGGATGCAGCTTGACGCGCAAATCAACGACTGGAGGTTGTCAGTTCCTCGGAGGGAGACTGGTATCCTGGCAATGCAAGAAACAAACTTCGGTAGCCGTGTCAACGTGCGAGGCCGAGTATGTTGCTGCTGGTAGTTGCTGTTCACAGGTTTTGTGGATACAACAACAATTGCGGGATTACGGTTTGGCTTATACTCAAACTCCAATTAGGATAGACAATCAATCTACTATTGCGATAACAAATAATCCAGTTAAACACAGTAAAACAAAGCACATTGACATAAGGCATCATTTTATTCGTGATTGTGCTGAAAAGAATTTGATCAAACTGGTTAAGGTGGCAACTGAAGATAATAATGCTGATTTATTTACCAAAGCGTTTGATAAGTCACGTTTTGAGTATTTAATTCAACTTAATGGAATGCGCAACCCAGAGTAAATTGACCTTAGTAGTATTTTATTTCCTTTTATAGTTGTTATATTTCTTTCTTTTTAGTGTAGTCTGCTAATTTAGGAAAGTTTCTAATTTAGGAAAGTTTCTATTTTTAATAAGTTTCTATTTTTAGTAAGTTAGTAGATTAGCTTAGTTTAATGCGTTTTGCTATGAAAAACAAAAGAAAAAAGAGAGAAAATTACAAAAATACAAAAAAAGAGAATATCAGAAAAGGAGTTAAGTCTTAGATACATAGGTTCAAAGTGACGAAAATTAGCACCGTCGTTACAGACTCTAAGTGTTTAGGCTTTCACACATAATGCAACTAAATCCTAAGTGTTATACTTTATTTAGTTTGATGTGTTGGTAGGCATAATACATATAGGGTATCTAAAGGCTAATAAAATATTCTAGAAAAAGTCAAACGTGTCACTAGCTTAGATGTATGACCAATCGGTCTTAATTTTTATGTACAAGACATACAAACATTGAGTCTAAATGAGGTATGCAAACTTTCTGGGGATGTATAGCAACATCAAATACGTCTGAAAATGGATCAAGAATAGATCCTCATACTGGAAGACCTTGGGCTAGAATGATCTACAAGCCAGTCAAATGCTTGAAAAGAGTGCCAATAAAGCCAATGCCACAAAATGTTTTGAGCAACATGAAGTGGTGGTACCTGGAAATTGATACTGCTGAAGCTATAATGGAGGATCAAGACGAGCAGGTAATTTTGAAGGTATACGACCCACTACATTTGATAAACCTATCTAAGGACGACCTGAAGAAGCTTCACGATCAGCCTATATTCTTCACTGAACCATGGAGATCTGAAGCCAGGAAGTTCCAAAAGGTAGTTAAAGTTTGTATAGATGCAGGGTTATATGCAGGTAGTAGCGTCTATAGCTCTAGTACTTAAATTTGATGTAATGTAAATAATTAGAAGCTATCGTCAAGGGGGAGTCTGTTGGTACACCCTGTGTGACGATAGCAGTCTAATCGATCTGCGTTATGATTTAAGTAATATTCTGAATATTAACAAGTGTTATTGATATATATGTTTAATATGTGTTTGTCTGTTATTGATTGTGTGTTTGAACTTGATGTACATATTACAAGAAGTTCAAACATAAAAGTCAAAGAGTATGTCAAGCATAAGTTAAAACATAAGTTTCATCACGTAAGTGTTTAAGTGTATAGGTTAGATTCGAATATGTAAAGGAAGACATTCGAATCTGTGATAGATTCGAATGTATCCTTAGATTCGAATAGGTTAGATTCGAATCTGTCAGATGGACAGATTCGAATGAGGCCTTAGGCCAGATTCGAGGTCGGCCCACAACAGACTCGAATCAGGGCCTATAATTAGGGATAGACTCGAATCATTAGCGGACCTTTGGCAGAATTCGTGAGGAATTAAGCAATAGGCGATCTCGAGTTTATCAGCTAGGTGAGTCCCGTTTCGGAGAGAATTAGTACGTAGGATCGTTCGTGTGTCGTTCGTTCAGCGTCTAATAGTCTCCGTGTTTCCGTTGGTTGAGAGTTGTCCGTCTGACCGTCAACGAGGATTCCGCACTCGTTAACGGGTCCGCGTCTAGATAGATCTGTCAGTGGTAGACCTTACACGGAAGAGGGTGGAGCAACAGGCGGCGGACGAGAGGGTAGAGCACCGACGACGGCGGAAGAGGGTGGAGCACCGGCGGCGGCGGCGGAAGTATACCCTAGGAGTGTGAAGTGAGGTTTGCAGAGGTAAAGGGTTGCATTTATTTGGAAGATGTCTGCAGAAATATGAAGATGCGGGCAGACGAATGGGTTGAATAAAAAACAAACACACTTCTCGCAGACACCTCTTCCCGTGTCTGCGAGAAGAGCTTCTTCAGAAAAACAAACACGTCCTTATTGTCATTGCCGGAAGGTTCAACATTGAGTCCATAACATTTTTACATTACATATTTCTAGGAATGCTCAGACTGTTAGGTTTGGATAGTAATGAAACTGTGAATCAAGGTCATCGGACATGTACTTTGCTTTGGGTAACCAAAGCCGACACAGATTGCCAAGCAATTAGATGGTTACCCACGATTAAGTTCATGAGTACCCAAATATAACCATGACATATATGATTTAGATATACATAAACAAAATACAAAGGTAAACGTTCAAACAAAGCACACATCTAAATTAAAAAAGGATCAAGTCATATAAATCACAAAACATTAATCAAGTCAGGTTTGATTTATTGAATCTAATGACAATTAAAACAATCGATATAAGTCAGACAACTAGAATTTGATAAGCTATTTTTTAAACGGCAAACTAGCATACTCTTACTTCTAATCTACCCCTCTGCCCAAGTGAGGAATTCAGAACTTACATTTACCACCTAAATTTCAATTTGCCTCCGATGGAAGTCGAATCCGTGACCTCACTCTTACATAACACCCCTCGTTCCAAATGGGTTAAACCCTTTGTAAATTGTGTTGACATGCTACTATAATTCTTGTTTATAATGTGCAACCGTGCAAGGTTGGTGTTCTACAAAGTTTTTTTTTTCAATTATTGGATTTCTTAGTTTCTATTCAAAAGGATCGAGTTTATTTTTAGGTTTTCTTTGAGCACTCCAGTATTATTTTCACCACTTCCTTAATTTCATCTTATATGTGTGGGGGTGGGTGGGGGGAACTTTTAAACTAAAGAAGTAAACATGAATATTGATGCATATATTTTTTATTTTTCAATCAATAATACTAAATCAACAAAATATATGTTTATTTATTAATGAAACATTAAAAAATTCATTTAAATCTAAAGAACCCTAAATAACTACTAAAATGTTCACTAGCATAAAGAGATTAAGAGATGAATATTTATTAAAGGATTAAATTTTGTTAAGGAATTAAAATTACGTCGACATTAAGGGTGTGTTTAGTTACCAAAAATTTCCAAAATTTTTATCTCACTTTTCAAAAAAATTGAAAACTTATTACTTAACAGCAAGTTATAAATTTTCATTTCACTTTTTAAATACCGCTTTTCATACTCTTTTACTTTTCTATTACCTACCATATATTTCTTTATAATACCATCTTTCTCTCTATTAGTTTTCTATCCACTATCTTATTTTTCTTATTTTATAATTATCCATTTTATTTTTTCTTAAAACTAAAGCCTTGTTTGTTTTTTGTTAGAAGATCTTCGAACCTCTTATGTCTGCGAACTCGAAGACGCGGGACGATGTTTTATATGAAAGTGTGTTTGTTTCTTCTCCGTCTTCCCGCGTCTGCGAACCTCTTCTCGCGTCCGTGAAATCGTCTGCGAGCGTCTTCCCGCGTCTGCGGACGTCTGCAGACCTTTAGTCCATCTCTTCTGACCGCAGATTTCTACAGCTAAGTCCAAAGACCGCAGACATCTGCAGACCTTTAGTCCATCTCTTCTGACCGCAGATTTCTACAGCTAAGTCCGCAGACCGCAGACATCAACCTCTTAAAAAACAAAAACATCTAAAACTTCATTATTTAAACAAGTGTTCACTTCTCATAGAACCCAACTATATTTGATTAACTGAAATTAAAAATAAATAGTTTTCGTTGACTCGATCTAACTTGAATTCCTTTCCTGGTGACCCGGTGATTCGGTGATTGCATAAACCCGACCCATATTAAAATGTTTCAAAACTCAAAAACACAACTACACAAATTGCAGAAGGAGAAACGGGGAAAACAATTTCCTCGTCAAGTATGGGGGAGAAACCGATATTCAAAAACACTGAAACCCTAGAAGAGCGTTTCTCCAAGACGAATTCTTCACTGCATTGATCTGCTTTGCTCGTTGATCTTGCTTGTCGATTTCTTTTTCCCTTTGTCGATTTCAGGTACTCCATTTACGAAGATTTCTTCTCCCCTGCTTCTTATCGTTATACATTTGCCAATTTTGCATGTATGTATGCTCTCTAGGTCTAAATTTCATCATTTTTTCTTTTTTGCATTAATCATGTGGGTTTTCTAGGTTTAATACTGCGAAATGCCAATATGCACGTATCAATTTTAGTTGGTTGATCATGTTTCTTGTTGGTGGTTATATTTAAGTAACAAAATTTTTGAAGCACTTATTCTTTTTTTTTTTTTTAAAGCTATAAGGCATGACACATTATTCTTTAATTTAAACATTGTTATGAAACCCGTGGCAACAAATTTTAATTTGTGTCTTTGGATTGTGCAAGTTCAAAATCGTGAAACCCTATGTGATTATGTACTGCGTATGCCTCTAAGCAGATAATTTTTCATTATTACAAGTTGTTGCATTTGACAACTGAGAAAATTAGGTGCATATGAGGTCAAATAAATGCATATGGTAATCAAAAACTTGTATGGAACTTGAATTGGCAATAAAGTTTAGTTACTGAAATGCTAATAACTTTTTCATAATGTAAGGCACAGTAATATAAGGATACTAAGCAAATGGTGAACTAAAAAAAAAGGAAAATCAGATGGAATAGAGTGCTACTTAGGAAGCTGTAAAACTGAACAAACTGCAAATTTATATCCTTTTTCGAATATTGTGGACTATTCTTTATTATAACCTGTATAAATTTGTGATATATGATTGGATTAGTTTCAGGTTGTGCGGACCATGGTTAATCATTGCAGTTGGTATTTCTCTTTTTAAAATTTTAGGAGAAATGTTTTTTGAATGATAGCTGTTGAATTGATATACCTTTAACAGTTAGTTTTTTTTTTTCTTTCTAATTTATTATGATTATAAAGTAGCTGTTTTTAATATTAAAACCTTAAGTTGGTCAAGTTTGTTATCTTGTCATATTATATGCGATGATAAATATCTGTGCCTATGCTAAGTGATGATGTTAATTGCAACCACACCTGCAATTTACATAAATATTCAAACTATAGGGTGTAGAGAATTGAAGAGAAAGGAAATGAAGACGAATAGTTAGTTAGGAGACTTGAATCACTTATATAAATTCTCTATGGATTCTCAAGTTGAATCAATATATAGGCTAAAATTCAATTCTCTCTTTTTTTAGCAATGATGGAGAATTATATAAAAGCTAAAGTTGGAAAGAGAATTGCAACACTTATATGTTCAGTGTATTTTCAAATTTCATGATCTAAAAAACAATTGATGTTATCCTCATTTCCTTTCTCTTCGATTCCCTCTACCAAACGCCAATAGTCTTACACTCTTACTTGATAGCCAAATTAGATCTAATAGTATATTTCTGTTAAAGTTTGATGTTTATATTTCTGGTTGTTCCTCATATGTAATGAATATCATTTTAATTATAAATTTCAATTACATGTTATGATGGTAAATATTCACCTGATTAGTTGGTATGGCTACTTCAATTCTCTTTCCTTTAAAGGTAATAAACATGTATAATCTTGTTTTGCCATTTGAAGTTCTGAATTCTGACATCGTTAGCCTGCAAGAATTACCTCAATAAACAGAAACCTGCATGATAAAAGTAAAAATTTCCTAGAAAAACCTAGAAAATGACAGTTAAATATGCATTAGAGGGGCTGTACATTACGCATTGAAGTTAAGTTTGATAACCTCTTGGTTGATGATGTCTTAAAGTGACAGTTTTCACATTGATCTATACTGTATTCAGTTGTACAATCTGCATGAATTTGAGTACGCTGTTAAGGATGGACAAGATTTAAAGTTGGCTGGTCAGATGGTTGTCGTTGGTTTCCTTCAATACTACCCGGTAACAATAGATATATTAAGTTAACCCAAATTCAAATATTGTCCCGAAACCACCGTACTCCCCCCATAATCTGATGGAGCAAACAGCACCTCCATCGTCAGAACCACCACCACCACCACCAACAACAACCACTACTCCACCTCTCACCACAACATCATCCACTGCTTCACCTGAACAGCCAGACCAATCTCAACTGCAACCACTCTCAACCACCACCACCTCCTCATCACAATCACTTCCTCCTACCGTAACCTCTAATCCTAAACACCCAAATCCTCCAGTTTCACAACCATTACAATCCCAATCAATTAACCCGATGCTAAGAGCTCCATTTAACCGCCCTTGGCAACAAAGCTCTCCTCCTTTTCCTCACTTTTCTTCGATCCCCAATCACTCTGCCGCTCCTTCATTAACTTCCATCCCACCGTCACAGAGGGGTGGGATGGCCATAGGAGTTCCCGCTCATGGTCCTTCGCCACAGCCACCCACTTCATTTTCGTCATTGACGACACCTTCGTTTGGTCCGCAGTTTGGTCGTCCTAGTAGTGTGAATGTGCCTGAATCCATGACCAGTACCAGCACTGCTCAGGTGTGATTATTTTTCTCCACCATTATGTCTCTATTATCATCAAATTTATGGTTGAGGTATGCAGTTGAACATATATGCATCTGATAGATATATATTTTTTTGGTTGAGGTGTGCAATTGAACTTTTTAAGAAAGTTAATTGGCCACTTCCTCTTTTTAGCTGTAGCTCCCACGAATCAGTAATAGCGCTGGTGAAATAAAAATAAAATTTGTCTTTTATATAACGCAGATGTTTAGTTTCTTGTTTTTGGTTACACCTATGGTGTTTGTGATTGCCTGATTGGAGTTATCAATTTGAAAAAAATTGCATACAGATAGTCCAACTGGGTTGTAAATGCTACAAAGTCAAATTTACTGTCAACAGTTACATCCATCTTTGTCTTGCAGCTTTTGGATATTGAAATCTTACCTTTAAAACCAATGGGGAACAGTCTAAAATGGAAGAGGATCCTTTTGCCTTTGTAATGTTCTTATGAAAACTTGGAAATGTAGTAGAACAGGAGCCCAATGAGGCTATCTTAAAGTGCAAAGATGTGTAACTTAGGTTGATGTATGCAGATAGCGTATGTGTCTAAATGTGTATTTTGTTTGTGCTAACCTTTCCTTTCTTCCTGCTTTTATATAACAAGGTGAGGCAATCAATGTCTGGAATGATGGGGTCTCTTGGTTCCAGTTCTCCTTTGCGACCAAGTGGGGTTAACGCTTCCCATTCACAGAGACCTCTCCAATCATCTATTAGACCACAGACAGGTGCTAATAATCAGTCAGCAACTGCACAAGTCAGTACTTCTCTCTCTCTTGTCATTATATATTAAATTGTAGTGCTATTAAATTATAAAATTAAATCATACTAGATTGTTAAAGGTCCAAATTTGTAGGCAATTGATTAAGTAGAGCTTGAAGAGTACATAGGAGATAGCTTTTACTATGATCATCCTAGCATTTAAAAGAAGATTGAAACTGGAAAACAAGTATACTTGTGCAACTTAATTTGTTTCCATGATGTTCTAATGGGTACACTTCTTTTTTTTTTTTTTTTCCTGAAGTCACGGCCAATGTAGAGGATGTAAATCTCATAACTCACAGTCAAGGAGTCAAGGGGTATGTGGCAAGGTTTGATGGATGTCCACTATGGATTCCATATTCATGACCACTATGGATGTCCCTATATTATTGTTCCTTGGTTGGGTTTTTCTTTCATCATTCCATCCTAGAAGGCAATCACTATAACCCTCATCAGGATAAACAAGTAAAATCTAACTCTGCAAATGAGATAGGAGTGGTCTAAACATTTTTAGTTTTTATGATATAGAGGGTTTGCAAGTGGCTATTGGCTAACAGAGAAGCCAATTATCGGTTCTTGACTAGTGTTCCACATGAACTTGGACCCCTTCAGCATTCCAAAAAGTACCAACACCGTAACACAGTAAATATTTAATGCAGTTTATACAGTAGGCATGACACATGGTGTCAACCCTAAAGTTAGTCATAACGCATGACACGTGCATTTCCGAAAATGAAAATAGTCAAAGAAAGGAAGTAGATGGTGCAAAATTTATTATAAAAACGACACAACATTTAATTCATATCAACCATATGGAGCGTTATATTTATGTATCATATTTATTATTTAACAATTAACGCTCAAGGGTCATGATTATTGTGATTGTGGTCTTTGCAAAATTTCCATAGGATAAATAAAGCAACTAAATTGCATAAAAGAAAATACTGATGAGACACATGTCAATATGTCATGAATATTGTGATTGTGGTCTTTCCAAACTATTCACGGTATCAATCCTTGAATATAAAATACTACCTAATATAGATTGAAGAGATCCGAAGAGAAAGAAAAAAGGGAGAGGATTACCATTGTGGCCTGATAAATTCTACTATATTGGCGTCAAATGAACTAGTTTTGTTATTTGCCTTGAAAGATGACACATTTCATGTGTGTATTAACTAGAAGTGATCAGAACATGGTTAAAAATCCAATATAAGATAAACCCTAAGAAGAGCCGCAGAGAGAGAGAGAGAGAGAGGGAGAGGACTTCATTTGCTTGTCTTCGTTTTGTCCTTAGCAAGTGTTCATCATTTCTTGATCTCTAATTGCCTAATTGGTATGATTTCACCATCAATTCCTTCACATACTTCTTGATATGCTCTTTCAATTGTTCACATGTATATGGGAACCCTGTTTATTGTTCTCACTTTCATTAGCTTAACAGTTTATGCTTGAGTAGATGCTTTCTGAAACAAATTAATGATCCAGTCAAATTTGGCATATTTTGGTTTGCCTTTAATTTTGAAACCAGGCTGCTTTATTACTCAAACTGGTCATGTGTTCATTGATATATTTTTTCAATGAAGTACCATAAGTTATGTCGTAAATAACTTTTGTTGAATGAATAAACTTGCCTGCCTTTAATTGTGTGTTTTTGTTGAAAATAACTATATGGAGAGATGCTAAAAAGTTGGATGCTTTCATATTAACTTTTAACAATAATCACAAAAACCATGTAAGACCACCAAACATGCAACTAGATCATTTGTGTAACCGGTGAATAAATAGAGTTAATAAAGGATTGACATTTTGCTTATATTAGCTTTTAACTTTGTGTTCTATATTTGTGCCATTAAAGGAATAATGGTTATTATAGGTTTCCATGTTGTATAGAGGATTGCAGTTTTGAATTGACATGTCCTCTTCTCTACAGAATTTCCAAGAGCATGGGCTTTTAAGACTTCCATCAGTGGGATCTTCAGGCTCACCAGCACCAACTACTTCACAAAGCTCACAGCCTCATAATCAGCCGTGGCTGTCCTCTGGATCACAAGGGAAGCCTCCATTGCCACCTTCATCATTGAGACCACAATTGAATCCTCTATCATTGCAGCAACGATCCCACATACCATCACAACAGCAAAATACATCCCCACAACAACCTCAGTCGTCCTCGCCATTGCAGTCACAATCATCTCCATTGTCACAGCAACCACAAGAGCATTATTCGCTGCCACCGTCTAGGGTTCCACAAACTTTGACCCATCAACAGCAGATGGCAAGAAACCGTGGATTGGGGAACCAAAGACCATTCACTCCTGCGCTTGGACAATCTAGCTCGGTTACACCACCATCTACGTTAAATAAAGCACCAGCTGTTGTGGAGGCTAGCGAGTCCTGTAACAGGATCATAAGCAAGAGAAGCATCCAAGAGATAGTTGCTCAGGTAAGCATATGTATATATTGCAGCTAGATGCTTGATTGGTTGCTATTTTTTCCCTTCTAATTGTGTTTTATATGTGTAGGATATGCTATTAATTTTGCAACACACATCCACATGTAGAACTTTTTATAGGATTATTTTTGAAGCAGTAATGTTGTGGATTTTGGTTTGCATGAATTATAGTACTTCTGATGGGGAAGTATCTAGAGATGTACTGGTAGCCATATTTTGTGCCAATATCTTGTATGTATTTATACTTGTCAGTAATTCATGTTGCATTCCTCATCTACACATTATAATTCAGATTTCAGGCAAGATGATTTTCGTATAAGTTTCTCCTTCATACCAGTGATCTTGGCTGTTGCATTTGCAACTGTTATGGGATTATGCATCTAGTTTGAGTGCAATGTTTACTTCAATGGAGAATGGAACCACTTAGCAGGTTGAATCATAACAAGTAGAGTCAAGGAGTTGCACACCTTTATGTTAGCTTTTATATATTCTGGTTGATGAAAAAAGCATGCCCCTTCCCTGATTCTTAATGCAGGTTGGGGGTGAAGTTATGTAATAAAACATTTTGTTGATCATGGAAAAAGAGGCTGCTCGTTCCATAAGTTGTTGAATAACATGGATCAATAGAATGGTATGCACATCACTATTTTGAAAATGAAGATGGTCTATTTGTCTTAAAGTTGCCTGCAAAAGAACAAGGTTTGCTTGAGTGTCTCAGGTTCATGTCACCTGAATTGAAGTTTGTAGCAAACAGAAAGACCAAAAAGGGATGTTGAGTGTTGCTGCCGTAGACACACACTATGTGTGTGTGTTTAATAATATGTTTACATACTCTGTATATCTCTATGTTTGTATATGTGTATAGTCTGCTGACACATCACACATGCATATGAATATATGTGTGTATTTGACTCTTTCCAACCAGTTATGCACACATTTTCTGTGCTAGGTTTTGAGCAACTTCCCATTACCACATTCCTATCTTATCTCCTGTATCCTCTTGACAAAATTTCTCACCTTCACATGTTCAAATTGTCCTTTTCCTGGAAGTATTTCCACCCAAATCTGAATTGTTAATTGTTTCCTTTTATATTTCCATTTATCACGATTTCTTTTGAAGATGAAGTGAGTTGGGGAGATTTTGATCCATTTGTTTGAGGAATATCATCATATTGCAGGGATATTGATTATCTGGTATGCCCATTCCATGATTTAGCATCTATAGAAATGTTTGAAAGGGCACTACATATTAAACGTAAACACTTGTATATATTCTAGTTTGTTTCAAGTGGTCCATACACTACCTCGTGTTGCTTATGAAAACAACATTTTATAGAATTAATATGCACTTTCTCATAAACTTCTAAACATGTTGACCATTCTCTTTGGATACTGTCATGGACAGATTGATCCGACTGAACGATTGGATCCTGAAGTGGAAGACATACTTGTTGATATTGCTGATGACTTTGTCGAATCTGTGAGTTTCATTTCTCCTGCATTTTGAGTAGAAAAAAGCAACGATATGCATGTCTTTGAGTTCCTGTGATTTGTTTTTATTTCTCGTTAAGTTTATAAGTAGAAGTTTTGCTTGTACTGTTTGGTGAATTGGTATTTTCTTATAGAAGGATCGTATTGGATAGTTACAGGCTGGTGCATTAAACTCCTACTCATTGATTGATTAATGTTCAATGTACACTACTGGTGGTTCGACTATGCCTCATCCATGTGTGTGTGTGTGTGAGGCAGGGTGGCAGGGTTTTTCTCAAGTGGTTAGGACTTGGGTCTTATGTAGGATAAGGACAAGGTCATGAGTTCGAAGCCTACCCTTGGATACCTAGTGAATTAATATAAGTTTGTGAATGGGTGGGAGACATTTCACCCGTTCAAGTGTTGTGTTTTTCTGGAAAATGAAGCTATCAACACCAGTGAATGTGGCGTT
Organism: Centrapalus pauciflorus; assembly: GCA_020465985.1. Taxonomy (NCBI): domain Eukaryota; kingdom Viridiplantae; phylum Streptophyta; class Magnoliopsida; order Asterales; family Asteraceae; genus Centrapalus; species Centrapalus pauciflorus. Next base: position 22,483 of record JAANYP010005550.1, read on the forward strand.
TGGGTTTTAATGCGGAAGACTTTTTTGGTATGGTGGCTTATGCAGCAGTGTTTTCTGTTTCGGCAGTAGTTGTGGTGTGGCGATGGTCATTGTGTTTCAGCAATGGTAGCTGTGTGGCAAGTGATGGCAGTGGGTTATTCAGTGAACTAGGGTTTTAGTCGGAGTTTGTCCCCATGCATCTGAATTTTATTTTTGTTTTTAGATTTAATTTTTAACAAGGCACATACCGTTTTATTGGGTGTGGATGACATTCAACTATGTAGCATTAAAGCACCATGTGCATGAACCACAACACAGGTCCAACGTGTGTCTGCTCAGGTTGTGTGTGGTCGTGCCTTTTTAGAGTCATCAACATGTGGTTCATTATTACTAATTATAAGCCTTAAATATAATTAGAAAGACTATACTATTAGCCAATAATCTAATTTGTTAAATTAAGCAATTTTTCTCATGACAGTAGTATCTTTTTGCTCCAGAATCATTCTTGCTAATATATGAAACTGCTAGCAACGCAAGTGCGCATAGTGACATACGTTGGTAAAACATATTGCAGAATGTCGTCAGTTAATTTTAGCAATTACAAAATTCAAAATCATGCTTAGATAGCTGGAAGAAAAACTTTAATAAAAACAAAAAAAGCTTGAATCCTTGAAATCCTGTGTATTGCTTCAGGCACTTGCGTTCAAATTGGTTGTCATGCGTTGAATTAAAACTATATGCAATTCCAGTTTATGGTGATCAACATTGAACGTCTTTTGGTTTCTTATGAGTTCAGGTTACAACCTTTGCTTGTTCTTTGGCCAAACATCGTAAATCAAATACGCTGGAGTCCAAGGACATTCTTCTGCATCTGGGTTAGAACTAATAATTTAATCCTGTTTATTGTTTCTTTCTTTCTCCTTTTTTTTTTTTTTCATATGAAGTTCTGATATCGACCATAAGCTGGAATGGGTTTTACAGAAAAAAACTGGAACATGAGTCTTCCTGGGTTCGGTGGAGATGAAATCAAGTGTTACAAGAAACCAGTAAGACTATTCTTTTACGGAAGTCCAGTCTTCAACTTATCTTTAAACTATTTATATATAACTTTGACTGCATGTTGTTGGTTTCAGTTTGCAAATGATGTCCACCGAGAGCGACTGGCTGCGGTATGTAACCTTTGTATGGTTTTGCAACAACTTGCAAGTATTTGATACAAAAGAAAGTAATAATCGGAACTCAACTTTTTGATTGTTACATTCCAGATAAAGAAGTCGGTTGCTGCAGCTGAGACTCCAAATGCAAAGAGTTCAGGTGGACAGGCTAGCGGTGGTGCGAAAGGTCATCCAGCAAAGGCACCTGGTCTTGTTATCGGTTCCCCAAACCCAAAGGCTCGCGAGGCCCCATAAATTATCACTGATGGCTAGGCTAGGCACTCTATGGGTTCTTACTGTTTAGGCCTTTGTATATACCAGTTACTTGTGTTGCGGTTCTAACCGTGGAGATGCAACTCTTTACAAAAAACAGGATTATGGTTTTAAGGTTCAACAAATGTTTGTTTGTGTTGATCATATACGTCTCTTGTTTGTGATGCCCTTGATCGGTTTTTGATCATATACATACATATGTATGTATGTATGTATGTATGTATGTATGTATGTGTGTGTGTGCATGTGTGTGTGCGCGCGTGCGTGTCATCAACCTAAACACATTCAAATTTTAAACAACCTTTATTCTTACAAATTCTTTCTACTCTTCACCACATTATAATTTCTCTATGATGAATACGAATATGTTTTCGTCATCGTCTTTTTCATCATCGGATTATGACAATGACCTACCACATGTTTAAGAGTATTTAAATGCCATTTTGTCGTTTTTGGTCATTTGCCCTATATCTATATATAAAATATTATATAAGAGCTTGTTTAAGCTCACAATCCTTTATGAGCTTACTCTGTGAAGCTCGCACTTGAGTTCGTATAATGAGTTTTTATCGAGTCAAGTTCGGGTAGGTCACGAATAGTTTGGATTGCTTACACATTCAGAATTTGTAAGTCTGGATTTTAACCTTTTGCTCTTTTGTGGTGATCATTAACATTAAAACTTCGAATGTGTTACGATTTTGTATTCTGTTGTATCTCATATATTGTATTTTGAATTGTCAAAAGATAAACACATAAACCTAGTTAAAGATGTAATCAAGGGACCCGTGCTCGAATCCATTAAGGCTCGAGTTTCGTTTGTGAATAGTTTTACAAACTCGAGTCGCACCAGTTAATTTATTTTGTATATTTATATTTACAAATTCAATAATACATCTTCAAATACCATTGCATATTTTGACTTTTAAGGTTAACCATATCATATATATATATATATAGGGTTGGGTTCCGGTAAGAACCCTCGTTACCGTGAAAACGTGAGAACCACTCCAAAATTCACAAATTTGTACATCAAATGCACAAATTTAAAATTTAAAAGTTTTACTTAAAACCATTATTAGTCTTAAATATTAATAAATACCATAATCTAACACTAAAATTACATTCAAAAATTATATTCATTAAATTATAAACTAAATGCACAAATTTGACATCAAATGCACAATCCGTACATAAAATGGATAATTTATAGCATGAGATGCGTAAATTTTTACATGAAATGCATAAATATATCGAAAACATTTAATTTTAGTATCAAATACACAATTTTATACAGTGGATGCACAAATTTTAGAGTGGTTCTCACGTTCTCACGGTAATGAGGGGTTCTCATTTGAACCCATATATATATATATATATATATATATATATATATATATATATATATATATATATTATATATATATATATATATATATATATTAACGAAAACTTTTTAGCACACTTTGTTGACACAAATGAATGTTTGACCACTTTTGCTTTCAATTCATTTGCAGTTGACCAACACCACACCAACAACTAAAATGAGTCATTCAGCCATTCGATATTAAGCAAAGCAGTTAAACCAACTTTTGAGCTCAATTAATATTGACCCCTCAGTTTTCTTGTTTTCTTAAAATTGACACTTATCTACCCCTTTGAAAACATCCATTTCAACTTCCACCCCTCTATTTCACACCAACTCCAACAACCTAACCTTCTTTCTAATCAACCTAAAAAAAACTTCCATCTTTAAAACCCTGAAAAAAAAACTAATTTTGTATCATCAATGGCTCGTGTTCATTCATCGATGGCATTGGCCGAGACCCTCTCATGGTATTGCTCGTTGTTCTTGGTGTCGATGTTGGTTTTGAGTTGTTGTGAGTCGTTTGCTACTGAAAATGAAAGGATGGTGAAACGGGTTCAAACAAAAGACGTGGGTTATAGGCCGTGTGATGAGATCTACGTGGTTCGTGAAGGAGAGACGTTGCATACGATCGGTGAAAAGTGTGGAGATCCTTATATCGTTGAAGAAAACCCACATATTCATGATCCCGACGATGTGTTTCCTGGACTTGTTATCAAGATTACGCCTTTCAAGAATAGGTAGATCCGAGTTAGAGGTCTTTGTAGCGGTTTGATTTATATACGTTTGGTTTTGTGTAAAGAAGGCGAGAAGCTTTTGAACCCGGATTTTAAACGAACAAGAAGCCGGAGTGTATGTTCTTGTTCATCTTCATGTGAATGAAAATTTTTATGCCAAGTCTTCTTACATTTTTTCGTTCCTTGAAGAGTTTTTTTTAATGTTATTTCATATAAGTTAATCGTTTTTTTAAAAGGTTACCATAGTAAGCTTTCTTTAGAGTAAAAATGATGAATTTATAGAAATTATGAACAAGTGGGCCTTTGGGAGAACTAATGGGCTAGCTCACTTCTCCGATGCAACCCACAAGCCCAATGAACGGATCATGGACGTGTCACGACGAAGGGTAGTACGACTTACTTGCGTATAGCGTGGTTGCATCAATTGTTGAATCATCGTCGTGAAAGCTTCATCGTCAAAGTGATCAAACGGCAACGATTTCGTAATCACAAATTTTGTAAACGCTTCCCGTAATTTATCATTATCGTAAATAAAAACGCCACCTTGCGGGGTAACGTTCGGTTGAGTAGGATCGGCTCTCATCCGAAGTGCCTTGCATGCTTTCGTAATATGATTTTTCAACGTCGTGTTTCCTTCGGCCGCAAAAAACTTTTGACAAAGTTTGCAACGAGCCTTTCTCGAACCATTTGACATTTCACACAAATCATAATGATCCCAAATTTCTTTGTTACGTTTATTCTCGAGCACCCGAACAACTTCAAGATTTCCACCGACGGAAGATTGTCCGGTCGTTTCGGGAGTGTTAGAAGCCATTTGAGATGAAAGAAAAAGATTACTTGGAATTTTCAGGATTACGAGAGTTGGAGAATACCGAAAATATCAAACGAGAGAGTTGAAGAATACCGAAAATATCAATTGAGAGTGTTTTGAATCAATGGTAATCAACCAAAAACATTTCTAACCTATTTATAAAGTATTGGGTGGCAAAATGGTAATTTTTTGTCAAAAAAACGGTCACAAAAATTCCAACGGCTATAATTCGAATTTCACGAAAAGCGGTTTTTTTTTCGGATAAAAACCGGTTAATTATCCGGTAAAATAACCGGTCCTCCCAGAAACCGCTTATCCGGTTGAAAAACCGGTTTGGTTTAAAACCGGTTACAAGGAATCCGGTTTCGGATCAAAATCGGATAACCGGATTTTTCGTGCACCTCTAACGTGTGGTAGAGAAACTAAAGGAAAATTTACAAATAAAAACCTTTAATTTGGAGCATTTTTGTGAATAAAACTCACAAACATTTTTTATTGAATAAAAAATCTCTAACTGGTAAAATATTACGAATTTGGGGTATTACCTGTTATAATAGTTTGTTATGCTTACGTGACATACACGTGACATCCACATGGCGAACCCGACTTACGTGACGCTAACATGACATTACATGTATAATTTTTAAACTGGATTTTTATATAAAAAAAAATTCGAAGTTGGTGACTTTTTCTTTTATAGAAGATTGAAAAGTCGAAATGCAATTTTGGTTATAAAAACATGGGGAGAATATTACAAAATACCAACAAAGTTTTTGAACCGCTTTAGATACTAAACTTTTTTATTTGTTTCAGTGGTTATACTTTCTTGTGTTAGGCTAATTTCGTAATTCTGGTGACTTGTGTAAAGCTTATGTGGCCAATTTACTAACATTTTATTTGTGGATATGTCGTTGCCATGTCATAAACACATAATTTAAAAGATACATAATATCATCATCATCATCGATATAAGCATGTTAACTTGTTTAGCAGGTAACCTACTAGTTATCATCATAACTACCGAATTATAAAAGGTTTATTTACTAAAACAAATAAAAAAAACTTATAATAACAAAACATACAATCATGAAAACTCGATGATATTTTTCATAGTATTTTCTTAACAGGCGCACGAGTGTTTCTTTTAATTTGATTTAGTATTATTAGTACTAGTATTATATTGTAGCTATAATAGGAGGTTGAATTTAAGTTTAAAACAATATCAAATTTGGATAATTAAGAGATATAATTTTATTTATTCAAGGTTGAGTCGAATAAATGTTAAACGAAACTACTATGGTTATATATTGTAAGCCGACTCTCTTAAAGAGATGCACATTGACCGGTTTGTAACCGAACCGGTTCGGATAAAAACCGGACCGGTTTTTTTGCAAAAAAAAAACCGGTTATTAAAATAACCGGACCGGATTCTAACCGGTTTTGGGGGGATAAAGTGGAACCGGTATAACCGGTTTAGGTTACAAAAAAACCGATTTTTTCAGGATTTTTTTTTTTGGGCTTCGGTTTTGGGCTCCTCTTTTGTATGGGCTAACATTTCTTTTTGGGCTAACATTTCTTTTTTGGGCATTTTTTTGGGCCATCTTTTTTTAATTTTTGGGCTAACATATCTTTTTGTTTTGGGCTAAAACATTTTATAATTTTGGCCTTTTGGGCTATAAATCTAAGAAATTAACAAATTTATAATTAATTATAATTTATAAATTAAGTTAAACACATATATTTTACTCCAATCAAATATATTTTTATATTATATTTGATTATAAAATACATAAGAAGTTTAAAAATTCAAATTACGACAACTTACAATTCAAACTACGACAACTTATAATTCAAACTACAACTTATAATTCAAATTTCAAACTACGACAACTAAAAATTCACAATCTTGTATTTTCTTTTCTTCTATTCACCCAAATTTTGGTATTCGGGTTCTATATCATCGTCGTCTTCGTTTTCTTCGTTTGGAGGTGATATTCCAAGTTCAACTTCTTCGTTGTGTATATTTGTTTCCTACTCGACGTCGATTGAATCTTCTAATGTCGTTACGTGTTGCACTCGAGCCGCTCCATCCAAATAATCCTTCAACATATACAACATTCTATCGACTCCGGACTTAGTCTCGACCTCCGTTGCGATATAACCCTGCCACTAACAGAAAAAGCGGATTCCGAAGCTACCGTGGAAGCTTGGAGAATACCGAAAATATCAATTGAGAGTGTTTTGAATCAATGGTAATCAACCAAAAACATTTCTAACCTATTTATAAAGTATTGGGTGGCAAAATGGTAAATTTTTGAAGAAAAAACGGTCAAAAAAACGGTAGGAAAACGGCCAAAAAATGTCCAACGGCTATAATTCGAATTTGCAGAAAATCGGATTTTTTTTCGGATAAAAACCGGTTTTTTAACCGGTTACAAAAAAATCGGTTAATTATCCGGTAAAATAACCGGTCCTCCGATAAACTGCTTAACCGGTTGAAAAACCAGTTTGGTTTAAAACCGGTCCGGTTTCAAAAAAATCCGGTAACAAGGAAACCGGTTTCGGATCAAAATCGGATAACCGGATTGTTTCAAAACAAATAAAGCCCATACACATTTTGTTTCAAAACAAATAAAGCCCATACACAACTTCTGCTTACAACAACTAAAGCCCATATACATATTGTTTCAAAACAAAACAGACAGCCCAACCCATTTGATCCACACTTTTATTTAAACTTTTAAAAAAATTAAAACAACAAACCAAAGACCCAAACAAAAATTTGCGTTTAGTTCACGAAAACTAGTTGGTTTTCAATTTTAGTTTTCAAGTTATAGTTTTTAGGACTAAAATAAGGGTTTCTATAAAAAGTGAAAACTTGTTTAGATGATGAAGTTTTTGTTTTAAGAAAAATAAGATGGGTGATTATAAAATAAGAAAATTAGGTTAAGTAATAGAAAAGTAAGAGAGTATTATAAAAGATATAGGGTAGATAATAGAAAAGTAAGAGAGTAAAATATGAAAAGTGATATTTTAAAAAGTAAAATGAAAATTTATGAAATTGTTGTTGAGTAAACAAGTTTTCATTTTCATTGAAAAATGAGATGGAAATTTTGAAAATTTTCATAAACTAAACGCATTAAGTTTCTAAAATAATACAAAACTAGGGTGTGCAACTGCGCGTTGCAGCGGGATTATAAATTGTATTTTAATAAATATATTACTTTAAAATAATAAAATAACATTAGCTACCGATCGTGAATCTCAATTGAGGATCATTTTATGATTTCAATCTAAGTTTATAAATGGAAAGAATGTGATTGATCAACCAATTAAATAATAAAAAATTTGGCATTCTAAAAATAGTTGAGACGAAAAACAATATATATTCGTCATTTCGTATAATATAATATATCAAACGTTATAACACAGAAATAATACAATTATATATTATGTATGAAATAAAATAATTAGTTAGTTGTATACCTACCTGCCTAATAAAAATAATTCTGACGATAACAAATTTTATATCAGATGATACATAAAATAATGCGATCATAATAATATATTTAAATTTTAATAAGATATAATATATCAAAAGTAATCCCAGAAAAACAAAAATGTTATATATTATATATAAAGTAAAAAAAAAAATTAGTCGTTTACCTGCCAGACAGCTAGCTTTATCATTCGGTGAACGAAAGAGTGCGATCAACTAAATAATTAATTCATTTTAAAATAGTTTGAGACGAAATACAATTTTATGTTAAAATGTAGTTTAAAGGAAAGTGATCATAACGATATATTTGAATTTTATAAAATATAACAAACGTTATATATTATATATAAAATCATATATTTAGGCAGTTGCATGCTTAACGAAAATGATTCTGACGACGATAATTTTTATATCAAAATGTAGACAAAAATAATGCGATCGTAATGACATATTCAAAATTTTAATAAAATACAATATATCAAAAGTTATTACAGGAAAACAAAAATGTTATAATATATATAAAGTAAGAAAATAAGGCAGCTGCTTACCCGCCTGCTTGAGCTGCCTGGCGGCGTGCTTGAGATAGCGTAAAAACTACGCATGTTGTAAATTGTTATATATATAATGATGAATTACTAATATTTAAGATAGAAAGCATTTCAGAAGACCTTTTAGTAAAAAATCAAGGTAGTCAGTTTAGTTCAAAATCTTTTTCATAAAATAAGTACCACCCGTACTAGAGTAAGCAAAAAAACAAAAATGCAAAGTTATAGTCAGGCATGACAAAAAAAACCCATATCCGATGGAAAACCCGTAACTTGACCCTGATTTAACTGGGTAATCCTTGAGTTGACCGGGGATGGGGAATCCAGATTTAAAATAATGGGGATGGGGCGGGAATGGGAGACACTTTAATCTCCGACCCCGACCCGACCCGACCCCGATAATGTATTATGTTTTAATACAAATTACTATATATAATTAACTTTACAATGTAAATTATTCATTACATTTTATATAATATATTAAATATCATTATATATGACTTTTATAATAGTTCAAAATACTATTGTTTTTTTCATTTTAGTGGTTTTATAAATCTTTTGCATACATTTCTTTGTTTTAGTTTCATTATAAATTATATATGTAAATAACTCAAATATGTTTGAATTGATTTGTTTTAAAGTTTATTTACATAAATTTTTCTACTAAATTACTATTTATAGTTTAAACTTAATGATATTTTAGGAACTTGAAAAAGTCAATTTCCCGACGGGGATCCCCGATCCATGGTTGGGACGGGGATGAGGATACTCATTCCCCGACAGGGATGGGACAGAGGATTAAGAAGCGGGGATGAGGATGAAAACTGAGATCCCTGTCCCGCCCCATTGTCATGCCTAGTTATGGTAAATTAATGAATATACATGTTGTAACCGTTTCTTTTTAAATACAAAGTTATAGTAAATTATTTTGTTATGAGTCTTTAGAGTTACACTAAATATATTTCAAAAGACAATTAAAATTAAAAATATATTTGAAAATCTAATGTTCAATGTTTTAAAAATATTAAATAAAATGATAATATTGAAAAAACTCTATTAACTTTTTTCATATTTGCAAATGAGTTCTTAAACTTTTTTTTCCTCATTGTTTAAGTCTATAAATTATTGTTGTTTTATTTAAAATTATATATTTGACTTGTTTGACCGTTTACCAAAGTAACCTTGACTTTTTCACCCGATTGATGTTGGAAAAACCCACTATAATAACGATTAAGTTCCTAAACGTTTTGTTTTACTGCTCATCCAGTAGCATGTCAAAAATATATAGTTTTGAATGATATAAAAATAGTTTAAAGACTTAAACAATCAAAAATAAAGTTTAAATACTTAATCACGAAAGTAAAAAAAAAGTTTATTGGATTTTTTTCAATATTAACCCTTAGTAAAATTTTACGTATAAGCTATTAGCTTAAATACATACATACATACTTAGCGACCTATGTACATCGTATGTATGTGTGTGTGTATGTATGTATGTATGTATGTATGTATGTATGAATGATAGTTCAATAGAAAACCATTATGTATCGGAAAACCATCTGTAGCCTTTAGATTTAATATATTTCGTGATGCATCAAGGTACACTTAATTGAAAAACGTCTATGCATCCTCGTGCACATATTAGATGTGCACCAAAGGGCATTTGGCCTGGCGATAAGAGGGTGGAGTTATAAGCGAGAGGTCACGGGTTCGATCCCCGTTGGAGGCAAGTTTAAATTTAGGTGGAGTGAATAAGTCTGCTGGTAAAGGAGTAGTTTAGGAGCAGGAGTAGGATAGTTTGCCGTTAAAAAAAAACATATTAGATGTGCGAAGGGCTATTATAATGAAACAATATATGTTGTTAAATCAATTCTAATTTTATATTAATAAAATATTTCATCCAATAATCACCTATTGAATATGAAACAATTACATAATATACTTGTAAAATTAAACAAATTCATATAAGTCAAAAACTACATCATCTACATCCATTGATTTCATGTCTTATCAACAACAAAACATCGACATTCTGATGATGCGCTCCCTCATCCCAATAATCTATTTGTATTTCACCAACAAAAAACATCTACATTTTGACGATGCATGTTGTCTTGACGATGTATCTTTACTGACAAAAAAACATCCACATTTAGACGTTGTATCGGTATTTTGACGATGGCATTAGTTTTTCACCAATAAAAGACATCCACATTGTTGATGAGTCATTGGTATATTGACAATGTATGTTCACCAATAAAAGATTATGCCCAAAATCATCCACAAACGCGCATCTTGCACACATAAATTGATGCACACCTCCACATGTATTTCATATCAAATATGGAATGATGAATCCCAGGACTAATCATATATGTAGTGTTGAATATATGATATATATGAAATACAATAGTAATCAAATCTATTATGCAGTGTTGCATATATGATATATAGTGTTACTTCGACATTAGTTATTTTCGATATGATATATTGATTATTGAATGGTCATCTGGGTAACTTTTTTTACGAAAAAATAAACATGTAAACTGTTCGATTTTTTAGTCTATCTATACGAGGAGATCATATGAAAAATGTAACCAGTTCTTGTTTCTTTGGGCCACTGGCCATCCGCCGAGAGTTTCGGGTAAATTTTTTGAAAAAAATATATCATGACCGGTCTCATCTTAAAAAGTATAAAATTCTTGTTTTTATGAAATAATTTTTTTGATCTAGAAATTAATAGTATTAATGTTATTATAATTTATAGAAATAAAATTTTTTTTTGGTAATGTCAATCTTTTTGCTATTGTCAATCATTTCCTATTTATAAATTACTAATATCAATATTTTTTTCACTAGTTCCACAGTTGATTTATTTAATAAAGATTAATCTAATCTATGAACGAGATTGGTTCTACGGTTTTATACTAAATTTAGGTTTTGTAATGTTTTCATCTCTCTCTCTCTCTCTCTCTCTCTCTCTCTCTCTCTCTCTCTCTATACAGGGTCGTCCCGTGAATTTTGATGGCTCTGTACGATAGTTACATAGTAGGCCCTTAAAATTAAAAAATTTTAAATTCATATAAAAATGATTAATTATTAATAGTTTAGCAATACCTGTATAGATAAAAAAAACATTTAAAACAATGATATTAAGACACGTTCATATGACTTGAACAAAATAATTAATTTTTAAAACTATATTTATCTGAAAGGACATTGCTATACACTTATTTTTACTAATCATACATCATCACACTCACATATTTTTTTTCAATAACGTGAGACTCAGTGATTAAACTTAAGCAGACTTTAGCTTTTCACCATTTTTTCGGCCACCAGTCAATTTTCTGATGAGACCCTGTCAAACTTGGGGCTCTGAGCGGTCGCACTTATTGCACACCCTCAGGACCAACCCTATCTCTCTCTCTCTCTCTCTCTCTATATATATATATATATATATATATATATATATATGTATATGTATGTATGTACGTACGTATTCGGTTTGGTTTCCCATGCTTTTTGAAAATCAAAACTGAAACCATCCCATGATACGTTGATTTTGAATAAAGTGGTAAGATTTGATCTTTTAGTCTTCAGGTTCCATTTGAACAATTTTAGTATTGGCCGGTCTTTGTTAGTATACATTATATATACATAATAAGTAATAATTGAAAATAAAAACGTGGTCAAATTGATATACATTTTTTTTTTTTAAATGTACACTTGGTTTCAACATGTAGGCGTTGCGTTGACCATTGTATCAAGTAATTCATTTCACACATTGCGTCAAAAGAGAATTGAAGTCGGTGACGACATCTAATCCATTATATATACATACAATTTTCAAATGAGATTGACCATTGAGAGCTTGCAACATATCATTAAGTGATTGGTTGGTTTCTTTCTTTCTTTTTTTTTTTTTTAATTTTAAATTTTCATAACACATCCTTATCTTAGTGTTATCTTTTATTTAACGTCTTTATTTTAATAAAATTTTATTTGGTCCTTTGACATTTATTATTACAAAAAAATTTTACACGTTTAAAATTATGATTTTAATTATACATATGTTCGGAGTTATCTTTTGAAACTATTATGTTATGTTTAATTATATAGAAAAAAAAACTTTATTATTCAAATGCACAATACAAGATTCTAATGAAATTACTTTATAATTAAAATATAACTAATATCTATGTATCTGTCTGTGCATATATCTCTGTTAAATCAAAAGACTTGCAAATTATATGAAAAATATAAAACTCTATCTTCCCGCAGCGAAGCGCGGGGGTCATCACCTCGTTCATTCACATTTCCAATAACCACCTAAGTTGGGTCTGTCTCGTTACAAATTGGTTCACTTTCCGCTTTTTAATTTTTTTTTCCTTTTATATATTATTGGCCAATAAAATACAACCGATGAAAAAAAACTATACCAAAGTGTGATTTCAACTAAATAAGACTAGACTCAGGATGGTTTGGCCTGAATTTCATTGAAGATTTGATTTACAGTTTTGATTTTGCAGATGTAATCAGTAGTTATACTTAGTTAGAGTTTGAGATATTCTCATTTGTTAACTCAAATAAATAATATTTTGTCCTGTCAAATGTAAGTCACGTCAACTGAACCATAAAAAGTCTATTCTGCTTTTGTTTGCTTGCTTTTATGATCGTTCCATGACAACCATATTATGTAACAAAGTTTTTTTTTTTTAAAATCAATTTATACAACATATTCATTTTTAACACGAATTATACAGTAACGCATAAATTTGTTATTATAACATCCAACAATGTTTTCCTTCTTGTTAAGTTATCAATGTATGCAAAGAATTCATTTGTAACATGAATTTTGCAATGACGTTTAATACGATAAAATTATTTTTAATATGATTTACAATTTTCAACTTGTTACTAAAACATGTAGTATTTATCGTATCTACTTATCCGGTATTGACCTTTTGTATGTTACTTAAGAGCTTACATGGACACATATGTGTGTACAATAATCCACGTAACTATTTCATATTAGTTATTCAAATGACCAATCTTAAAATATTAATAATAATTGATAATTATAATGAACATACCTTTGACAACTTTGATACATATAAATTCATCAAACCCTAGAAAATATAATAATCAAAACTTGTTTTCATTAAAAATAAAATAGTCTGCATATATACTATAAACTATTTTAAAAATTTGTATATCATAATTCATATCAATATTTAAAAGTTATGATATCAGTTATACAAATAATTAGTCTTATGACTCAACAAATAAGTATAGTGGTGTATTTAATGATTATTTTAAACAATAAGCATAACAATAGTAGTATAGCATATCATATTATTATTATTAAAATAAAAATAGAAACAAATAAATAATAGCACATATATAGAAAATTTTCAAACAAAATATAAGATGTAAACGTTGACATTGGCTCCTTTTTAATCTGTTTTATGTTTAAAAAAAACATATACGAAAAATATATAATTTACTATAGAAATAACATGTTAATATTAACTTAGATTAATATATATAAGATGTAAATATACACATTACATTACAACCATCACAGTTGGTTTTCTTTTGATAATGATTATACATTTTTTTTATAATGATACGTTTAGGTAAATCAACTTTTTAATTAATGGTAAAAATCTACCCAAGGGTATAAATTTATTAATATATGATAATTAAGTATAACAATATTTCTATTGTGAAAAGCTAAGTAACTTAATCTATTCTAATTTATATACCCGGGTATGTATTACGCGGATTTAATTAAAGGTATAATTTTTTAAATATAATCCATGAATAAAAACTTAAAACATAAAAACTATTGAAATAATTATTAATTAAATAACTATATAATATGAAATTTAGATTTAAATAACTTAAATTAATTAAGAACTATATATAGAAAATGAATTAATTTCAAATCTATATAAAATATTTTTTGTATAAAAAAGCAATGATATTAAGAAAAACACAAGAACAAAAACAAAACTTTAAGACGTATCGATTTGTAATTTTATAAGAAGACTTAGGTCTTGTTTGATTTATGTCTAATATCTTATTGTTACTAATCTCTAATTTGGTAAATAGAAATTTAACATCATCTTTTTATTAAACAAATATAATAAGATATTAGACGTCTAATCACTTAAAAAGCAAACGAGCTCTTTACCTATAAATTCCTTTACTTGATCATTTAATCACTTACAAACTTACTTTTTTGAGAAATATTTTTAATACATATCATATCTATTCGTAAACAGAAACGTATAGATGTCGCACCAAAAAGCTTGTAAAAATAGAATTTAAAATCTTCTTTGGAATACTTCATTTTTAACAACTGTAATTTAAAATTACAACATTTTACCCAAAATAATTATATGAGTTAATAATAACCTACTTTTTCATTTGTATTTTTTTCAAAGAATTATACTTTGAAACACGGGTGTAATTGAGTTGAATCGAGACGAGTATCACCGAACTCGAACTCGATTCTGAAACTTGAGCTTAAAACTCAGCTCCAGGCTCCAGCTCGATCGAGCATCACTTTTCTAACTCGAGCTCGGTTGATATAATAATCAATACTTTCGAGCTCCGCTCGACTTGACTCGATATACTTTTTGTAAAAAACATAAAATGCATCAATGAGTTAACGAAACATTTCGACAATTAATTTGATTTGCCTAACATGATACGAATTGGAAATTCATTCATAACTTATTAACCCATAATAACCTCGACAATTTCATTACTCATATAGGCTATAAAAGTAAAAAAAAAAACATACTGGTATAAAGTGTGATTTATATACTAGTGATAAAATTTTAATATGTATAAATTTTAAGGGTAAAAATACAAACTTATAAGCTTAGGCTTGCGAGTCCATCGAGACAATTATTTTGATACTCAAATTCCAGCTCGATTCATATTTAGGTAGCTCGAACTCGACTTGATTAACTACGAGTCGATTTAGAGTCAATCCCGAGTAGCTTACAAGCTGTCTGGTTTTGTTTACACCATTACACCATTACTTTCAAAGCAAATCATAATTTGGCAATCATCATGTATGAAATATCAATAAAAGATTAATTTCTATGTAAAAAATTGTCACTAAAAAGTGACAGTAAAAATGTCACGATAACATATATGTATTTAATTGTGAGTTGTCTTTAAATGATAATGATCTAATTAATATGAAGAAAATACAATGATCAAAACACAACGAATGAAAAATAAGTTGCTATGATATGATGTATAAACTCTAATTATATAAATATATTGTTGACGGAACAGAAAGAAACTTTGCTCACATGACATAATTCTAGTCATTCACAATCAGAATTAATCGCATCTTTGCTCATATGACACAATTACAATCGTTGAAAATCAAAAAGAAGTATGGATAAGATCACAAAATTGTTGAAAATAAAAAAATAAGGATAAGATCAAAATAGTTGAAAAAAGTCATCAAAATTATCCATTAATTGATTATTTTCAAAACTAAAACTACTTTGAGATAATAAATCATGATTGGTTACATCTAACAAATTTTGAGATAACATATATTATCATTGATTACCAATATATAGGTGCAGATAAAAAATATTTCTATATATTCCAAAAATTGAATAGAATAATGATAAGTACGATTTTTAAGTTTTGCAAAGTAGTATTTTTATTATAATAAATAAATAATATATAATTTATGCTTATTAATTATTTTTATCAGATTTTCTTGTGACGTATTTAAAAAATTAATATATTTTTTATAAAAAGAAAATAGTAACTTTGAATTATAAATAGAAAAATATGACTACATTAGTAATAAAAGATTAAACATTATTAACACTAAATTATAATAACCTAAATAGATACAAAATGATAATAGTTATAACGTAAAAATTTCTAATAATATAAATATCGTTTGAAATATATATATCATTAACTAAGGAATAAAAAATTTAGAAACCCAAAAAATTTATCATTTAGTTAGTCTTTACTTTAGTTACTAATTTTTTATAGTTATTTTAATATTTAAATTAAAAAAATCAAGAGCATTTATGTTTTGAAGAAACTATTTAAACCACCAAACTAAAATCAAGAACATATATATTATCAAAAAAAAAAAATTTAAACCACAACTTTTGTTAAATGTTGGTCAATTAATCGATTTAAAATCAAATACAAATATAAATCTCAAATTATTAATCAAGAGACATGAATACAAATATAGATGAGAAATCAATTGTTTGATCAAAATCAAATACATATATAAATCTGATACCGTCAAACAACTATAAATTTGAAATTGGATCAAAGCATAGTATGAAATTGAACTCACCATGATTTGAAATATTAATATGTAATCAAACTTCATCTACTTGAACCCCTCTATTCTTAGAGTTGTAGATCTGGATTCGAACACAGGGGAATCAACATAATGAATGAGCAAAAGAATGATCTGGAGCTTGATTCGGTTTCCACAATGAATGAGGGCAGATTCAGATCGTGATGTAATTAAAGAAGATGTGACGATGATGGTACGATGGAGCCCTTACCGGACCCGATGCTTCTCTTTCTTACATACGATAGTGCAACGCTGACATCATTCTTCCCCTATCTTCTACACCACCTACATCGCCTGTTTCTTTCTCTTTCCTTACCACCACAATCCCTTACCAGACAACAACCACTGACCACCGCAACTTCCCTTCTGCTAGCGCATGCCACTGCCAGACAACCATAGGTTCTTGCTTCCTGCATTAATGGGTTTTGAAAACCCTAATCGAATGGGATTGGGTACGGTTTCAGACCAAGCTTCACTGACTATATTTGTTGACTCGGCGGCTTCAGTGACTCTCTTTGTTGATGAGTTTGTTGAAATCGCCATTGATTTTTATAGGAAGAGATCAAGAGGGATCAAAGATGACGAAGAAAAAGTTTGTCTCCTAAATGATGCCTACTTTTTGGCACCCTTTTGAATTTGTAATGAACGAGGTTTTACATAAATTATAAAATGAGATTTTTATATTATATTGTGTTTTTTAGGAAAAAACAAAAAAATAAACTAATAAAAAATTACGTAAATGATCATTGAGATGAAAAATGACGAAAATGCCTTCGTGACTTAACTGACTTAATGGACTCATTTGACAGTAGTGACCATTTGTGTGAAAAATATGAGTTTTTGGTACTTCTAATGTAAAAAAATCTCTAAGAGACGAATACTGCAATACCTACAAACCACAAGGACCATTTGTTTAATTTACTTTAAATCCATAAGTTGACGTAAAACTATGTTTCTTTTTAAGGAATTTTCTCTAAAACAAATGACATATTTAATTACGTATTTATTGGAAAAGAATCCACTAACAAATATTAATTGAATTTTTTTTTTTTTACGAAATGACATTATTATTTTGGCTACGTGTTGTATCATCAAAGAATGGGCGTTTTCATTTCTCCATTATAATTTGAGGACTATTTTTAAAAATATAAAGTAAACGCGTGCAATGAATATAGCAAGTAATTTTTTTATCAGTATGTTAGGACAGGTTAAAAAAATAATAAATGCAACATTATTAATCTAAAGTTACAGTAAGTTAAAAATAAATAACAATAAATAATGTTACTAATTAAAACAAAAAATATATTAATATAAACAGTATTTTAGAAAAATCATATTTAATCAATAAAAACATTAAAATTTAAATAGGGTTATTTGTCAAATGATATTTTTTTGTATTTTAAACATCTGTAGTCACATTATTTATTTTTATCATTTAGATCAACAACTTTTGTATTTTTTACCTGGAAACCTGCTATAGCATGTTATCATACTATTTTTATCAATAATAACAACTTTAATCTGGTTACCGATAATAACAAAATTTTTTACAATTTTACCAATAAGAACAATATATCAAAGTAAAACTCTCAATATTTTTAACTTATTAATTTTTGAAGAAACAAAATTTATGAAAAATCAAAACACGTTTAAATAAGTTGGAATCCAATATTGTTAGAGAGAAAACAATGACAATGTGTGCCTCTAGGCTCTTTTTGCTCAATATATTTTGCATTTTAGTCTAGTGAGCATTGTTAAGACTTGAGAGTATTTCAAGTTGTTGATTTGTAGAATTTTCTTTCTTCTCAATATTAAGTGTTATTCAAGTCCCATGAGCTTTTTCTTGATTAAATTTTCTTATTTTTGGATTTATATTTAGGACTTAGATTTTTTTTTTTGTTTAGGTTTGGATCTAAAAGGGAAGCGGGGTCACTAATTAACAAGTAATATGAAGATTTATCTACTGACTTAAAAACTATCTGTTTCTCGATCTTAAACTCTCGACTCTCACCCTTGAATCTTTAAGAATCCGAAATTTAAACTAAATCAAGTTGAAAACATGATTATGCTACACTTTGAACTCATTCAAGTTTGAATTCAAAACTCCAATAGAAAAAACCTTTGGGTTCGGTTCTAGAGATATGATTTTGAGGCATAAATGTAATTTTTGTGGATACATGTGCGAAATAGCATATTCAATGCAAGAGTTGAAGCATTTTGAAGTGTTAAGACATATTCTAGTCCAAAATATGTTATTTCGATTCCATGTGGGTGTTTTATTGTGTGTCGTAACTGAGTTCATTGACACAATGACCTACTTGGCCTAAATTAACACTTAAAACACAGAATTGGTGTTAGTAATTGGTTGCAAATGATTCATGGGGTGTTTTCTAGTAAATTTTAACTACATGATAGACATATCTCGAATTGGGTCGAAGTTGTTCAGAAGCAGACTCGATAGACTTATTTTCTGGATCGCAAAAGACCCGAGATAATTATCTCAGGTGTAATCAAGTGAATAAGTGGTCATCAAAACTCAGCTTACTCGATATCAATTATTGTCGAAAAAAATATATATCTCAGCTTCGACATGGACTGAGAAATCTTATCTCCGTGTCCAACACATTCAAAGATAAAAAGAAATCAAGTGCGAGTTATCTCAAAGGTAGTTCATATAGAGAACATAATATATCGGGCTACACATGTACCTAGAAGTAATTATCTCGCTACAAACTATCATCGAGAAATAGCTTGATCTATTAACCTGATAACTCAGACATAGTTATACACGAGAAACTTATATCTCAATCACCACAAGACCTGAGAAATTTCATGACTCGATCTATTTTTCAAATATTTGCAAATAAAAGCTTACACACACATGTCTTGAACTGTATTATTTTCGAATATTTAATATTCTAAAATTATGTATTATGAATTTGTTCTTGAAATATATAATTCTGTGTTTAAAATTTTTATTGAATTCTAAATTTGTTATTGTTATTGATAAAAATATTAAAAATGTGTTATTTTTTATGATGAAAAAAGTTGTTAATGTATTGTTAAACTAGTTTTGCGGGTCTGCATGGCTATAAATAATAAAAAGGGTTTATTATGAAAAAAAAAAACCAACATGTTTTCTTATTTTTTGCGTTTTCGTTCCTCCATGTTATTTTTTTCCATGAATGTCCTCAAGTTATTATTTTTTTTTTTGGTTTAGTAAAATTTGGACATTAAAACCCGGTTCTTCAGTTTTTAAAAACCCGGTTCACAAATTATAACCGGGGTCTAATGTCCAAATTTCATTAAACCAAAAAAAAAAAACTTGAGGTTTTTAATGGAAAAAAATAACATGGAGGGAAGAAAACGCAAAAAATATGAAAACATGTTGGTTTTTTTCATAATAAACCCTAATAAAAAAAATATAAAAGTTAATACTATTGATAATAAAAATTAAATGATACTGCTATTAATGATAAGAATGTTAAAAGTTATTGTTTCAATCATAAAATGATTTGTCACATAAATCTCTTAGCTTAAGTTGTAAAAATCATAATCTCTAACTTTCATAAGCTTTCCCAACAAACATGTCAAACATAACATAGATTATGTGAGTTTTTGATATTTTCTATTACGAAAATAATAAATTAAGCCTATGCATTTTTTAATTAAGAATTATTACAAACTAATTTATTGATCCACGTATTAGTAATAATATATTTAATAAAACTTAATTATATATAATGTATATACATTAAAAATTAAAACATTTAAATATACATAATCATTATTTTTTAAACATTAAAAATAGTAACGATTTTTATGAATCATTTAAAGTTTGCACTTATAAATTTATATATTTTAATAAATATAAATAGAAGATTTTAGTTTATATACAACATAGTACTTATATCTGTTATCATAATAAATAAAATGTTATGAAATATATTTTCAACAACTGCTTTTTACTTTTTAAAAAATTAATATTTTTATGTAGTGGGTATTTATTTTTAATATATTTTAAGAAAAATCATGGACAAAATTAATTCTTTATTAATGGTCATAAATTTACAAATAACAAATTATATTTATCTTTTTTTAAATACAATAAGTTGTTTTTATCTTTTGTGATTAAATGTAGATATGAGTGCTCAGAATATACAATATGGCTTAGAGTGCTTTTGAGGCTCAACTTAGATTGTGTATGCTCAAGAGGTGCTTAAGTTTAAAATGCTCGAATATATTCTCCGTCTATAGAATAATGCTCAATCATGCACTATTATTAAATATGCAAAGTATAATGCTCAAATGTACTCATAATTGTTTATTTTATATGATAAATGCTTAAAGATAGATTTTCCAACCATTCACTTGGGCTAGGGTTCGAGTCTATAAGACTCGAGCTCGACTTGCCCCATAATAATTCACTAAGTTAAATATGGGTTTAACGATTTCGACTTCATCATACTCGAGCTCGAGTGTGAAGGACTCAAGTCCGACTCTAATACACTCGAACTCGACTCTGCTCAAAACTCATTCTGGTAAAACAAGGCTTCAAATTAACTAAGTTTACTTCACTTCTTTAAGACTCAATGCTGACTTGCATTTTACTCAATTGGTCCAAAAAATGCAAACCTTTCACACAAATGGTCTCTGCCAGTCTGCCGTTAATTTTAGCCGTTTAGCCAGTTAAGTCACAAGAGAATTTTCGTCATTTTCATCTCAGGTACCATTTACATAATTTTTTAATGGTTTATCTTTTTTTTTTTATATATTCATTTTTTAAATAACAATTTATTTATATTCTCATACCCTAAACCAAGAAGATGAATACAATCACCTACGCCGTCGCATAACATTCTCCCAACAACCGGTACGCCGTCACATTATCCCCTTTCAACTTGACCGATTTCTTTTCATAACACTCTCGATCTGCCTCTTATTCCCCATCATCTTGATCTCTGCCCTCTTGAACAACGCATCTCCTCTCTCTTTGTGGCTCAGCGACTTCGCCGTCAACGAAGACAGCGCGATGTCAAGCGCTTCCAAAGCCGACGTTCCAAAACCTTGCAGGTCGAGAGCCAGGGCTTTGAGTATGTGTGACGCAGCATCCTTGGGATCAAGCGCGATGGATTTATCAGCGGCCGCTTTGGCTAGTTTAATGGAGGATCCACGATCCCTAGTGGATCTGGATTTAGCTAAGAGCTGAGCGCCGATGACGAAGTGACGCTTGGCGGATTAGCTTGATCGATTTCTGTAACGAAATTTGGTGAAGAGTTTTTGAGGTATGTTAACAATCCATAGGAACATGAAGGCCGTGACGAGAATCAATAGCAGCTTGAAAACTAGATCGATAACCATTCTTATTGGAAAAGCGTGAGGTGTATTATTCGATCTTTGACAACTGAGGATGAATGTGTGCCGGTGGTGGAGCCGCCAGATATGGCGGCGAAGAGGTAGACAGTTGGTTTGTGATATATTGAGGCGTTGATCCAGTGGTGGTGAGCTTGGTAGGGCGTTCAGTTCTTGGAGCAATATGGTAGTCCGATGGTGCGTCTGATCCAACCACTGTAACCCCACCACTATTATTATTCATTTCTTCCTTTCCCTCAATCATCAATCAAAAAACTATTTAACCAAATATCAACGAACACAGAGGGAGGCTTCACCAAGAACACATTGATTTATTGTGATCTTGAAAAAGATATCCCAAAATATTATAGATTTTTTTAAATAAAAACTAAAAAAGATAAAACTATTAAAAAATTATGTAATTGGTTCCTGAGGTGAAAATCACGAAAATGCCCTTGTGACTTAACTGGCCTAACGACTAAAATTAACGGTAGGGACCAGTTTTGTGAAAGGTTTGCATTTTTCGGACCAATGGTGTAAAAAAAACCTTTGAGGGACGAAAATCGCAAAAAACCCCAAACCACAGGGACCATTCGTGAAATTTACGCTAATGATAATAATGTGAATATATATATACATACACACACACACGTATATGTATATATAATTTAATAATAGTAGTCTATATACAATGTGTTTTATGATAATAAGTATAATATATTTCATCATACAGAAAAAATCCAATGCTTTATATTTAAGAAAAAAATAAAGTTCATTATAATTTATAGAGTAAATTATATAAATGGTCTCTGTGGTTCATAGCAAGTTACATGTTTCATCCCTAACTTTAGAAAATTACACCGGTAGTCCATATTTTGAAACTTTGTCACGCTTTCAGCCCTATAAAACTAAATTTTTTAAAAATTCCAATTTTGCCCTTATAAATTACTTTCATATATGGTCCCTAATTAACTAATTAACTTATTTTATGTTTAATTATCTGTTTACTTATAATTATTTAATTAATAAATGATATTTTACTTATTAGAATAATAATTTAATTACAATTTATTTATGTATTTTACCTATATATTAATAAGTTTTACTATTATTATTAATTTTGTTGTTGTTGTTATTATTATTATTATTATCTACAATTATTTGTTTTGACGAAAATATTTATTTTCTTATTAATAATCGTTTTATAAAAAATTTTCCAATTATCAATGTATTTAATTAATTTACCCTTCTTATTTTCCTATAATAATTTTTAAATACTATTAATTTGTCTTTGAAATTCTAAACATGAAAAATATTATTGAGCTCTTATTTTCCTATAATAATTTATAAATTTTAAAAATCATTCATTCTTATTTTATAGATTTTAATTAGTAGACTATTATATATTCTACATATGAAATAGTGTTAACAAAGTTGTATTATTTCTAATTAACTTTAAGAAAATTGTAATTTTTAGCATTTTTAAATTTTTATGAGTGTAACATAGGGCTGTAAAACGAACCAAACGTCATGAATATACCATCTTTCGTGTTCGTTCGGTTTGTTTCAGCCCTAGTGTAACATATCATTTTGTTGGGTACAAAATTAAAGAGGTGAAAAACAATATTATATAAGTGCAAATGATTAAATGTGTCATCTAGTGAATCCTAAAAAACTTACAAGCTTGTTAAAATTTATTAAAAACAATACAATTTTGCTAACACTATTTTATATGTAGAATATACAATAGTCTACGAATAAAAATCTATAAAATAAGAATGAATGATTTTTAAAATTTGTAAATGAATGTACATATTTTCATGTTAAGACTTTCAAAAACAACATTATAACATTTAAAAATTAATATATTAAGATAAGAAAGTGTAAATTAATTAAATATATAGACAGATGGAAAAATTATAAAACAAAAATTAATAAAAAAATAAATATTTTTGTCAAAACGAATGAATGTAGATCATGATGATAATAATAATATATAGATAAAATACATAAATACATAGTAATTAAATTCTTAGTATTTATTAACTAAACAATTATAAATATACAATTAATTAAATATAATGAAAAATCAAATTAATTGATAAGGGACCAAATATGAAATTAATTTATCAGGACAAAATTGAAATTTTAAAAAAGTTAAGTTGCTTATGGACTGAAAACGTGACAGGATTTCAAAATATGGACTATCAATGTAAGTTTTTAAAGTTAAGGACGAAACCTGAAATTTGCTATAAACTACAGGGACCATTTATGTAATTTACTCTAATTTATAATTATGAAAAACTCTATGTATTATTATTTTATTTTCTTAAAATCATATAAAACAAATAAGTTCGAATAAATAATAGTTAACATTTAGACATTTTAAAGTCGGATTAAATAAATTGACGATATTTAAAATTGGCAATAAAATTAAGTTTTAATTATATGTAAAACTATTATAAATTAAATATTAGATCTAATAATGTATTAAAATACGATATAATATAAATTTTAATTTTAATTAAAACAAAATAATAAATAAGTTATACTGGAAAAACACATTAAAAAATAAAAATAAGTTTTTTTTTTTTGAATAAATACGTTTTGAATAATGGGTTCTCATCTTAATAATATTATTATTTAAATTAGCACATGTCCCTTGAGACACTATAATAGGATTATATTATATATATATATATATATGGAAGAGTTTTTTTAATAACCTAAATATTTGTGAGAACCTAAGAACATTTGGAACCATTAGATCAAGAACATCTATGACACAAATTGTCAAATGAGATTATGTGTTCTCCTTTATTATATAGAATTATAATCATCTAAATCTATAAACATTATTAAATAAGTAAAAACTATCACTTGTTGCATTCTCTTTTAACTTGACGCTTATCTTCTTTTTAATTTGCCACGTAGTTTTTTAGAATCTAATCTAAAAGTTAATTCAAATCAAATCTATTATGTTAAAATCTAACATAACTAATTCAATAATTAATTAACTAAAACTTTATAAATATAATTTCTTATTAGTATTTTCTATCTATTTATAAATCTTTATTTTTTTAAAATATATTTTTAAAATACATGAATATTAACCTAGTAAATAAATTAATAAATAGTATGACAAAGGTCACGCTTTCTTTTGAATTGCTACATGTCATGCTGGTCTTTTGTTATTTCATTTACCAAATTTGATTAAATTTTTAACAAAATCAAATTTAATATTTTAGTAACTATTTAACTAAAATTAAATAAACTATATTATTATTTTCTTAATTATGATATTATGTATACCAATATATTTAATTTTGAAATTAACTCATATAATAGACGAATATTACGAATATTAACCTGGTTAAATTATAAACGGATTGATACGAAAAATTAAACGATATCGGTTTTGGTTGACATGCCGACCCGAGTCTAAATTATATAGCGCGTTCATCATTTTTAAATAATAACTTATAGTATTTATTATTATTATTTAAAAATTAGAATTATTACTAGTGGAATGCAATCACACCGTCACGTGTCTTATATTTAAAAATACTAGATAATAATTTATTTATATATTTATTTAGAGGTATCACGCATTCATTCATCTTCTTTAAATAATAGTCTTCGAAGAAGCGATTCGGCAAACCTCAGCAGTCAAAATGGGTTCAAAATAACACGATAAAATGACACGAAATCAACATGACACGATTATAAACGAGTCAATAATAGATCGACACAAAGTTGTCATATGCACAAATAATGGGTTAACATAAAGTTGACATGTGAACACGTCAATCCAAACCAGCACGATAAAATAACACGGAACTGAACCTGACGACATTATGAACGTATCAATAATATATGAGTTGACATGAAATCAACATATAAACACGTCGACCCAAATCGAACACAAATTACCACCCCATACATACAGCCATGAAGTTTCACCCCAGAAGAGCCTACTATACAACAATTGATTAGTAATTATAATTTTAGAAAAAAGCTTATAGTTTTGGGTAGTCAATAGAAAAATATTAAACAGGATTACTTCAGTTCCCAATCAATTATTTGCTAATATATTATTTAGAAAAATAAGCTTGACAAGTTGGATGGGTAATTAAGGTTAGACTAACACATGTATAAAGACATTTATTAAGATGGTTTTTTTTTTTTTTTTTTGGGATAATAAGGATGGTGAGAGTACCATCATTCTCAAATCTCATATTTCTCGTCACACTAGCTTTTCTTTTTCCATTCTCTTTATCTTTTTATCTAGAAAATACCTATCTTTTTATCGAAATACCCATTAATATTTGAATGTAGAATAAGATAGAGAGAGAGAGAGAGCGGGACCCACAAGGACGGGGTGGTGTTTCCTCCGAAACTAATCCTTCGTGGCATCCCAATTTCAATTTGGGATGACTACTCCGAGTACTCTAACAACATCCGACTTGGATCCCTTGATTCATAATATTTGAATTCTCACTGTCACACAAATTCAAACTAGGTCTCCTTCGAAAGGGATCAATAATTATATGATCACAAAAATGTTATCATTTTCTCATTAACACAAATTAAATGTTATCATTTAATTTGACAATCTTTAGTTTTAACGTGTAGTGGTTTTTAACTTCATTACGAGTAAAGTGGAAGAGTTTCCTCCAATAATAATTAAATTTGAGACCTTCAATATAGGTGCACTATTTAAACATCCCAATAAACATGATTAGTCTTTTTTTTTTTTTTATAAATAAAATTGTTAAAACAGTTTATAAGTCATTAATTGTATTGGATTGAATTAACCGATTAAACCCATATTCATTCTTTCATTTTTTTTCTTCATATTTTATTACATTGTTGTTTGTTATGCATCATAATATTTATTTTATTATTATACTATTTTATATCTTTCCAATCATTTTTTTAAGGTTTTTAGCGATTCTATCATGTCACATAAGACCTCATACTAGTTATACATGTATCATATCACAATCTAGTAATATAAACCATAATGCTGTAGAAAATGGAGGATTTCAAATACTTGGAAATCTGAGAGTCGTGAAGAACACTTAATTTCAGATTGAAGTATTTCGATGGTATTCTCGAAACCTCAATCGGATAAAACTCAGGAAAAAATCGAAATGTGTCTCTCCTTATGATTTCTGTACCGTCTTCTTTCTGACCAAAAACCGCACGAACTTATTTGTCGGGAACCGCCAAAACAGCCAACCGCCAAAATAACGGGATTTCAAAATGGGTCAATAAAACCGGGACAAAATTGGATTTTTAGAATTTCGTAGCAAATTTTATAAAACAGCTAGCTCGACCCCAGCCAGGGGCTCTGCCCCTT
The DNA here is from genome assembly GCA_020465985.1 of Centrapalus pauciflorus. Lineage (NCBI taxonomy): Eukaryota > Viridiplantae > Streptophyta > Magnoliopsida > Asterales > Asteraceae > Centrapalus > Centrapalus pauciflorus. The sequence goes on from JAANYP010005550.1 coordinate 49,938, forward strand.
GGACTCCGCCACCAGGGGCGCCAACCCCTGGAACCCCGGTAATTAACAGTGTATACTCTGTACCATCCTAACTCGTGCAATATTTAATAAGATTATTTTTGGTCAACAAGTTTAGCCCATTACACTTAAGTTATATTGGCGACAGGTTACCAACAAATGATATTGCATTTGATCAAAATTTGAAAATTTGTTGTGGTTTCTAATTAAAAAAAGATAATTCATATATATATATATATATATATATATATATATATATATATATATATATATATATATATATATTAATGTATATATAGAGGTGGGTTCAATGGAAAACCACAATGCACCTGAAAACTTGTGAAAACCGCACTGCACCACCACAAATGCATCAAATTCCCCGCGTGATGCATCAAAATCCCGCGTGATGCATCACCTTATTTACGATCATGTCACCGCGTTTTTCATGAAATGCACCAAATCGGACGGTATGCGTAGGTTTCCACAGTTTTCCGGTGCATAGTGGTTTTCCATTGAACCCACCCCTGTATATATATATATATATATATATATATATATATATATATATATATATATATATATATATATATATATATATATATCAGATTATGACATAATTTCTTTTTTTTTTTTCAACGTTTGTTAAACAAAAATAATAATGCAAACAAGTCTAAACCATAAATTAAATGGATTATAATAAAAACGTATATGTATAATGCCATCTATATTGTAACTTATAGAATAAACACACTTAACACAATTTGCACACATTTTACATCTAATAAACAAAATTTTTTTTATATTTTTTTAACAAATTTTATACAATATATTTAACAACATGGTTATGTAACTCTATGTTTTTTTACCGTTAATTTACATCAGTCCAAAACTCTAAACTTAATTTTAAACCAGTATAGATAAATTATTAAACCTTTTTTTGAATATATTTTTGTAAGTTTATATACTCATATTTTTCAACTTTGAAAGCAAGAGTTAAATTGTATTCCTAAAGAAAAGGAGGAAACGTTGGAGCATTAGAATGATGAAGGTTAGAGTTAAAAAATAGTCCTAACTACTAGGATCACAAAAGATATCCAACCACAAATTTAGGGGTTATAAATGCAATTATTCCAAACTTGCAGGGCATTAAGTGAAGCTAACTGAAACCCCAGCCCCCTCCGTCCTCTGTATATAAGAGAAGATGTACTCGCTCAGTTTCTGTTTCAATACACCTCACATAAATGGAGCTTCATCGTCTTCCCTCTTACATCTTCCTACTATTCCTTTTCATCGTCGCCGGTAAGTTTTCATCGGAAATTACAATTGACGGTTACAAAACGTTAGAAACATTCAGATGTTCCGTTGTATTAATCGATGAGTGTATGTGTGTAGGAGAAACGGAAACGGTATACGGAAATGAACGGAATCAAGGAATGAAGAAATTGACTCATCATACGAACGGAGGATTCCGGCCAACGAAGCTTTTTGTATTCGGTGATTCGTATTCTGATACCGGAAACAATCCGAAATCACTGGCTAGCTCTTGGAAAACACCCTATGGTGTCACTTTTCCTGGAAAACCGGCCGGAAGATACTCCGACGGCCGTGTACTCACCGATTACGTCGGTATGTTCAAAGATATATATATATATATTATATACAGTCGCTTTCTTTTTGTGCATAATGCTAGACATTTATTTGATTTCATCCTTCTCTTCTCAATAATTTCCACGTGGCCTGAAGACATTAAATAATATTATTCTACAAATAAAATAATGAAAACATGTTATCATCAATCTTCTGTTATTATTGGGTTTTCGATCGAGATTACGAGTACCAACAACCCCCGTACATTTAAGTTATTACTAGAAATTATAAAAAAGTTAAATACTTATATTAAAATATTAAAACAAAAATTTATTAAAAATAATAATTTATAACTATATTTTTCTTGTTTAAGTTAAGTGATATTATTAAAACATGTAAAAACTTCTTAACGGTTAAAGCTTGAGATTTCTACTCCGAATGCACACCTCAACTTCTTGCCACTTGCAATTTAAAACAATATACGTATAAAATTGGAAATAGGATTACCTTTACACACACAAAAACACACACATGTATGTATGTATATACACATACACAACCAAAGTCTCTCTCTCTATGTGTGTATATATATATTAAAAAAAATATCACTTAAATTCGAGTGTATCCGAATGTATACTTCTTAAAAAAGTTTTCCTAAATTTTTTTTTTCACAATAATGATTAAATTAACGTTTCACACATGTGAATTTCAAATATATTCAAAATTTTATGAATAGTCATGTATCTTTATATAAATGGTCAACCAAGTGAATATCATTTACATGATATTTTTCAACCATTCATAAGATTTATATTTTGTATCTTAATGTATAAAAAAAATTTATTATATTATTTATACATGTTTATGTAAGAAAAAATTCTGTGAATGATCATTCATAAAGGGGTGCTTTCGGTACTTTTGATTATTTAGGGTACCCTTATGATCCAAATTATATATATGTGTGTGTACACACATATACACATATGTAATTTTATAGATTTAGGTTCAAAAATGTACCACTCAATATCTAGTGCATCAGAGGGTACCGATCTTAAAACTAGGGGTGAGCTCGGTACCGGACCGAACCGAACCGGTACCGATCCCGAAAATAACGAAACCGAATTATTAGTTTTGAAAGAACCGAATACCGAACCGTATAATTTTATACGGTGCCGGTTCGGTCCCGAATACCGAATTTTAGCTAATTTAAAAACCGAATACCGAACCGAGAGTACCGAATTTTAGCTAATTTAGAAACCGAATACCGAACCGAATATATTAATTCGGTACCGGTCGGTACCGGTACCGGTTCGGGTTCGGAAAATGGTACCCGTCGCTCACCCCTACTTAAAACTATATTTAAATTTTTTTAAACAAAATTAACTTTACACACATGATATGTGAAGTAGATATATTTACCAACTCTAAGTTTTTAAATTTTTTTTTGTGAATGATCATGCATAATTATGTGAATGGTTATCTAAGTGATGATCATTTGTATCATTCACATGATTTTTTTTCAAAATTCACCAAGATTTATTTTTTAAATCTTAATGTATAAAGATATGATTATTTTGATAAAATGTATTATAATCTTGATTCATACAGATTTTCTTTTAAAACAAAATCTGTATGTTTGGCATTCATTATTATTCATTATACTCTCATGATCCATATGCTATAATTGTTTACAAAATGTTATTATTATGCATTTTAAGAAAATAAAATGCTTTAATGCTTGTCTTTTGGTTTGCAGATTTAACTGAAATTTACCATTAATGCGTCATCCAACTTCTGAGCATACCTTCTCTTATATAACAATTTTTCATACGTATGAGAAAATATTCAACAAAATCTTACTTTTAAATTTTATACTTTATTTTTTTAGTATAAACTTGGATAATATTTTGCACAACAAGTGTAATTAAATATCCTTATTTTTCTTGATAAAAATCCTTTATATATAATGTTACATGCTTTACTATCCAAGTTTGACCTGATGATGATATCATGCTGTATGCTTATGATATCTGCTATAATAAATAATGTTGATTTTTGTGAGGGTAAGTTACATAAAAATATGTACTTTTAGGATAAGAAAAGTAATCATTGTGATGCGTTTGGTAAAGCTTTAGAAGTTTTAATTTTTGTTTTCTAAAAGATCAAAACTAAAAAACTCTAATTGGATGATGAGGTTGAGTTTTACATTTCGAAATAAGGACACTTTCATAAAAGACTACTTCTAATTATTATAAACTGCGACTTCTAATTTATATTAATATCTTTTTATGTTTATAATACTAAAAGTCACAACACCTTTTGTTAAACACATTTTTTAATCCTAAAAGCTCAACCTACGGTTTCACCTCAAAGTTACAACTAGTTTTATCAAACATATTCACGGTATGTTTGACTTTTACAATTAGTTTATTACATAAACAATGTTATTATCAAAATAATACTTTTTTTATATTCTTTATAATATCACAAGATAGCTTAGACGTATTATTTTTCAGAATTGAAATAAAATTTGATAAATCTTTTTAGAAAAATGTTACAAATATGTAACTAGTCAATCATGGATATATCAAGCTTTTGAATGATCAAGCCTGTGAGTAAAACATATACATAAATATAACTGAAATATACATTAAAGGTAACCATGTTATGTTATTAAAAAAAATTCACACAAATATTAATAAATACTAAAAAATATAGAAAAGGATATTATATATATATGGAAAAATGAATTTTGATCCTCTTGTAGTGATAACTGAACTACATCTAGATACTAGAAGGTGGTGGAGTGAGTTGGATAATATCATTCCATGCCCCACTTTATGTTTCTGGCTGCTTTTGCTTTTTTTTTTTTTTTTCCTTTTTAATTTTAATATTATCTATTGTATTCCCTTTTTATCCTCTCTTTTGTATGATTTGTGTTAATTGTTATGTTGCTATTTTATGCCCATGGTGGCATATAGGTAAATTACCACATATTTGGCTGAATTTTTTTTGGATTATTTTAAGTTTACCTGCTCTTTTAGCTTTCTCTTTCTATGTTTTGTCTTTATCTTTTTACACTTTAATCATCATCATCACCTATTCACCATCTCATATCATATTATCATATGCATCAAAGAAGCTTGCACTTTTGATAGTTTACAATTTACACCCTTCAGATTCTATTGTAAATGCAAAAGAACACATTTACCCTGTAAAACATGTGTTGCTTATAAATTGGGTGTTGCTTTTTGCATCTCTATGCCAACTAGCCAACTAAATTTTAGTCTTTCGAATCAATATACAATTTGATTGATGTTGTTAGGGATATCAAAGTTGGGGTAGTTTTGTCCTTTCACATGCTCTATCATATTATGATAGTATAATTCATGAAATACCTATGTAAAAGTTGTAAAAAATCTTTGTTTTCTCTTCTTTTCCCTGATTTTTAACAACAATCTCTGCACAAAAGGGCATGTAAAATCATAAACCATCCAAAGGCCATTAGGCAACCAAGAAAATAAATCATGTTCTTCAAAATTCTTTAGGAGGGAAATAGATTCGAACGGATGGATAATGAGGTTAAATTCATTCATCCCGTTTTTGGAAGGAAAGGTAAAGAAACACACAACCTTGAAGTGTGAGTTCTTGTCTTCTCGGTTTTTCAAGGTAAAGTCAAAGTCACCCAACTATAACGAATCATATTTTTTTAGATATCATAACAACTATTCTGTATAATTTATAACTCAATTACGAACCATGTTAATAATTATAACAATTTCTAAACTACTTAATACTGTTACACCTCCATTACCTCTACTTTTATATCCCTTTCCATCGTTTAAAATTTGGTACTAAAGTGTAAATAGTACTTATTCTCTTAATTGTCTAATACCACATTACTTGTTATATGAATAAAATAAGTAATTTTATTAAAGAATTCACAACTACACAATGCCTATAGTACAACTAAGTGATGCATGTTAGGATTAGTGTGCCTTTACTATTTATTCCTTGTGGTGCCAAACTGCCAATGCCCAAGAAAAAGGAAAAGAGAAAGCAAAAAGCTTGCTTTTGTGAGTATATATCAAATATTTAGTGCTAGTGTGCTACAATGTCTCTGTGCCAGCCTTAAATTGTCCCTCTTTAGTCTTTGCAATTTAACTTTTAATCTGTTATCATACTGTTTTCCATCTTCTGTTCTAAGAAATCATTATTTATATATTTTATTATACACCATTATAAAACGAATAGATACCTCTGTAGTAACTATTCAAAATGGGAAGTGATTTGTACACTTAAAATAACTATATTGTCCTTACTAGCTTTTAATCATGGAAGTACTCAAAAGTTACTTTTAAGGGTAGGATGAACATTTTGTAATGAGATTGTTGTGTATGGAAAAATTTTATTGTGTACAAATCACCTCCCATTCAAAATGGATGCCTTAATTACTAAAAACATAAATTCTCTTTTTTTATCTAATAAAAACTTTAGAACCATTAACAAGTTTGAAGTTGTTATGCTAACAAGTTCATGAATGGGGTCAATTAAGATTTCATATTAAGGTTACATTGCAAATTATAGGACATGGGTACTCTCTAAAATGATATAAATTTGCAGCCAGGTTTATGGGGATCAAGTCTCCGTTGCCGTATCAATTTAGAAAATACCTGCCGGCCAAGCTGCGCAGTGGAATCAATTTTGCGTATGGTGGAACCGGGGTGTTTGACACGGGCAATTTTCAGCCAAACATGACCACTCAGATTGGCTTTCTTGAGGGTCTAATTAAAGACTCGGTCTACACAAAACGCGATTTAGAATCATCTTTGGCTCTTGTTACTGTCTCCGGCAATGACTACGGGGCTTACACTAATGGCGGTGGCTCTGATCAGGTAACCTCGCGTAACATACTTCCTTTTATGCCATATATGGTACTACAGTACTGTTTTTATACTTTTTGATGGAACCATTTTATATGTATAACTGAACTTTGTGAGTTAACATTCAAAATTTGAAAACTCTGGTTTTTGTAGGGTCTTCCGGCATTCATCACACGCGTTGTTAATCAAATGGAAATAAACTTGAAGCAACTTCAAGATTTGGGTGTCCGGAGAGTGTTGGTGAATAGTCTGCAGCCTCTCGGATGCCTCCCCCGAAGCACAGTCCTTTCTTCATACCAACAATGCAATGATACCCAGAATTCGGCTGTAAATTTCCACAACCAACTGTTGCAACAAGTTGTTGCGAAATTGAATAATAGCACCAATACTTCGAGAATTATAGTCCTTGATCTTTATAACTCCTTCACCACAGTCCTTAAAAACAGAAGAGATTTTACAGGTATTCGATACTCTTACCACTTCTTGATGTTCATTTGATTATGAAAACTCGAATGTTTACAAGTCTTACTTTCTACAACTGAATAGAAGTGTCGTAAAACTGAATATCAGTATGGGATCATGTGATTTAGGCCTTATTTGCTCTGAAGTCTAAAATTCAGATCTATGATGAATTCAGATTGTTTGTTTAGTTTCAGAATTTAGAGGTTGCAACCTCTGAATTTACCTCTTAAAATTAAGAGAAAGAGAGTTGTCCGAACTAAAATTAAGAGCTTCTTATTTTCAGATCTTAGGCTTTCTCTTAATTTCAGACTTCAGACATTTAACCTCTTAAAAAACAAATAACACCTGAATCTGATGAATTCAGGGAGCTTGAAGTTTGATACTCCATTGAAGCCATGCTGCATGCCAACAAGCAGAGATTCAAACTGTGGAAGCCTCGATGAAAATGGAAACAAGTTGTATACAGTGTGTAACGATCCTGATTCGACGTTCTTCTGGGACACAGTGCACCCAACACAAGCCGGATGGCGTGCTGTGTATTTAATTCTTCGGTCTAGTTTGAATCGTATATCCTGCTAGTATTCTTTCTAATTTGCTTGTTTTGTGTATCTTTGTTTGTTAGCATAGTTGTTTGTTCGATCCCGATCCATAGGGATCGATCTTAGAATGTTGTTACATTAAGACATGTTTTTTAGATCAATGTAAAATTTTATTATCAAATTTGATGTTAATAAACCACATGGATTTACGTTTGGCTAACTATGTTTATGACCGGTGACAAATCTAGAATAAACTTTAACCGGTACATAATGTATGAGTTTGTTCGGTTTTCAGGCTTTCTTTGGTTTGATTTAGTTGGTCTGATTTGTTGTATCATTTCTTCGAGGTTCAAATAAGAGTAGCGTTTGACATCGGTTTGGTTTATGATTTCTTTGGTTTCCTTGAATCGAAAATTTTTTTGTGCTAAACTAAAAACTTATTACCCAGACCAAACCGAAAACCGGATTACAATTTGGTTCAGTTTGATTTGAAAGACAAATACCAAATAGTAATTATATGTGATTACATATAGGATTATGATTTTGCTTTTTGGTTTTAAACTTAAAAATTTCAGATTCAGCCTATTAACGTATGAGCACAAGTCTAGTATCATAATATATATAGATAATAAAAGAAATTAAAAAAAATACTTTTTTTTGGTTGATTAGATTTGGTTTGGTTTGATCTACACCCAATCAAATCATAAACCTAATTTAAAATTTGGTTTGTTCTTGAACCATTTTGAAAGCTGAATTTCAAAATAGGGTGGTCAAAAAAAGAATTCAATGTGGTTTGAATTTTGATTTATTCAATTACAAACCAAATATTATCAGTGTTTGGTTCACAAATTTTTTTCTCTGGGATTTGTATTATGTAGTATTTGCATTTGTCAGGATTTTGTTAAAGATTCTGTATTATCTTTTAGCAAAAAGTTGTTGATCTAAAAAATGCAAGGTAACTGAGATTTAAAATTCTAGGGGGAAGACTAAGTTTTCAAATAACAAAGAAGGAAGATATTTAAGAAATCTTGAGATTTTAAATCCTTACTGAAATCTGAGAACCAAACACAAGATTTTTAATGCAAATCCCAGTGAATCCCAGAAAATCCGCAAACCGAACGCCCTTGTACTATCGTATCAACTCTAAATAAGAGTTTGTTTGTTTCATAACGGTAAGTACGTGAGTTTTGTTTGTTTTAAAAAGAAGTGGGCTTAGAGTAGATGGGCTAGAAATCTAGAATGACACTTGTAGTTGTAGTAGTATAATATATTTTCGTTTAGCAAGTATTCGTATATCGAATCGTCCTAAAATAAGTTTTTTCTATTTGTGTTTTAGTTCAAACTCGAATCTATATCTATAATCTATCTATATGTATATTTATAAATACTAATAAATAAGTAAAAACTTGTTACTTGTCGTCTTCTCAATTTGTTACGTCATTTACTACACAATCTAATTTAAATTAAATTTAAATCAAACAAATTCAGTATATTAAAATCTAACTTACCCAATTTTATAACTAATTAACCAAAATTTTATAAACTCTAATTATTATTGTTATTTTTTATATATTATACATATTTATTTTTTAAAACCCACGTAGCATATGGGTATTAATAATAACCGCTTGACATAGATCTAGTGGCCACTACCAAAGGTGGGAGGGGTTCTCATTGGTTGAGCTCTCAAGTTCGAGCTTTGCCAATGACGTTTCTCATTCAGTGGGGGTGTGTGGTTTGATTCTCACCCTCAAGATGTCTAACAATGATGCTAATTACTAACCACTAACGTCTCCTGCTTAAAAAAAAAATTGGGAATTAATAATATTGATATTTCATAATAATACAAAATTCGAGCTTGAATAGCTCCATTAAGCTGGTTTGTGATTGAATACTCTTGTTTTAAAACATAAAGTCAACCTCTTATAACACTATTACTAGTAATACTAATTTAAATTAATATAAATTTAAAAGAAAAACATGTGCTCCTCTGAGTCCTCTTAAGGAAATCCTTAAAAATAAGAACAAGAAAATTGATGCATGACAATTTATTTTTATAACCAAATTTGCGTTTGAACTTCTCTCATTCTTCTCTATAACAAGTTTGTTGATCATAAATGCTTATTGGATTTATGCAGTTGTAATATATGGGAAGATGAATGAAAACTCCTAAAACATTTTAGCTCATTTTTTCTGATTGTTTTGGATTATATTTTCTTACGATAAATTTGTCTTTTCTTAGTCACCGCACATTACCAACTTACTTTTTTCATGGTTATTCTATTTTTTTCTTGCAGATATGATATGAGTATATTAATCTTTTATCATACCAATATGGTTACTTATATTGAATAGAGTGTGATTCTTCGTTACCAATAAAGTCTGTTTTTACGTACAAGTGAATATATTAGTATGAAAAACATAATACAATGACCATATCGATAAGGAAAAAAGTAAAATGACCATAACGAAAATGTTCGGGTTAAAAAGCAATACAACTTGTTACTTATGGTCATCACTGAAAACAATAAAAAATAATTTGGTTCTCTAGAATGTAAAAGAAGAAAATAATTACTTAAGCGTAATTACCCCCAAATAACAATAAACTTACAAATCAATGCACATTGGTTTTCAATAAAAACGTTCGAGTAATAGGTTACTCTTGAATGATAATATATAAACACATTCTACTCCTCAAAATGGAAAAGAACATATAAAGTTGATTGCCATCGATTTACCCAAAAAAAAAAAAAAAAACCCTTTGATAATCGGTAACATATTTGGACCATGTGGTATGATAATAGGCTAATAGCCTATGTAGTAGTGTCTATAATTAGCCGTACCTATATTCTGTTAAAGTCTTCAACCACTTTTTAATGTCGTCAAGCGATACATACGAACTGTCTTAAAATAACCAAATCAGTTAGAATAAACGTAATCAAACAGAAAAAAAAGAAAAGAAAAAAGAGTTGAATACAAATCATGATAAGCATCAAGTTTTGGATTTGTTGTGTTAAAATGTAAACCCCAAAAAAACATAACTACCCGTGAGATTTGTGACAATTCCCAGAAAAAGAAGAATACTTTTAGGAACTAAATTACTTGACACCAGAAAACACCTTCCCCCAATTTATAAGTAATAAGCTGAATGAATTCTTTTATACGACCGTCTCAGACCATGCCCACGTGCCCCTCCCTTGCATCACGTGATCCATCCACCGTCTTCTCTTAAGTCAACATGCATCACCTTAACACCAAATTAACACATTAATAATTTTTAAAAAACCATAAATAAATAAATAAATAAATAAACAATTTTAATGGTTATATCGTATAATTATGGTATGTTTGTTTATCTTTTTAACGTAATTATGACAAAATTATTTATCATTAGATGGTTTATTTCATCAAAAAGTAAACAAACGTCTTAATATACATACTACAAAAAGGGTGTTTGGATTTGCGTTTGAAAAAGTGCTCAGCGTTTTGGAAACTAATAATCAGATAATTGCTGTAACAAAAAGTGCGGCATGAAATGTAGTGTTTGGTTTAGCTTCTGCTGTTTGATATCATAATTATCAAATAATTAGTTTTTAAAGTGTTTGGATTTGCGTTTTTTACTTGTAAAATTGCTAAATAATCACTTATTAAGCAAATAAGCTACAATTTTTAACTTATGAAAAAGTGTGGTAGGACAAATGCTAAATGCAAATAATCACTTATTAACGTATGCAATCCAAACACTTTAAATCAATTGTTTGCGTTATTGTAACGTAATAAGCTAATAATCACGTTTATAACGCAAAACCAAACACCCTCAAAGAGAAATTAATATATACTAACTGATTGGCTCGTAGGACTACATGAATAAATACTCTCGACTCTCAAAAGTTTTGTGTCCTCTCACAAAGAGTATTGGCCCGGGGATATTTATTCTGATAACATTAGTCTTAATTAACCGTTAGTTAAACTATCTTTACGATATTATTATAATTGAAAGACTATATATGTTAAACTTTTCAACCGTAGATGTTAATCGATAGTAATTAGATAGAACCATTTTTAGTCACTTTGAAGGTGAGGACCAAACCCGACATTTCCACCTAAGGAGAAACGCCATTGGCAAACATCAAACTCGAGACATCAACCAAGGAGAACCCCTTCCACATTTGGTGGTGACCACTTGATTTGGGTCAAGTGGTTTTATATATGTTAATTATCTGTCATTCTTGCTAATTAATTAATTAATGTTTCTAACACGATAGGTTTAATCAAATCACTTGTACCATGATTTTTCACCTTCCAACATGCTTTACTTGAAACAACGTTTGACTTTCACTTCATTAATGAAAATAAGAATTTAAACTGTACTATTTATTTAATTAATGTCTCTATTAATACAACTTAACAGTTTCATTTTCTACACTTTATTTATTTATTTGTTATCTCTTTCTCTCTCTCTCTCTCTAAACTCCAAGATCAGCCATGGCTGTTGTCGTAAGACCAGCATATTATGTGTTGTCACTGTTCATCGTCTTCCTAGGACTCGTCGATGCCGATGACTATGTCCGGCCTCCGGCTGGCAATTCGCTTTATGCGTCCCTATCAGACGATCGTAGTCAAACGCATCCTCAACAGGTGTCTGTATTTAATTTATATTCTTAATTTACTAAGTATTTAATCACTAGCTAATTGTGTTTGTGTAATCCTATAGGTGCATATATCGTTAGCCGGAACTTCGAAGATGAGAATTACATGGATCACGAAAGATTCGACTCCATCAACCGTAAAATATGGTGTATCTCAAGGAAAATACGATGTTTCACAAACCGGAACGAGTTCTACGTATAGATACATTATATACAAGTCCGGTCAAATACACGATGTAGTCATCGGTCCATTGGAGCCGAGCACAACGTATTACTACAAATGTGGCCTTGATTCTAGCCCCGAACTTAGTTTCCAAACTCCTCCTGCTCAACTTCCGATCAACTTTGCGGTTTCTGGTAAATTAGAATGTTAATTAAGCTTATAAGGTTTTAGCAATTCGTTACGAATTTAAGTTGGATGTGATTGTTGGAATAATGTCATAAAATACCAGCAAACACTACAAGAAAAGTGTCATTTAGTGACATATACTTTTAGTGACACAAAAAAGTGTCACTATATCTTACTTTTAGTGTCGCTTATGAAAAAAAGTTGGTATAGAGCAATTTCTTACCCCACAAAAATTTTGTCACAAAAATACTTGAAGCCTATACTCACATACATTTTTAGTCACTATATATCTATACCCACTCTTTTTGTTGTCAAAAAAATGTCACTATAGGTATATTAAACTTCTTGGTTGGTCCGTTTTCGTAATAAACTTTTTTTCTTTTTATGTTTGTTTCGATCGATTTAACTTTTTGACGGACTAATTTGATAATTTCGTGACATATTTATCGCTTACGCGACATTTTTCTTGCCGAAAAGCTAGTACAAATTAATCGGACTAACCTTGAAAGTTTGTTGTTATTTTATGTCATTTTGACTTATTAGTTTTTCCGAGCTAACATATATGCTACTTTGTGGTTTGATAATTCTGAATGTTATTTAGGAGATCTTGGACAGACTGAATGGACTAAATCAACCCTCCAACACATTGAGAAAACTGGTTATGATGTTTTACTACTCCCTGGAGACCTTCCCTATGCCGATTTTTACCAACCGTTTTGGGACTCGTTTGGTCGCCTGGTCGAGCCATTGGCTAGCAAACGACCGTGGATGGTGACTCAAGGTAACCATGAAGTCGAGAGAATTCCGTTCATCCACAAAGAGCGGTTTACAGCTTACAATGCTAGATGGCATATGCCTTTTGAAGAGAGTGGTTCCCCTTCAAACTTGTTCTATTCATTTGAAGTTGCTGGTGTTCATGTCGTCATGCTAGGGTCCTACACGGACTTTGGACCAGACTCGAGCCAGTACAAATGGCTCGAGTCTGATATGAAGAAAGTCGATAGGAAACAGACCCCATG